>JAEVFF010000262.1:211982-323095 GCA_018901945.1 Pugionium dolabratum
ACCACGTAGTTTGAGATAGATTGGATTACATGGAGGCTTTTTGTAGCTATTTCGGTCCTAAATTTGTTCATAATGAAAATTGAGCAAGATTAGCATGGGCATTGGAATTGGGTCATCATGGACTGTAAATTGAAAGATACATACGATTTAGTACGGACATACTCAAGTTTATATGCTAGTCAAAATTGATCATTCTAAACTGTTCATGGATGCTCATTGAGCAAAGGATTATAAATAAAGCATAATGCTTGGCATCACACAGTTCGGGATAGATTGGATTACTTGGAGGCTTTTTCGTAGCTCTTTTAGTCTCAAATGTTCTCATAATATGAAAAATTGAGCTAGCTTTGCTTGGGTGTTGGATTCGGGGGCACTCTTAATTCTAAATAAAGCATAATGCATGGCACAGCACGACGCAGTCTCTGATAGATTGGATTACTAGGAGGCCTTGTCGAAGTTTGTTCAGTCTTAAATTTTGTCCCAATACGGAAAATTGAGCTGGCTTAACGTCAGCGTTGGATTCGTTTCATTCGGAACTCTAAATAAAAAGTTACAGACGAGTTAGTGCAGACATCTCAAATTTATCGTCTAGTTAAATTGATCATTCTAAACTGATCATTGATGCTTATTGAGCAAAGGTTTACAAATGAAGCATAATGCATGGCATCACATGGTGTGGGAAAGATTGGATTACTTTGAGGCTTTGTCGTAGCTAGTTCGGTCTTAAATTTTGTAACAATATAGAAATTTGAGCTTGTTTTACTTATCTGTTGGATTCGTGGCACTCTGAACTCGAAATCAAAAGTTTCAGAAAATTTAGTGCGGATGTGACACGTTGATCAGCTTGTTAAAATGATCATTCTAAACTGATCAACTGTGCTCACTGAGCAAAGGTTTAGAGATAAAGCATAATGCATGGCATCACGCAGTTTGGGATAGATTGGATTACTTGGAGGCTTTGTAGTAGCTATTTTGGTCTTAAAGGTTTTCCAAATATAGAAACTTGAGCTAGATTAATGTGGGCATTGAATTCGTGTCATTCAGAAGTCTGAATCAAAAGTTACGAACGATTTATTGCGGACATGTCAAGTTTATCGGAAAGTTAAATTGATCATTCTAAAATGATCACTGGTCCTCATTGAGCAAAGGTTTACAAATGAAGCATAATGCATGGCACCACGTAGTTTGAGATAGATTGGATTACATGGAGGCTTTTTGTAGCTATTTTGGTCCTAAATTTGTTCATAATGAAAATTGAGCAAGATTAGCATGGGCATTGGAATTGGGTCATCATGGACTGTAAATTGAAAGATACACACGATTTAGTACGGACATCTCAAGTTTATATGCTAGTCAAAATTGATCATTCTAAACTGTTCATGGATGCTCATTGAGCAAAGGATTATAAATAAAGCATAATGCCTGGCATCACAAAGTTCGGGATAGATTGGATCACTTGGAGGCTTTTTCGTAGCTCTTTTAGTCTCAAATGTTCTCATAATATGAAAAATTGAGCTAGCTTTGCTTGGGTGTTGGATTCGGGGCACTCTTAATTCTAAATAAAGCATAATGCATGGCACAGCACGACGCAGTCTCTGATAGATTGGATTACTAGGAGGCCTTGTCGAAGTTTGTTCAGTCTTAAATTTTGTCCCAATACGGAAAATTGAGCTGGCTTAACGTCAGCGTTGGATTCGTTTCATTCGGAACTCTAAATAAAAAGTTACAGACGAGTTAGTGCAGACATCTCAAATTTATCGTCTAGTTAAATTGATCATTCTAAACTGATCATTGATGCTTATTGAGCAAAGGTTTACAAATGAAGCATAATGCATGGCATCACATGGTGTGGGAAAGATTGGATTACTTTGAGGCTTTGTCGTAGCTAGTTCGGTCTTAAATTTTGTAACAATATAGAAATTTGAGCTTGTTTTACTTATCTGTTGGATTCGTGGCACTCTGAACTCGAAATCAAAAGTTTCAGAAAATTTAGTGCGGATGTGACACGTTGATCAGCTTGTTAAAATGATCATTCTAAACTGATCAACTGTGCTCACTGAGCAAAGGTTTAGAGATAAAGCATAATGCATGGCATCACGCAGTTTGGGATAGATTGGATTACTTGGAGGCTTTGTAGTAGCTATTTTGGTCTTAAAGGTTTTCCAAATATAGAAACTTGAGCTAGATTAATGTGGGCATTGAATTCGTGTCATTCAGAAGTCTGAATCAAAAGTTACGAACGATTTATTGCGGACATGTCAAGTTTATCGGCAAGTTAAATTGATCATTCTAAAATGATCACTGGTCCTCATTGAGCAAAGGTTTACAAATGAAGCATAATGCATGGCACCACGTAGTTTGAGATAGATTGGATTACATGGAGGCTTTTTGTAGCTATTTCGGTCCTAAATTTGTTCATAATGAAAATTGAGCAAGATTAGCATGGGCATTGGAATTGGGTCATCATGGACTGTAAATTGAAAGATACAGACGATTTAGTACGGACATCTCAAGTTTATATGCTAGTCAAAATTGATCATTCTAAACTGTTCATGGATGCTCATTGAGCAAAGGATTATAAATAAAGCATAATGCTTGGCATCACACAGTTCGGGATAGATTGGATTACTTGGAGGCTTTTTCGTAGCTCTTTTAGTCTCAAATGTTCTCATAATATGAAAAATTGAGCTAG
This sequence comes from Pugionium dolabratum, assembly GCA_018901945.1. NCBI lineage: Eukaryota > Viridiplantae > Streptophyta > Magnoliopsida > Brassicales > Brassicaceae > Pugionium > Pugionium dolabratum. Next base: position 214,675 of record JAEVFF010000262.1, read on the forward strand.
CTTTGCTTGGGTGTTGGATTCGGGGCACTCTTAATTCTAAATAAAGCATAATGCATGGCACAGCACGACGCAGTCTCTGATAGATTGGATTACTAGGAGGCCTTGTCGAAGTTTGTTCAGTCTTAAATTTTGTCCCAATACGGAAAATTGAGCTGGCTTAACGTCAGCGTTGGATTCGTTTCATTCGGAACTCTAAATAAAAAGTTACAGACGAGTTAGTGCAGACATCTCAAATTTATCGTCTAGTTAAATTGATCATTCTAAACTGATCATTGATGCTTATTGAGCAAAGGTTTACAAATGAAGCATAATGCATGGCATCACATGGTGTGGGAAAGATTGGATTACTTTGAGGCTTTGTCGTAGCTAGTTCGGTCTTAAATTTTGTAACAATATAGAAATTTGAGCTTGCTTTACTTATCTGTTGGATTCGTGGCACTCTGAACTCGAAATCAAAAGTTACAGAAAATTTAGTGCGGATGTGACACGTTGATCAGCTTGTTAAAATGATCATTCTAAACTGATCAACTGTGCTCACTAAGCAAAGGTTTAGAGATAAAGCATAATGCATGGCATCACGCAGTTTGGGATAGATTGGATTACTTGGAGGCTTTGTAGTAGCTATTTTGGTCTTAAAGGTTTTCCAAATATAGAAACTTGAGCTAGATTAATGTGGGCATTGAATTCGTGTCATTCAGAAGTCTGAATCAAAAGTTACGAACGATTTATTGCGGACATGTCAAGTTTATCGGCAAGTTAAATTGATCATTCTAAAATGATCACTGGTCCTCATTGAGCAAAGGTTTACAAATGAAGCATAATGCATGGCACCACGTAGTTTGAGATAGATTGGATTACATGGAGGCTTTTTGTAGCTATTTCGGTCCTAAATTTGTTCATAATGAAAATTGAGCAAGATTAGCATGGGCATTGGAATTGGGTCATCATGGACTGTAAATTGAAAGATACAGACGATTTAGTACGGACATCTCAAGTTTATATGCTAGTCAAAATTGATCATTCTAAACTGTTCATGGATGCTCATTGAGGAAAGGATTATAAATAAAGCATAATGCTTGGCATCACACAGTTCGGGATAGATTGGATTACTTGGAGGCTTTTTCGTAGCTCTTTTAGTCTCAAATGTTCTCATAATATGAAAAATTGAGCTAGCTTTGCTTGGGTGTTGGATTCGGGGCACTCTTAATTCTAAATAAAGCATAATGCATGGCACAGCACGACGCAGTCTCTGATAGATTGGATTACTAGGAGGCCTTGTCGAAGTTTGTTCAGTCTTAAATTTTGTCCCAATACGGAAAATTGAGCTGGCTTAACGTCAGCGTTGGATTCGTTTCATTCAGAACTCTAAATAAAAAGTTACAGACGAGGTAGTGCAGACATCTCAAATTTATCGTCTAGTTAAATTGATCATTCTAAACTGATCATTGATGCTTATTGAGCAAAGGTTTACAAATGAACCATAATGCATGGCATCACATGGTGTGGGAAAGATTGGATTACTTTGAGGCTTTGTCGTAGCTAGTTCGGTCTTAAATTTTGTAACAATATAGAAATTTGAGCTTGCTTTACTTATCTGTGTGATTCGTGGCACTCTGAACTCGAAATCAAAAGTTACAGAAAATTTAGTGCGGAAGTGACACGTTGATCAGCTTGTTAAAATGATCATTCTAAACTGATCAACTGTGCTCACTGAGCAAAGGTTTAGAGATAAAGCATAATGCATGGCATCACGCAGTTTGGGATAGATTGGATTACTTGGAGGCTTTGTAGTAGCTATTTTGGTCTTAAAGGTTTTCCAAATATAGAAACTTGAGGTAGATTAATGTGGGCATTGAATTCGTGTCATTCAGAAGTCTGAATCAAAAGTTACGAACGATTTATTGCGGACATGTCAAGTTTATCGGCAAGTTAAATTGATCATTCTAAAATGATCACTGGTCCTCATTGAGCAAAGGTTTACAAATGAAGCATAATGCATGGCACCACGTAGTTTGAGATAGATTGGATTACATGGAGGCTTTTTGTAGCTATTTCGGTCCTAAATTTGTTCATAATGAAAATTGAGCAAGATTAGCATGGGCATTGGAATTGGGTCATCATGGACTGTAAATTGAAAGATACACACGATTTAGTACGGACATCTCAAGTTTATATGCTAGTCAAAATTGATCATTCTAAACTGTTCATGGATGCTCATTGAGCAAAGGATTATAAATAAAGCATAATGCCTTGCATCACACAGTTCGGGATAGATTGGATTACTTGGAGGCTTTTTCGTAGCTCTTTTAGTCTCAAATGTTCTCATAATATGAAAAATTGAGCTAGCTTTGCTTGGGTGTTGGATTCGGGGCACTCTTAATTCTAAATAAAGCATAATGCATGGCACAGCACGACGCAATCTCTGATAGATTGGATTACTAGGAGGCCTTTTCGAAGTTTGTTCAGTCTTAAATTTTGTCCCAATACGGAAAATTGAGCTGGCTTAACGTCAGCGTTGGATTCGTTTCATTCGGAACTCTAAATAAAAAGTTACAGACGAGTTAGTGCAGACATCTCAAATTTATCGTCTAGTTAAATTGATCATTCTAAACTGATCATTGATGCTTACTGAGCAAAGGTTTACAAATGAAGCATAATGCATGGCATCACATGGTGTGGGAAAGATTGGATTACTTTGAGGCTTTGTCGTAGCTAGTTCGGTCTTAAATTTTGTAACAATATAGAAATTTGAGCTTGCTTCACTTATCTGTTGGATTCGTGGCAATCTGAACTCGAAATCAAAAGTTACAGAAAATTTAGTGCGGATGTGACACGTTGATCAGCTTGTTAAAATGATCATTCTAAACTGATCAACTGTGCTCACTAAGCAAAGGTTTAGAGATAAAGCATAATGCATGGCATCACGCAGTTTGGGATAGATTGGATTACTTGGATGCTTTGTAGTAGCTATTTTGGTCTTAAAGGTTTTCCAAATATAGAAACTTGAGCTAGATTAATGTGGGCATTGAATTCGTGTCATTCAGAAGTCTGAATCAAAAGTTACGAACGATTTATTGCGGACATGTCAAGTTTATCGGCAAGTTAAATTGATTATTCTAAAATGATCACTGGTCCTCATTGAGCAAAGGTTTACAAATGAAGCATAATGCATGGCACCACGTAGTTTGAGATAGATTGGATTACATGGAGGCTTTTTGTAGCTATTTCGGTCCTAAATTTGTTCATAATGAAAATTGAGCAAGATTAGCATGGGCATTGGAATTGGGTCATCATGGACTGTAAATTGAAAGATACAGACGATTTAGTACGGACATCTCAAGTTTATATGCTAGTCAAAATTGATCATTCTAAACTGTTCATGGATGCTCATTGAGGAAAGGATTATAAATAAAGCATAATGCTTGGCATCACACAGTTTGGGATAGATTGGATTACTTGGAGGCTTTTTCGTAGCTCTTTTAGTCTCAAATGTTCTCATAATATGAAAAATTGAGCTAGCTTTGCTTGGGTGTTGTATTCGGGGCACTCTTAATTCTAAATAAAGCATAATGCATGGCACAGCACGACGCAGTCTCTGATAGATTGGATTACTAGGAGGCCTTGTCGAAGTTTGTTCAGTCTTAAATTTTGTCCCAATACGGAAAATTGAGCTGGCATAACGTCAGCGTTGGATTCGTTTCATTCAGAACTCTAAATAAAAAGTTACAGACGAGGTAGTGCAGACATCTCAAATTTATCGTCTAAATAAATTGATCATTCTAAACTGATCATTGATGCTTATAGAGCAAAGGTTTACAAATGAACCATAATGCATGGCATCACATGGTGTGGGAAAGATTGGATTACTTTGAGGCTTTGTCGTAGCTAGTTCGGTCTTAAATTTTGTAACAATATAGAAATTTGAGCTTGCTTTACTTATCTGTGTGATTCGTGGCACTCTGAACTCGAAATCAAAAGTTACAGAAAATTTAGTGCGGAAGTGACACGTTGATCAGCTTGTTAAAATGATCATTCTAAACCGATCAACTGTGCTCACTGAGCAAAGGTTTAGAGATAAAGCATAATATATGGCATCACGCAGTTTGGGATAGATTGGATTACTTGGAGGCTTTGTAGTAGCTATTTTGGTCTTAAAGGTTTTCCAAATATAGAAACTTGAGGTAGATTAATGTGGGCATTGAATTCGTGTCATTCAGAAGTCTGAATCAAAAGTTACGAACGATTTATTGCGGACATGTCAAGTTTATCGGCAAGTTAAATTGATCATTCTAAAATGATCACTGGTCCTCATTGAGCAAAGGTTTACAAATGAAGCATAATGCATGGCACCACGTAGTTTGAGATAGATTGGATTACATGGAGGCTTTTTGTAGCTATTTCGGTCCTAAATTTGTTCATAATGAAAATTGAGCAAGATTAGCATGGGCATTGGAATTGGGTCATCATGGACTGTAAATTGAAAGATACACACAATTTAGTACGGACATCTCAAGTTTATATGCTAGTCAAAATTGATCATTCTAAACTGTTCATGGATGCTCATTGAGCAAAGGATTATAAATAAAGCATAATGCCTTGCATCACACAGTTCGGGATAGATTGGATTACTTGGAGGCTTTTTCGTAGCTCTTTTAGTCTCAAATGTTCTCATAATATGAAAATTTGAGCTAGCTTTGCTTGGGTGTTGGATTCGGGGCACTCTTAATTCTAAATAAAGCATAATGCATGGCACAGCACGACGCAGTCTCTGATAGATTGGATTACTAGGAGGCCTTGTCGAAGTTTGTTCAGTCTTAAATTTTGTCCCAATACGGAAAATTGAGCTGGCTTAACGTCAGCGTTGGATTCGTTTCATTCGGAACTCTAAATAAAAAGTTACAGACGAGTTAGTGCAGACATCTCAAATTTATCGTCTAGTTAAATTGATCATTCTAAACTGATCATTGATGCTTATTGAGCAAAGGTTTACAAATGAAGCATAATGCATGGCATCACATGGTGTGGGAAAGATTGGATTACTTTGAGGCTTTGTTGTAGCTAGTTCGGTCTTAAATTTTGTAACAATATAGAAATTTGAGCTTGCTTTACTTATCTGTTGGATTGGTGGCACTCTGAACTCGAAATCAAAAGTTACAGAAAATTTAGTGCGGATGTGACACGTTAATCAGCTTGTTAAAATGATCATTCTAAACTGATCAACTGTGCTCACAGAGCAAAGGTTTAGAGATAAAGCATAATGCATGGCATCACGCAGTTTGGGATAGATTGGATTACTTGGAGGCTTTGTAGTAGCTATTTTGGTCTTAAAGGTTTTCCAAATATAGAAACTTGAGGTAGATTAATGTGGGCATTGAATTCGTGTCATTCAGAAGTCTGAATCAAAAGTTACGAACGATTTATTGCGGACATGTCAAGTTTATCGGCAAGTTAAATTGATCATTCTAAAATGATCACTGGTCCTCATTGAGCAAAGGTTTACAAATGAAGCATAATGCATGGCACCACGTAGTTTGAGATAGCTTGGATTACATGGAGGCTTTTTGTAGCTATTTCGGTCCTAAATTTGTTCAAAATGAAAATTGAGCAAGATTAGCATGGGCATTGGAATTGTGTCATTATGGACTGTAAATTGAAAGATACACACGATTTAGTACGGACATCTCAAGTTTATATGCTAGTCAAAATTGATCATTCTAAACTGTTCATGGATGCTCATTCAGCAAAGGATTATAAATAAAGCATAATGCCTGGCATCACACAGTTCTGGATAGATTGGATTACTTGGAGGCTTTTTCGTAGCTCTTTTAGTGTCAAATGTTCTCATAATATGAAAAATTGAGCTAGCTTTGCTTGGGTGTTGGATTCGGGGCACTCTTAATTCTAAATAAAGCATAATGCATGGCACAGAACGACGCAGTCTCTGATAGATAGGATTACTAGGAGGCCTTGTCGAAGTTTGTTCAGTCTTAAATTTTGTCCCAATACGGAAAATTGAGCTGGCTTAACGTCAGCGTTGGATTCGTTTCATTCGGAACTCTAAATAAAAAGTTACAGACGAGTTAGTGCAGACATCTCAAATTTATCGTCTAGTTAAATTGATCATTCTAAACTGATCATTGATGCTTATTGAGCAAAGGTTTACAAATGAAGCATAATGCATGGCATCACATGGTGTGGGAAAGATTGGATTACTTTGAGGCTTTGTTGTAGCTAGTTCGGTCTTAAATTTTGTAACAATATAGAATTTTGAGCTTGCTTTACTTATCTGTTGGATTTGTGGCACTCTGAACTCGAAGTCAAAAGTTACAGAAAATTTAGTGCGGATGTGACACGTTGATCAGCTTGTTAAAATGATCATTCTAAACTGATCAACTGTGCTCACTAAGCAAAGGTTTAGAGATAAAGCATAATGCATGGCATCACGCAGTTTGGGATAGATTGGATTACTTGGAGGCTTTGTAGTAGCTATTTTGGTCTTAAAGGTTTTCCAAATATAGAAACTTGAGCTAGATTAATGTGGGCATTGAATTCGTGTCATTCAGAAGTCTGAATCAAAAGTTACGAACGATTTATTGCGGACATGTCAAGTTTATCGGCAAGTTAAATTGATTATTCTAAAATGATCACTGGTCCTCATTGAGCAAAGGTTTACAAATGAAGCATAATGCATGGCACCACGTAGTTTGAGATAGATTGGATTACATGGAGGCTTTTTGTAGCTATTTCGGTCCTAAATTTGTTCATAATGAAAATTGAGCAAGATTAGCATGGGCATTGGAATTGTGTCATTATGGTCTGTAAATTGAAAGATACACACGATTTAGTACGGACATCTCAAGTTTATATGCTAGTCAAAATTGATCATTCTAAACTGTTCATGGATGCTCATTCAGCAAAGGATTATAAATAAAGCATAACGCCTAGCATCACACAGTTCGGGATAGATTGGATTACTTGGAGGCTTTTTCGTAGCTCTTTTAGTCTCAAATGTTCTCATAATATGAAAAATTGAGCTAGCTTTGCTTGGGTGTTGGATTCGGGGCACTCTTAATTCTAAATAAAGCATAATGCATGGCACAGAACGACGCAGTCTCTGATAGATTGGATTACTAGGAGGCCTTGTCGAAGTTTGTTCAGTCTTAAATTTTGTCCCAATACGGAAACTTGAGCTGGCTTAACGTCAGCGTTGGATTCGTTTCATTCGGAACTCTAAATAAAAAGTTACAGACGAGTTAGTGTAGACATCTCAAATTTATCGTCTAGTTAAATTGATCATTCTAAACTGATCATTGATGCTTATTGAGCAAAGGCTTACAAATGAAGCATAATGCATGGCATCACGTGGTGTGGGAAAGATTGGATTACTTTGAGGCTTTGTCGTAGCTAGTTCGGTCTTAAATTTTGTAACAATATAGAAATTTGAGCTAGCTTTACTTATTTGTTGGATTCGTGGCATTCTGAACTCGAAATCAAAAGTTACAGACAATTTAGTGCGGACGTGACACGTTGATCAGCTTGTTAAAATGATCATTCTAAACTGATCAACTGTGCTCACTGAGCAAAGGTTTAGAGATAAAGCATAATGCATGGCATCACGCAGTTTGGGATAGATTGGATTACTTGGAGGCTTTGTAGTAGCTATTTTGGTCTTAAAGTTTTTCCAAATATAGAAACTTGAGCTAGATTAATGTGGGCATTGAATTCGTGTCATTCAGAAGTCTGAATCAAAAGTTACGAACGATTTATTGCGGACATGTCAAGTTTATCGGCAAGTTCAATTGATCATTCTAAAATGATCACTGGTCCTCATTGAGCAAAGGTTTACAAATGAAGCATAATGCATGGCACCACGTAGTTTGAGATAGATTGGATTACATGGAGGCTTTTTGTAGCTATATCGGTCCTAAATTTGTTCACGATATAGAAAATGAAGATAGCTAAGCGTGGGCATTAGATTCGTGTCATTCCGTACTGTAAATAAAAAGTTATGGATGATTTAGTGTGAACATCTTAAGTTTATCTGCTAGTTAAATTGATCGTTCTAAACTTTTCATTGATGCTCATTGAGGAAAGGTTTACAAATAAAACATAATGCATGGTATCACGCAGTTTGGGAAAGATTTGATTAGTTGGTGGCTTTGTTGTAGGTATTTCGGTCTTAAATCTTGTAACAATATAGAAATTTGAGCTACCTTTACTTATGTGTTGGATTCGTGGCACTCTGAACTCGATATCAAAAGTTACCGATGATTTAGTGCGGACGTGACAACTTTATACGCTTGGTAAAAGGATCATTCTAAACTATTCAACTGTGCTCACTGAGCAAAGGTTTACAAATAAAGCATAATGCATGGCATAACAAAGTTTGTGATAGATTGGACTAATTGGAGGCTTTGTAGTAGCTAGTTTGGTCTTAAAGTTTTTCCCAATATAGAAAGTTGAGCTAGAACAATGTGGGCATTGAATTGGTGTCATTCAGAACTCTGAATTAAAAGTTACGCACGATTTAGTGTGGACATGTCAAGTTTATCCGCAAGTTAAATTGATCATTCTAAAATGATCATTGGTCCTCATTGAGCAAAGATTTACAAATGAAGCATAATGCATGGCACCACGAAGTTTGAGATAGATTGGATTACAAGGAGGCTTTTTGTAGCTATTTCGGTCCTAAATTTGTTCACAATATAGAAAATTAAGCTAGTAGCCAAGCGTGGGCATTAGATTCGTATCATTCCGTACTGTAAATAAAAACTTATGGACAATTTAGTGTGGACATCTCAATTTTATCTGCTAGTTAAATTGATCGTTCCAAACTTTTCATTGATGCAAATTGAGCAAAGTTTTACAAATAAAGCATAATGCATGGCATCACGTAGTTTGGGAAAGATTCGATTACTTGGAGGCTTTGTTGTAGCTATTTCGGTCTTAAATTTTGTAACAATATAGAAATTTGAGCTAGCTTTACTTAGGTGTTGGATTCGTGGCACTATGAACTCTAAATCAAACGTTACAGAATATTTAGTGCGGATGTGACAAGTTGATCAGCTTGTTAAAATGATCATACAAAACTGATCAACTGTGCTCACTGAGCAAAGGTTTACAAATAAAGCATAATGCGTGGAATCACCCAGTTTGGGATAGATTGGATTACTTGGAGGCTTCGTAGTAGCTATTTTGGTCTTAAAGTTTTTCTCCATATAGAAAATTGAGGTAGATTAATGTGGGCATTGAATTCGTGTCATTCAGAACTACGAATCAAAAGTTACGCACGATTTAGTGCGGACATGTCTAGTTTATCGGCAAGTTTAATTGATCAATCTAAAATGATCATTCGTCCTCATTGAGCAAAGGTTTACAAATGAAGCATAATCCATGGCACCACGGAGTTTGAGATAGATTGCATTACATGGAGGTTTTTTGTAGCAATTTCGGTCCTAAATTTGTTCGCAATATAGTAAATTAAGCTAGCTAAGCGTGAGCATTAGATTCGTGTCACTCCGTACTGTAAATAAAAAGTTATGGACAATTTAGTATGAACATCTCAAGTTTATATGTTAGTTAAATTGGTTGTTCTAAACTTTTTATTGATGCTCATTGAGCAAAGGTTTACAAATAAAGCATAATGAATGGCATCCCGCAGTTTGGGAAAGATTCGATTACTGGAAATTTGAGCTAGCTTTACTTGCGTGTTGGATTCATGGCACTCTTAATTTTAGATCAAAAGTTATGAACAATTTAGTCCGGACATGACAAGTTGATCGGCTTGTTAAAAGGATCATTCTAAACTGATCAACTATGCTCATTGAGCAAAGGTTTACAAATAAAGCATAATGCATGGCATCACGCAATTGGGGATAGATCAGATTACTTGGAGGCATTGTCATAGCTATTTTTGTCTTAAATTTAGTCCCAATATAAAAAATTGAGCTAGGTTAACGTGTGCGTTGGATTCGTGTCATTCAGAACTCTAATTAAAAAGTTACGCACGATTTATTGCAGACATCTCAAGTTTATCAGCTAGTTAAATTGATCATTCGAAAATGATCATTGGTCCCCATTAAGCAAAGGTTTTCAAATGAAGCATTATGCATGGCACCACACAGCTTTGGCAATCCGACGGTTAAGTATATCAATATTTTGAAAATATTTATATATTATTAAAAAGTTTTTGTTCATTCCGACAGATTTCCGACGGAATTACAAAAGCCGTCAGAAAGCCATCGCTATTTTTATCAATATTTCAAAAAATATTTATATATTATTAAAAAGTTTTTGTTCATTCCGACGGCTACATATATCAATATTTCGAAAACAATATTTATATATTATTAAAAAAAATTTTAGTTTATTTTGTTTATAACAAAATGCATTTAAAATAACATGACTTTTTCAATATTCCGTGTAAGCATTTATGAACATATGGGAATGAAATATGGAAAGAAAAATATTAAATCTGAATTTGAATCTGAATTTAGAAAAGATCATTTATATATAATTAAAGTATGAAAAAAAATCTTATTATCACAAATTTAATCTAAATCTTATGAATATTCCGAATTAGCTGAATTTTGGTCGTCAAACTCGCCAATCTCTTCTTCTGAATCTTGAAACACTTTGTAATCTTCGTTCGTGGTGTCATCAAAAACAAGGTTAACTTCAAGAGAAGTGTCTATTGAACCTAAGTTACCAATTGTGCTTTGTTGCATAGGCTCTTGTTCGGTAATACCACATACCATTCCTCTAGGATGTATTGAGGTTACTGTAATCCAAGGATCTTGCTTGTTTCTCACATGAGGATATCGAATGTAACAAACCTGGTTCGCTTGTGATGCAAGTATAAAAGGATCATATTTTTGATGTCGCTTACGAGAGTGGACAGATGTAACACCGAATTCGTCTTCACGTTGACCCATGACAGGGTCATACCAGTCACAATAAACACAATACACCTCAAATCATCATTCCTGTATAGTGAACTTCTAATATTTCACGAAGAATACCATTGTATACAATTTCTCCCGATTGAGATGATAAACCATAATTACAAGTTGTTTGTGAGTTACACACAATTTAGTGTGTACATGTAAAGTATATCGGCTAGTTAAATTGATTATTCTAAACTCATCATTGATGCTCACTGAACAAAGGTTAACAAATATACGCACGATTGAGCTAGTTTAACATGGGCGTTGGATTCGCTTCATTCCGAACGCTAAATTAAAATATACGCACGATTTATTGCGACATGTATTCATCGGCCATTTCAATTGATCGTCTAAAATGGTCAATGGTGGTCATTGTGCAAAGGTAGCTTAACTTGGGCGTTATATTCGTGTCATTCTCACTCTAAATCAAAATTTACGCACGATTTAGTGTGGACATGTCAATTTTACCGGCTAGTTAAATTGATCATTCTAAATGATAATTGATGCTAATTGAGCAAAGGTTTACAAATGAAGCATAATGCATGACATCACGCAGTTTGGGGTAGATTGGATTACTTGGAGGCTTTAGTGTAGCTATTTCGGTCTAAAATTTTGTCACAATGTAGAAAATTGAGTTTTCTTAATGTGGGCAATGATTCGTGTCATTCGGAAATCTAAATCAAAAGTTATGTGCGATTTAGTGCGGACACCTCAAGTTTATCGGCTAGTTAAATTGATCATTCTAAATCGATCATTGATTCTCGTTGCGCATAGGTTTACAAATGAACCATAATGCATGGAATCACGCATTTTGGGATAGATTGGATTACTTGGAGACTTTGTCGTAGCTATTTCCGTCTTAAATTTTGTCTTAATGTAGAAAATTTAGCTAGCTTAACGTGGGCATTGGATTCACATTTTCTTAACTCTAAATCCATAGTTACACACGATTTAGTGTGTACATGTCAAGTGTATCATCTAGCTAAATTGATCATTCTAAACTGATCATTGGTGCTCAGTAAACAGTGGTTTATAAATGAAGCATAACGCATGGCATAGCGCCGTTGGGGATTGATTGGATTACATGTTGGCTTTTTGTAGCTGTTTCGGTCTTATATTTTGTCCCAACATAGAAAATTTAGCTAGCTTAACGTGTGCATTGGATTTGCTTTATTCGGAACTCTTAATCAAAAGTTACAAGCACGATTTTGTGTGGACATGTCAAGTTTATCGGCTACTTAAACTGATCCTTCTAAAATGATCATTGATGCTCATTATGAAAAAGTTTACAAATGAAGCACAATGCATTGCACCAAGAAGTTTGAGATAGATTGGATTACTTGTAGGCTTTATCGTAGCTATTTCGGTCCTAAATATTTTCACAATTTAGAAAATTGAGCTAGTTTAACGTGGACATTGGATTCATGTCATTCTCAATTTTAAATCAAAAGTACCGCACGATTTAGTGCGTACATCTCAAATGTATCAGGTAGTTAAACTGATGATTCTAAACTAATCATTGGTGCTCACTGAGCAAAGGTTTACATATGAAGCATAATCCATGGATCACGCAGTTTTGTATAGATTATTCTACTTGAAGGCGTTTTTAGCTATTTTGGCCTTAAATTTAGTCCCAATATAGAAAATTGAGCTTGCCTAACATGGGCGTTTGATTTGCGTCAATCGGAACTCTAAATCAAAAGTTACATACGTTTTAGTGTGGACATGTCAAGTTTATCGGCTAGTTAAATTGATCATTTAAAAGTGATCATTGGTGCTCATTGCTCAAAGGTTTACAAATGAAGCATAATGCATGGCAGGACGCAGTATGAGATAGATTGGATTACTTGTATGCTTTGTCGTAGCTATTTTAGTCATAAACTTTTTACAATATTCAAAATTAACCTAGCTTAACAGTCGTTGGATTCATGTGAACTCTAAATCAAAACTTACGCATGATTTAGTGTGGACATGTCAAGTTTATCGGTGAGTTAAATTGATCATTCTTATATGATAATTGCTGCTCATTGAGCAAAAGTTTACAAATCAAGCATAATGCATGGCATCATGCAGTTTGCAATAGATTGGATTACTTGTAGGCTAGATCATAGCTATTTCAGTTTTTAATTTTGTCACAATATAGAAAATTGAGCTACCTTAACGTGGGCATTTGATTCGTGTCATTCTGAATTAAAAATCAAAAGTTACAGACGATTTAGTGCGGATATCTCAAGTAACGGCTAGTTAAAATGATCATTCTAAACCGATCATTGATGCTCATTGAGCAAAGGTTTACAAAGGAAGCATATTGCATGGCATCACGCAATTTGGTATATATTGTATTACTTGGAGGCTTTGTTGTAGCTATTTCCGGCTTAAGTTTTGTCTTAATATAGAAAATTGAGCTAGGTTAACGTGGGCATTGGATTTGTGTATTATGAGTCATAGACGATTTACTGCATACATGTCAAGTGTATCGGCTAGTTAATTTGATCATTCTAAACTGATCATTGGTGCTCCTGAATAAGGGTTTACAAATGAAGCATAATGCATGGCATCACGCAGTTTGGGATAGATTGAACTAATTGGAGGATTTGGCATAGAAATTTGCATCTTAAATTTTGTCTTAATATAGAAAATTGAGCTAGCTTAACTGGGCAATGGATTCATATATTCTGAACTCTATATTAAAAGTTACACACGATTTAGTGCATACATATCAAGTGTATCGGCTAGTTAAATTAATCATTGTAAACTGATCATTGGTGCTGACTGAACAAATGTTTACAAATGAAGCATAATACATGGCACCACACAGTTTGGGATAGATTGGATTACTTGGAGTATTTTTCGTAGCTATTTCGGTCTTAGGTTTGTCCCAATATAGAAAATTGAGCTAACTTAACATGGGTGTTGAATTCGGTTTATTCAGAACTCTAAATAAAAAGTTATGCACTATTTAGTACGAAAATGTCAAATTTATCAACTAGTTAAACTGATTCTTCTAAAATGATCTTTGGTGCTCATTGTCCAAAAGTTTACAAATGAAGCATAATGCATGGTACCACGCAATTTTAGATAAATTGGATTATTTGTAGGCTTTTTCGTTGGTATTTTGGTCCTAGATTTTTTTACAATATAGAAAACTAATCTAGCTTAACGTGGGCGCTGGATTCCTGTCATTCTGAATTCTAATCAAAAGTTACACAAAATTTAGTGCGTACATGTCAAGTTTATCGGCTAGTTAAATTGATGATTCTAAAGTGATTATTGGTGCTAACTTATCAAAGTTATACAAACAAGCATAATGCATGGAATCACACAATTTGGGATAGATTGGTCTACTTGGAGGCTTTTTGTAGCTATTTCGGTCTAAAATTTTGTCTCAATATAGAAAATTGAGCTAATTTAAAATGGGTGTTTGAATCACGTCATTTGGAACTCTCTAAATCAAAAGTTATGCACGTTTTAGTGCGGACATGTCAAGTTTATCGGCTAGTTAAATTGATCATTTTAAAATGATCATTGGTGCTCATTGGGCAAAGATTTACAAATAAAGCGTAATGCATGGCACCATGCAGTTTGAGATAGATTGGATTATTTGTAGCCTTTATCGTAGCTATTTCAGTAATAAATTTTTTCACAATATAGAAAATTGAGATAGTTTACCTTAGGCGTTGGATTCGTGTCATTTCAAACTCTAAATCATAAGTTATGCACGATTTATTGCGAACATGTCAAGGTTATCGGCTAGTCAAATTGATCCTTATAAAATGATCATTGGTGCTCATTGGGAAAAGGTTTTTAAATGAAGCATAATGCATGGCATCATGCAGTTTGGGATAGATTGAATTACTTGGAATCTTTGACGTAGCTATTTGTGTCTTAAATTTTGTCTTAATATAGAAAATTGAGCTAGTTTAACATGGGCGATGGATGCTTGTATTCTGAACTTTAAATCAAAAGTTACACACGATTTAGTGCGTACATGTCAACTGTATTGGCTAGTTAAATTGGTCATTCTAAACTGATCATTGGTGCTCACTGAACAAAGGTTAACAAATGAAGCATAATGCATGGCATCACGCAGTTTGGGATAGTTTGGATTACTTGGAGGCTTTTTCATAGCTATTTTGATCTTAGATTTTGTCCCAATATAGAAAACTAAGCTAGCTTAACGTGGTGTTGGATTCACTTTATTCGGAACTCTAAATCAAAAGCTACGCAGAATTAAGTGCAGACATGTCAATTTTACCGGCTAGTTAAATTGATCCTTCTAAAATGATCATTGGTGCTCATTGGGCAAAGGTTTACAGATGAAGTACAATGCATGGCATCACACAACTTGGGATAGATTGGATTATTTGGAGGCTTTGTTGTAGCTATTTCTATCTCAAATTTTGTCTTAATATAGAAATCGAGGTAGCTTAACATTGGAGTTGGATTCATATATTCTTAACTCTAAATCAAACGTTACATACGATATAATGCGTTCATATCAAGTGTATCAGCTAGTTAGATTGATCATTCTAAACCAATCATTGGTGCTCACTGAACAAAGGTTAACAAATGAAACATAATGCATGACATCACGCAGTTTGGGATAGATTGGATTATTTGGAGGCTTTTTCGTATCTATTTGTGTCTTGAATTTTCTCTTAATATAGAAAATTGAGCTAGCTCAACGTGGGCATTGGATTCGTGTATTCCAAACTCTAAATCAAATGTTACACATGCTTTAGTGCATACATGTCAAGTGTATCGGCTAGTTAAATTGATAATTCTAAACTGATCATTGGTGCTCACTGAACACAATTTACAAATGAAGCAAATGCATGACATCACTCAGTTTAGGATTGATTGGATTACTTGGACGCTCTGTCGCAGCTATATTCATTGTCGTACTATAGAAAATTAAGCTAGCTTAACGTGGGTGTTGGATTCGTGTATTCTGAACTCTAAATCAAAAGTTACACACGATTTTGTGCATACATGTCAAGTGTATCGGCTAGATAAATTGGTCATTGTAAACTGATCAATTGTGCTCACTGAAAGAGGTTTACAAATGGAGCATAAATGCATTGCATCACATAGTTTGGGATTGATTGGATTACTTGGAGGATATTTCGTAGCTATTTTGGTCCTAGATTTTGTCCCAATATAGAAAATTGAGCTAGCTTAATGTGGACATTCGATTCGCTTAATTCGGAACCCTAAATCAGAAGTTACGCACGATTTAGTGCGGTCATGTCAAGTTTATCGGCTAGTTAAATTGATCCTTCTAAAATGATTATTGCTGCTCATTGGGATAGACTTACAGATGAAACATAATGCATGGCACCACACAGTTTGAGATAGATTGGATTACTTGTAGGCCTTGCGTAGCTATTTTTGTCCTACATTTTTTCACAATATAGAAAATTGAGCTAGCTTAACGTGGGGGTTGGATTCGTGTCATTCTGAATTCTAAATCAAAAGTTACGTACGATTTAATGCGGACATGTCAACTTTATCGCTAAGATAAATTGATCTTTCTAAAATGATCGTTGGGGCTCATTGAGTTATGGTGTACAAATGAAGCATAATGCATGGCATCAAGCAGAGTGGGATAGATTGGATTACTTGGAAGCCTTATCGTAGCTAATTCGTTCTAAAATTTTGTCACAATACAAAAAATTGTGCTATATTAATATGGGCACAAGATTCGTGTCATTCTGAACTCTAAATCAAAAGTTAAGTACGTTTTAGTGCAAAAATCTCAAGTTTATCTGCTAGTTAAATTTATAATTCTAAATCGATCATTGATGCTAGTTGAGCAAAGGTTGAATGATATCATGCAGTTTGGGATAGATTGGATTATTTGAACGATTTGTTGTAGCTCTTTCTGTCTTAAATATTTTCTTAATATAGAAAATTGACCTAGCTTAATATAGAATGATCAATCTAACAAGCCGATTAACTTGACATATCCGAGCTAAATCGTCCATAACTTTTGATTTAGAGTTCAAAATTACATGAATCAAACGCCCACGTTATAGTAGATCAATTTTCCATATTGTGCCAAAATTTAAAGCCAAAATAGCTACGACAAAGTCTCCAAGGAATTCAATGTATCCCAAACAGCGTGATGTCATGTATTATGCTTCATTTATAAGCCTTTTCTCAAGGAGCAGAAATGATTAGTTGAGAATGATCATTTTAAATGGCCGATCAACTTGAAATTTCCGCACTAAATCGTCCGTAATTTTTGATTTAGAGTTCGGAATTACACAAATTCAACGCCCACGTTAAGCTAGCTCAATTTTCTATATTGTGATTAAAATATAATACCGAAATAGCTATGACAAAGCCTACAAGAAATCCAATCTATCTCAAACTGCGTGATGCCATGCATTATGCATCATTTGAAAATGTTTGCTCAATGTGCACAAATGATCAGTTTAGAATGATCAATCTAAATAGCTGATTAACTTGACATATCCGACCTAAATCGTCTGTAACTTTTGATTTAGAGTTAAGAATGATAGGAATCCAACGCACACGTTACGCTAGCTAAATTTTCTATATTGTGATAAAATTTAAGACCAAAATAGCTACGATAAAGTCAGCAACGAATCCAATCTATCCTGAACTGGGTGATGTCATGCATTATGCTTCATTTGTAAAATTTTGCTCAATGAGCACCAATTGATCATTATAGAATGATCAATCTAACTAGCCGATTAACTTGACTTATCCAAACTAAATCGTCCGTAATTTTTAATTTAGAGTTCAAAATGACACGAATCCAACGCCCACATTAAGATAGCTCAATTTTCCATATTGTGACGAAACTTATGACCGAAATAGCTACGATAAAGCCTCTAATTAATCCAATCTTTCCCAAACTGTGTGATGCCATGCATTATTCTTCATTTGTAAACCTTTTCCCAATAAGCACCAATGATGAGTTTAGAATGATCATTTTAACTAGCTCATCTACATCACAAGTCAGCAATAAATTGTCTTTAACATTTGATTTAGAGCTCCAACCGACATGAATCCAACCCCCACATTAATCTCGCTCAATTTTCAATATTGTGACAACATTTGAGACTAAAAGCGCTATGAAAAAGTATCCAAGTAATCCAGTGTATCCCAAATTGCGTGATATCATGCATTATACTTCATTTATAAGCCTTTACTCAAGGAGCACCAATGATCAGTTAAGAATGATCATTTAAATTGGCCGATTGACTTGACATATCCGGACTAAATCGCCCGTTACTTTTTATTTAGAGTACAAAATTACACGAATACAACACCCACATTAAGCCTCCATCTAATCCAATCTATCCCAAACTGATGATGCCATGCATTCTACTTCATTTGTAAACCTTTGCTCAATGAGCACCTGTGCTCAGTTTAGAATGATCAATTTAACTAACCGATAAATTTGACATGTCCGAACTAAATCATTCGTAACTTTTGATTTAGAGTTCAGAATGACATGAATTGAACGCCTACTTTAAGCTAGCTCAATCAAAGTAATCCAATGTATCTTAAAGTGTGTGATGCCATGCATAATGCGTCATTTATAATCCTTTACTCAAGGAGCACCAATGATGAGTTAAGCATTATAGTTCAGAATGACACGAATCCAATGCACACGTTAAGCTAGCTCAATTTTCTATATGGTGATAAAATTTAATACCGAAATAGCTATGACAAAGTTCGCAAGGAATCCAATCTATCCCAAAAAGTGTGATGCCATGCATTATGATTCATTTGTAAACGTTTCCTCAATGAGCACCAAAGATCAGTTTAGAATGATCAATCAAACTAGCCGATTAACTTGACATATCCAAATTAAATCGTATGTAACTTTTGATTTAGAGTTAAGAATTATAGGAATCTAACGCACACGTTAAGCTAGCTCAATTTTCTATATTGTGATAAAATTTATGAGCAAAATAGCTACGACAAAGTCTGCAATGAATCCAATATATCCTGAACTGGGTGATGCCATGCATTATGCTTCATTTTTAAAACTTTGCTCAATGAGCGCCAATGATCATTATAGAAAAATTAATTTAACTAGCCGATTAACTTGACATATCCGAACTAAGTTGTTCGTAATTTTTAATTTAGAGTCCAAACTGACAGGAATGCAATGACCACGTGAAGATAGCTCAATTTTTTATATTGTGACAAAGTTTATGACCGAAATAGCTGCGATAAAGCCTCTAATTATTCCAATATTTCCCAAATTGTGTGATGCCATGCATTATGCTTCATTTGTAAACCTTTTCCCAATGAGCACCAATGATGAGTTTAGAATGATCATTTTAACTACCTCATCTACTTCACATGTCTGCAATAAATTGTCTTTAACATTTGATTTAGAGCTCCAAACGGCATGAGTCCAACACCCACATTAATCTTGCTCATTTTTCAATATTGTGATATTTCAGACTAAAGGTGCTACGAAAAAGCATCCAAGTAATCCAATGTATCCCAAACAACATGAATCCAACACCCATGTTAATCTAGCTAAATTTTCAATATTGTGACAAAACATTTGAGACTAGAAGAGCTACGAAAAAGCCTCCAAACAATCCAATGTATCTCAAAGTGTGTGATGCCATGCATTATGCTTCATTTATAAGTCTTTACTCAAGGAGCACCAATGATCAGTTTAGAATGATCGTTTTAACTTGCTGATGAACTTGACATGTCCGTAACTTTTGATTTAGAGTTCAAAATGACACGAACCTAACGCTCTTGTTAAGCTAACTCTGATTTCTATATTGTGATTAAATTTAAGAGTGAAATAGCTACGTCAAAGCCTTCAAGTAATCTAATCTATCTCAAATTTCATGATGCCATGCATTATGGTTCATTTGTAAACCTTTGCTCAATGAGCACCAATGATCAGTTTAGAATGATCAATTTAACCAGACGATTAACTTGACATATCCGAACTAAATCGTCCATGTCATAGTTCAGAATTAAACGAAACCAACACCCACGTTAATCTAGTTCAATTGTCAATATTGTGACAACATTACAGATTGAAAGAGGTACGACAAAGCCTCCAAGTAATTCAATGTATCCCAAACAGCATGATGCCATGTATTATGCTTCATTTATAAGCCTTTACTCAAGGAGCACCAATGATCAGTTTAGAATTATCATTTCAACTAGCCCATCAACTTTACATATCCACACTAAATCGTCCATAACTTTTGATTTATTATTTAGAATGACAGGAATCCAACGCACACGTTAAGCTAGCTGAATTGTCTATATTGTGATAAAATTTAAGACCAAAATAGCTACGGCAAAGTTTTCAAGGATTCCAATCTATCCAACTGCGTGATGTCATGCATTATTCTTCATTTGTAAACCACTGCTCAATGAGCACCAATGATCTGTTTAGAATGATTTTTTAAACTAGCTGATCAATATGACATGTTTGCATTAAATCATCTTTAACATTTGATTTAGAGCTAAAAATGACATGAATCCAATGCACACGCTAAGCCAGCTCAATTTTCTATATTGTGATAAAATTTAAGACCGAAATATATACGACAAAGCCTGCAAGGAATCCAATCAATCCCAAACTGCGTGATGACGTGCATTATGCTTCATTTGTAAACCTTTGCTCAATGAGAACCAATGATCAGTTTAAAATGATCAATCTAACCAGCCGATTCACTTGACATATCCGGACTAAATCGCCCGTTACTTTTGATTTAGAGTACAAAATTACACGAATCCAGAACCCATGTTAAACTAGCTCAAATTTCTATATTGTGATAAAATGTTAGACCGAAATAGCTACGACAAAGCCTCCAACTAATCCAATCTATCCCAAACTGCATGATGCCATGCATTCTGCTTCATTGGTAAACATTCGCTCAATGAGCATCAGTGCTCAGTTTAGAATGATCAATTTAACTAACCGATAAATTTGACATGTCCGAACTAAATCATTCATAACTTTTGATTTAGAGCTCAGAATGACACGAATCCAACGCCTACTTTAAGCTAGCTCAATCTTGTATATTGTGATAAACGTTTAGACCGAAATACTATGAGAAAGCCTCAAAGTAATCCAATGTATCTCAAAGTGTGTGATGCCATGCATAATGGGTCATTTATAATCCTTTACTCAAGGAGCACCAATGATGAGTTAAGAATTATCAATTTATCTGGCCGATAAACTTGACATGTCCGCACTAAATCGTCCGTAACTTTTGATTTAGAGTTCAAAATGACACGAATCCAACGCCCACATTAAGCTAGCTAAGATTTCTATACTGTGATTAAATTTAAGACCGATTAGATACAAAAATGCATCCAAGTAATCCAATCTATCCCACACTGCGTGATGCCATGCATTATGCTTTCTTTGTAAACTTTTGCTCGATGAGCACCAATGATCAGCTTAGAATGATAAATTTAACTAGCTGATGAACTTCACCAGTCCGCACTAAAATCGTCTCTAACATTTCATTTATTACTTAAAATAACATGAATCCAACAGCAACGTTACTCTAGCTCGATTTTCTATATTGTGACAACATTTGAGACTGAAAGAGCTACCACAAAGCCTTCAAGTAATCCAATCTATCCCAAACTACGTGATGCCATGCATTATGCTTCATTTATAAGCTTTACCTAAGGAGCACCAGTGATCAGTTTAGAATGATCGCTTGAAATGGCCGATCAACTTGATATGTACGCACTAAATCGTCTGTAACTTTTGATTTAGAGTTTGGAATGACACAAATACAACGCCCATGTTTAGCTAGCTTAATTTTCTATATTGTGATAAAATTTGAGACTGAAAGAGTACCACAATACTTTCAAGTAATCCAATTTATCCCAAATTATGTGATGTCATGCATTATGCTTCATTTATAAGTTTTACAAATGGAGCACCAATGATCATTTTAGAATGATCACTGTAACTGGCGAATCAACTTGACATGTCCGTACTAAATTATCCGTAACTCTTAATTTAGAGTTCAAAATGACACGAATCAAACGCCCACGTTAAACTAGCTCAATTTTCTATATTGTGACGAAATTTATGACCAAAATAGTTACCACAAAGCCTCTAATAAATCCAATCTTTCCAAAACAGTGTGATGCCATCCACGATGCTTCATTTGTAAACTTTTTCCCAATAAGCACCAATGATCAGTTTAGAATGATTATTTTAACTAGCATATCTACTTCACACGTTTGGAATAAATTGTTGTTAACATTTGATTTAGAGCTCCAAAGGACATGAATCCAATGCCCACATTAATGTAGCTCAATTTTCAACATTGTGACAACATTTTAGAGTAAAATCGCTACGAACAAGCATCCAAGTAATCCAATGCATCCCAAACTGCGTGATACCATGCATTATGCTTCATTTATAAGCCTTTACTCAAGAAGCACCAATGATCAGTTTAGAATAATCATTTTAATTGGCCGACCGACTTGACATGCCCGCACAAAATCGTCCGTAACTTTTGATTTATAGTTCGGAATGACAGGAATCCAATGCACACGTTAAGCTAGCTCAATTTTCTATATTGTGTTTAAAATATAAGACCGAAATAGCTATGACAAAGCCTAAAAGAAATCCAATCTATCTCAAACTGCGTGATGCCATGCATTATGCATCATTTGAAAACGTTTCCTCAATGAGCACCAAAGATCAGTTTAGAATGATCAATCTAACTAGCCGATTAACTTGACATATCCGAATTAAATCGTCTGTAACTTTTGATTTAGAGTTAAGAATGATAGGAATCCAACGCACACGTTAAGCTAGCTCAATTTCTATATTGTGATAAAATTTATGAGCAAAATAGCTACGACAAAGTCTGCAATGAATCCAATATATCCTGAACTGGGTGATGCCATGCATTATGCTTCATTTGTAAAATTTTGCTCAATGAGCACCAATGATCATTATAGAATAATCAATTTAACTAGCCGATTAACTTGACATATCCAAACTAAATCGTTTGTAATTTTTAATTTAGATTTCAAAATGACATGAATCCAATGACCACGTTAAGATAGCTCAATTTTTTATATTGTGACAAAATTTATGACCGAAATTGCTGCGATAAAGCCTCTAATTAATTCAATATGTCCCAAATTGTGTGATGCCATGCATTATGCTTCATTTGTAAACCTTTCCCAATGAGCACCAATGATGAGTTTAGAATGATCATTTTAACTAGCTCATCTACTTCACATGTCTGCAATAAATTGTTTTTAACATTTGATTTAGAGCTCCAAATGGCATGAATCCAACACCCACATTAATCTAGCTCATTTTTCAATATTGTGATAACATTTGAGACTAAAAGCGCTACGAAAAAGCATCCAAGTAGCACCAATGATTAGTTTAGCATAATCATTTAAATTGGCCGATCAATTTGACATATACGGACTATATCATCTGTTACTTTTCATTTAAAGTACAAAATTACACGAATCCAATACCCACGTTAAGTTAGCTCAATTTTATACATTGTGATAAAATTTTAGACCGAAATAGATATGACAAAGCCTCCAAATAATCCAATCTATATCAAACTGAGTGATGCCATGCATTTTGCTTCATTTGTAAACCTTAGCTCAATGAGCACCAGTGATCTGTTTAGAATGATCAATTTAACTAACCAATAAATTTGACATGTCCGAACTAAATCATTCGTAACTTTTGATTTAGAGTTCAGAATGACATGAATCCAATGCCTACTTTAAGCGAGTTCAATTTTCTGTATTGTGATAAACTTTTAGACCGAAATACAATGAGAAAGCCTCCAAGTAATCAAATTTATTCCAAACTGCATAATTCCATGCACAATGCGTCATTTATAACCTTTTACTCAAGGAGCACCAATGATGATTTAAGAATGATAAATTGAAGTGGCCGATAAACTTGACATGTCCGCACTAAATCGCATGTAACTTTTTTTTTAGAATTCAAATTGACACGAATCCGAAGATTATATTAAGCTAGGTCACATTTATATACTGTGATTAAATTTAATACCGAATTAGCTAAGAAAATGTGTCCAAGTAATCCAACCTATCCCACACTGCGTGACGCCATGCATTATGCTTCCTTTGTAAACCTTTGCTCGATCAGCACCAATGATCAGCTTATAATCAAATTTAACTAGCTGATGAACTTCACCTGTCCACACTAAAATCGTCTTTAACATTTTATTTATAGCTTAAAATAAAATGAATCCAACGGCAACGTGAAAGAGCTACCACAAAGCCTTCAAGTAATATCCAAATTACGTGATTCCATGCATTATTCTTCATTTATAAGCTTTACTCAATGAGCACCAGTGATCAGTTTAGAATGATCGTTTTAACTGGCCGATCAACTTGACATGTGCGCACTAAATTGTCCGTAACTTTTGATTTAGAGTTTGGAATGACACGAATCCAACGCCCATGTTTAGCTAGCTCAATTTTCTATATTGTGATTAAATTTGAGACTGAAAGTGTACCACAAAGCTTTCAAGTAATCCAATCTATCCCAAATTATGTGATGTCAGGCATTATGCATCATTTATAAGCTTTACGCAAGGAGCACCAATGATCAGTTTTGAATGATCACTCTAATTGGCCGATCAACTTGACATGTCCGCACTAAATTATCTGTAACTCTTAATTTAGAGTTCAAAATGACACGAATCCAATGCCCATGTTTACCTAGCTCAATTTTCTATATTGTGACGAAATTTATGATCGAAATAGCTACAATAAAGCCTCTAATTAATCCAATATTTCCCAAACTGTGAGATGCCATGCATTATGCTTCATTTGTAAAATTTTGCCCAATAAGCACCAATAATCAGTTTAGAATGATCATTTAACTAGCATATCTACTTCACATGTCTGCAATAATTTTTTGTTAACATTTGATTTAAAGATCCAAAGGACATGAATCCAACTCCCACGTTAATTTAGCTCAATTTTCAATATCGTGACAACATTGGAGACTAAAAGCGCTACGAAAAAAACATCCAAGTAATACAATGTATCCCAATCTGTGCGATACCATGCATTATGCTACATTTGTAAACCTATTCCCAATGAGCACCAATGATCAGTTTAGAATGATCATTTTAACTAGCTCATCTACTTCACATGTCTGCAATAATTTTTTTTTTAACATTTGATTTAGAGCTCCAAACGGCATGAATCCAACGCCCACATTAATCTAGCTTAATCTGAGACTAAAAGCGCTATGAAAAAGCATCCAAGTAACCCAATGTATCCCAAACTGCGTGATACCATGCATTATGCTTCATTTATAAGACTTTACTCAAGGAGCAACAATGATCAGTTTAGAATGATCATTTAAATTGGCCGATCGACTTCACATATCCGCACTAAATCGTCTGTTGCTTTTGATTTAGAGTTCAAAATGACACGTATCCAACACCCATGTTAAACTAGCTCAAATTTCAATATTGTGATAAAATGTTAGACCGAAATAGCTACGACAAATCCTCCAAATAATCCATTCTATCCCAAAATGCGTGATGCCATGCATTCTGCTCAATTTGTTAACCTTTGCTCAATGAACACAAGGGATCAGTTTAGAATGATCAATTTAGCAAACCGATAAATTTGACATGTCCGAACTGAATCATCCGTAATTTTGGATTTAGAGTTCAGAATGACACGATTCCAACACCTACTTTAAGCAAGCTCAATTTTCTATATTATGATAAACTTTTAGACAGAAATACTATAGAAAGCCTCCAAGTAATCCAATGTATCCTAAAATGTGTGATGCCATGCATAATACATCATTTATAAGCCTTTACTCAAGGAGCACCAAAGATGAGTTAAGAATGATCAATTTAACTAGACGATAAACTTGACATGTACGCACTAAATCGTCCATAACTTTTGACTTAGAGTTCAAAATAACACGAATCAAACGCCCACATTAAGGAAGCTCAGAACTCTATTTTGTGATTAAATTTACGACCAAATTACCAATGAAAATGTGTCCAAGTAATCCAATCTATCCCACATTGTGTGATGCCATGCATTATTCTTCCTTTGTAAACCTTTGCTCGATGAGCACCAATGATCAGTTTGGAATGATCAATTTGACTAGCTGATGAACTTGACATGTCCTCACTAAATCATCATTAACATTTGATTAAGAAGGCAAAATGACATGAATCGAACAACAACATTAATCTAGCTCGATTTTCTATATTGTGACAACATTTGAGACTGAAAAAGCTACCACAAAGCCTTCAAGTAATCTAATCTATCCCAAACTACGTGATGCCATGCATTATGCTTCATTTATAAGCTTTAATCAAGGAGCAACACTGATCAGTTTATATTGATCATTTAACTGAGATATCAACTTGACATGTCTACACTAAATCGTCCATAACTTTTGATTTAGAGTTCTGAATGACATGACTCCAACGCTTGATGTGATCCTGAGGAGGATCAAGCTCCTGATCAACGCCAAATGATTGTAACTTGCCGATGTGTGAGGTCTTAAGTGGATGGATCCGAAGACTAGGGGAAATGGATGATCGGTTTAAAATGATCGTTTTAACTGGCCGATCAACTTGACATGTATGCACTAAATCGTTCGTAACTTTTGAATTAGAGTTTGGAATGACACGAATCCAACGTCCATGTTTAGCTAGCTCAATTTTCTATATTATATAAAATTTGAGACTGAAAGAGTACCACAAACCTTTCAAGTAATCCAATATTCCCAAATTACGTGATACCATGCATTATGCTTCATTTATAAACTTTACGCAAGGAGCACCAATGATCAGTTTAGCTAGCCGATAAACTTGACATGCCCGCACTAAATCGTCCGTAACTTAATATTTAGAGTTCAGAATATTATCAGTAAAGAATTATCATTTTTACTAGCTGAACTTGACATGTCTGGTGTAAATCGTCAGTAACATTTGATTTATAGTTCAGAATGACACGAATTCAACGCCCACGTTAAGCTAGCTCAATATTTTATGCTGTGACAAAATTTAAGACCGAAATAGCTATAACAAAGACTCCAAGTAATCCAATATATCCCAAACTTTGTGATGTCATGCATTATGCTTCATTTGTAAACCTTTCCTCAATGACC
Organism: Pugionium dolabratum; assembly: GCA_018901945.1. Lineage (NCBI taxonomy): Eukaryota > Viridiplantae > Streptophyta > Magnoliopsida > Brassicales > Brassicaceae > Pugionium > Pugionium dolabratum. The sequence continues at coordinate 241,789 of JAEVFF010000262.1, forward strand.
ACCAATGATCAGTTTTGAATGATCATTTAACTAGCTGATCAACTTGACATGTCCACACTAAATCGTTTTTAACATTTGATTTAGAGCTCAAAATGACATGAATCCAACGCCCACGTTGAGCTAGTTCAATTTTCCATATTGTGATAAATATGAGACTAAAATAGACACGACAAAGCCTACATGTAATCAAATGTATCCCAAACTACGTCATGCCATGCATTATGCTTCATTTATAAGCCCTTAATCAACGAGCACCAATAATCAGTTTAGAATGATAATTTAAACCGGCCGATCAACTTAATATGTACATACTAAATCACCAGTAAACTAGCTCATGTTAAACTTGCTCAATTTTCTATATTTTGACTAAATTTAAGACTGAAATAAGTACGAGAAAGCCTCCAAGTAATCCAATCTATCCCAAGTGCGTGATGCCTTGCATAATGCTTCATTTGTAACCTTTGCTCAATGAGCAGCAATGATCAGTTTATAATGATCAATTTAACTAGCCTATAAACTTGGCATATCCGCACTAAATCGTTAGTAACTTTTGATTTAGAGTTAAGAATAACACGAATCCAATGCCCACATTAGGCTTTCTCCATTTTCTATGTTTTGATTAAATTTAAGACCAAAATAGCTACAAAAAGGCTCCAATTAATCCAATCTATCCCAAACTGCATGATGTCAGGCATTATGTTCATTTGTAAACCTTTTCTCAATTAGCACCAATGATCACTTTAGAACGATCAATTTAACTAGCCGATAAACTTGAAATGTCCGCACTAAATCGTCCGTAACATTTCATTTTAGTCCAGAATTACAGGGAACCAATGCCCACGTTAAGCTAGCTTAATATTCTATATTTTGACAAAATTTAAGACTGAAATAGCTACGACAGCCTCCAGATAATCCAGTCTATCGCAAACTGCGTAATGCCATGCATTATCCTTAATTTGAAAACATTTTCTTAGTGAATACCAATGTTCAGTTTAGAATGATCATTTTACCTTGCTGATCAACTTGAGATGTCCCCACTAAATCGTTTGTACCATTTGATTTAGAGCTCAAAATAACATAAATCCAATCCCTATGTTAGTTAAATTTTCTATATTGTAATAACATTTGAGACTGCAAGAACTACCACAAAGCCTTCAAGTAATCCAATCTTTCCTAAACTGCATGATTCCATGCATTATGCATAATTTGGTAGCCTTTACTCAACGAGCACTAATGATCATTTTAGAATGATCAGTTTAGAATGATCAGTTTAGAATGATCATTTTAGAATGATCATTTTTGAATTATAAGTTTAGAATGATCACTTTAACTCGACGATCAACCTTACATGTCCGCACTAAATCGTCCGAAACTTTTGATTTATAGTTTAGAATCACATGAATCCAACACCCACGTTAAGCTAGCTCAATATTCTATATTATGACAAAATTTAAGACCAAAAGAGCTACGACAAAACCTTCAAGTAATCCAATCTATCCTAAACTACATGATGCCACGCATTATGTTTCATTTGTAAAGTGTTGCTCAATGAGCACCAATGATCAGTTTAAAATGATCATTTTAACTAATTGATCAACTTGACATATACGCACTAAATTTTGTTTAACTTTTGAATCATAGCTCAAAATGACATGAATCGAACGCCCACGTTAATCTAGTTTAATTTTCAATATTGTGAAAATGTTTGAGCCTGAAAGAGCTATGACAAAGCCTACAAGTAATCCGATCTATCCCAATCTGCGTGATGCCATGCATTATACTTCATTTGTAAACCTTTGCTCAATGAGCAGAAATGATCAATTTAAAATGATCATTTTAACTAGCTGATCAACTTGACATATCCGCACTAAATCGTTTTTAACATATTGATTTAGATCTCAAAGTGACTTGAATCCAACGCCCACGTTAATCTAGTTGAATTTTCAATATTGTGACAACATTTGAGACTGAAAGAGCTACGACAAAGACTACAAGTAATCCAATCTATCCCAAACTACGTGATGTCGTGCATTACGCTTCATTTGTAAACCTTTTCCCAATGATCAGTTTAAAATGATCATTTTAACTAACTGATCAACTTGAAATGTCTGCACTAAAAAGTTTTTAACTTTTGATTTAGGGCTCAAAATGATATGAATCTAATGCGGACTTTAATCTAGATCAAATTATAATATTGTGACAACAATTATGACTAAAAGAGATACGACAAAGCCTCCAAGCAATCCAATGTATCCCAAACTGCGTGATGCCATGCATTGTGCTTCATATATAAGCATTTACTCAAGTAGCACCAATAATCAGTTTGGAATGATTATTTTAGCTGGCCGATCAACTTGACATGTCCGCACTAAATCGTCTTTTACATTTGATTTAAAGCCAAAAATGACATGAATCCAACGCCCACGTTAATCTAGTTCAATTTTCAATATTGTGATAACTTTTGAGATTGAAAGAGCTACGACAAAGCCTCCAAGTAACACAATCTATCCCAATATGCGTGATGCCATGAATTATGCTTCATTTGTAAACCTTTGCTCAATGTGCATGAATGATCAGTTTAAAATGATCATTTTAACTCGCTGATCAACTTGACATGTCCGCACTGAATCGTTTTTAACATTTGATTTAGAGCTCAAAATGACATGAATCCAACGCCCACGTTAATCTAGTTCAATTTTCTATTTGTGACAACATTTGAGATTGAAAGAGCTACGACAAATCCTCCGAGTAATCCAATCTATCCCAAACTGCGTGGATCCATGCATTGTGCTTCATTTGTAAACCTTTTCTCAATGAGCATCAATGATCAGTTTAAAATGATCATTTTAACTTACGGATAACCTTGACATGTCTGCACTATATCGTGTTTAACTTTTGATTTAGACCTCAAATGACATGAATATAACGCCCACATTAATCTCGCTCAATTTTCAATATTGTGATTAAATTTAAGTCTGAAATAGCTATGACAAAGCCTCCAAGTAGTCCAATCTATCCAAACTACGTGATGCCATGTATTATGCTTCATTTATAAACCCTTCCTCAATGAGAACCAATGATCAGTTTAGAATGATCATACTAACTAGCATATCAACTTGACATGTACGCACTAAATCGTTTGAAACTATTGATTTATAGTTCAAAATGACAGGAATCCAACGCCCATATTAATCTAGCTCAATTTTCTATATTGTGACATCATTTGAGACTGCAAGAACTACCACAAAACCTTCAAGTAATCCAATCTATCCTAAACTGCGTGATGCCATGCATTATGCTTAATCTTGTTGCCTTTACTCACGGAGCACTAATGATAAGTTTAAAATGATCATTTTAACTAGCTGATCAACTTGACATGTCCACACTAAATCGTCTTTAACATTTGATTTAAAGCTCAAAATGACATGAATCCTATGCGCATGTTAATCTAGTTCAATTTTCAATATTGGGACAACATTTGAGACAGAAAGAGCTACGACAAAGCCTCCAAGTAATCCAATCTATACTGGACTACGCGATGTCATGCACTATGCTTCATTTGTAAACCTTTGCTCAATGAGCCCCATAGATCAGTTTAAAATGATCATTTTAACTAACTGATCAACTTGACATGTCTGCACTAAATCATCATTAACTTTTCATTTAGAGCTCAAAATGACATGCATCCAACGCCCACATTAATCTCGCTCAATTTTCAATATTGTGACAACATTTGAGACTGAAAGAGCTACGACAAAGCATCCAAGTAATCGAATGTATCCCAAACTGCGTGATGCCATGCATTACGCTTCATTTATAAGCCTTTACTCAACTTGCACCAATAATCAGTTTAGAATGATCATTTTAACTGGTCGATCAACTTGACATGTCCGCACAAAATCGTTCATAACATTTGATTTAGAGATCAAAATGACAAGAAACGAGTGCCCACTTTAATCTAGCTCAATATTCAATATTGTGACATTATTTGAGACTGAAAGAGCTACGATAAAGCCTCCAAGTAATCCAATCTATCCTAAATTTCGTGATGCCATGCATTATGCTTCATTTGTAAAGCTTTTCTCAATGATCGCCAAAGAAAAGTTTTGAATGATCAATTTAACTAGCCGATAAACTTTACATGTCCGAACTAAATCATCTATAACTTTTGATTTAGAGTTCGGATTTACATGAATCAAATACCCACGTTAAGCTAGCTCAAATATTATGATTAAATTTAAGGCCGAAATAGCTGCGATGAAGCCTCCAAGTAATTCAATTTATCCCAAACTGTGTGATACCATGCATTATGCTTCATTTGTAAACCTTTTCTCAGTGAGCACCACTGATCAGTTTAGAATGATCATTTTAACTGGCCTATCAACTTGACATGTATGCACTAAATCGTTTGAAACTTTTGATTTAGAGTTCGGAATGACAGGAATCCAACGCCCACATTAATCTAGCTCAATTTTCTATATTGTGACAACATTTAAGACTCCAAGAACTACCACAAAGCCTTCAAGTAATCCAATCTATCCTAAACTGTGTGATGCCATGCATTATGCTTAAATTAGTAGCCTTTACTCAAGGAGCACTAAATCGTCCGAAACTTTCTATTTAGAGTTCACAATTACAAGAATCCAAAGCCCACATTAAGCTAGCTCAATATTCTATATGATGACAAAACTTAAGACCGAAATAGCAACGACTAAGCCTCCAAGCAATCCAATCTATGACAAACTGTGTGATGGCATGCATTATGCTTTATTTGTAAACTTTTGCTCAATGAGCACCGATGATCAGTTTAAAATGATCATCTGAACTAACGGATCAACTTTACATGTCTACACTAAATCATCTTTGATTTTTTATTTAGAGCTCAAACTGACATTAATCCAACGCCCATATTAATCTTGCTCAATTTTCAATATTATGACAACATTTGAGACTGTAAGAGCTACGACAAAGTCTCCAAGTAATCCAATGTATCCCAAACTTCGTGATGCCATGTATTAAGCTTCATTAATAAGCATTTACTCAAGTAGCACCAATGATTAGTTCTGAATGATCACTTTAACTAGCTGATCAACTTGACAATTGCGCACTAAATCGTCTCTAACTTTTGATTTAGTGTTCAAAATGACATGAATCCAACGCCCACGTTATGCTAGCTAAATTTTTTATATTGTGATAAAATTTAATACCAAAATAGCTACGACAAACCCTCCAAGTAACCCAATCTATCTAAAATAAGGTGAAGCCATGTTTTAAGCTTATTTTGCATCCTATTGAAACCAAGAAATATAGGCCTGCCTGCCATCCACACCAGAATAAATGGAGTTTTCCAAAAAAACTGCTAGTGGAGGAAGACATCCTAGGGATAATGGACATAATGCTAAACCATTGCTCAATGAGCACCAATGGTAAGTTTAGAATGATCATTTTAACTAGCTGATCAACTTGACATTTCCACACTAAATCGTTTGTAACTTTTAATTTGAAGTTCAGAATGATACAAGAGACATAGAGCTAAACCATTGCTCAATGAGCACAAATGATAAGTTTAGAATGATCATTTTAATTAGCTGATCAACTTGACATGTCCGCACTAAATCGTTTGTAACTTTTAATTTGAAGTTCAGAATGATACAAATCCAACGCCCACGTTAATCTAGCTTAATTTTCTATACTGTGACAAAATCTAAGACCAAAATAGCTGATCATTTTAACTACCTGATCAATTTGACATTTCTGCACTAAATCCTCTTTAACTTTTCTTCCAATGTATCCCAAACTGCGTGATGCAATGCATTATGCTTCATTTGTAAACCTTTTCTCAATGAGCACCAATAATCAGTTTAAAATGATCATTTTAACTGGCCTATCAACTTGACATATACGCAGTAAATCATTAACTTTTGATTTAGAATTCGGAAAAACAGAATACAACGCTCACATTAAGCTAGCTAAATTTTCTATATTGTGACAACATTTGAGACTGAAAGAACTGCCACAAAGCCTTCAAGTAATCCAATCTATCCTAAACTGCGTGATGCCATGCATTATGCTTAATTTAGTAGCCTTTACTCAAGGAGCATCAATGATGGGTTTAGAATTATAACTTTAGAATGATCACTTTAACTGGCAGATCAACTTGAAATTTCCGCACTAAATCGTCCGAAACATTTGATATAGAGTTCAGAATTACACGAACCAACGCCCAGGTTAAGCTAGATCAATACTCTATATAATGAGAAAATTTAAGACCGAAATAGGTACGACAAAGCCTTGAAGTAGGCCAATCTATCCCAAAATCCGTGAAGCCATGCATTATGCTTCATTTATAAACCATTGCTCAATCAGCACCATGATCAGTTTAGAATGATGTTTAATAGCTGATCAACTTGACATATCCGTAATAAATCATCTTTAACATTTGATTTAGAGCTAAAAATGACATGAATCTAACGTCCATGTTAATCTAGTTCAATTTTAAATATTGTGACAACATTTGAGACTGAACGAGTTACGACAAAGCCTCCAAGTAATCCAATCTATAGATATCCCTATATGCGTGATGCCATGCATTATGCTTCATTTGTAAACCTTTGCTCAATGAACACCAATGATTAGTTTAAAATGATAATTTTAACTAGCTGATCAACTTGACATGTCCACACTAAATCGTTTTTAACATTTGATTTAGAGCTCAAAATGAGTTGAATCCAGCACCCACATTAATCTCGCTCAATTTTCAATATTCTGACAACATTTGAGATTGAAAGAGCTACGACAAAGCCTCCAAGTAACCAATGTATCCCAAACTGCGTGATGCCATGCATTACGCTTCATTTATAACCCATTACTCAACTAGCACTAATAATTAGTTTAGAATGATCATTCTAACTAGCCGATCAATTTGACATGTCCGCACAAAGTCGCCCATAACATTTGATTTGGAGATCAAAATGATATGAATCGAGCGCCCACTTTAAGCTAGCTCAATTTTCAATATTGTGACAATATTTGAGACATAAAGAGCTACGATAAAGCGTCCAAGTAATCCAATCTATCCTAAACTGTGTGATGCCATGCATTATGCTTCATTTGTAAAGCTTTGCTCAATGAGACCCAATGATAAGTTTAGAATGATCAATTTAACTAGCCAATAAACTTGATATGTCCGAACTAAATCATCTATATCTTTTGATTTTGAGTTCGGAATGACATGAATCAAATACCACGTTAAGCTAGCTCAAATATTGTGATTAAATATAAGGCTGAAATAGCTACGACAAAGCCTCCAAGTAATCCAATCTATCCGAAACAGCATGATGCCATGCGTTATGCTTCATTTGTAAACCTTTGCTCAATGAGCACCAATGATCAGTTTAGAATGATCATTTTAACTCGCCTATCAACTTGACATGTACACACTAAATCATTCGTAAATTTTGATTTAGAGTTCGGAATGACAGGACTCCAACGCCCACAATAAGCTAGCTCAATTTTCTATATTGTGACATAATTTGAGACTGCAATAACTACCACAAAGCCTTCAAGTAATCCAATATATCATAAACTGCGTGATGCCATGGATTATGCTTAATATAGTAGCCTTTACTCAAGGAGCACTAATGATCAGTGTAGAATGATCAGTTTCAAATTATAAGTTTAGAATGATCACTTTAACTAGCCGATCAACTTGACATGTCCGACTAAATCGTCCGAAACTTTTGATTTAGAGTTCGGAGTTACACGAATCCAACACCCACGTGTAGCTAGCACAATATTTTATATTATGTCAAATTTTAAGACCGGAATAGTAATGAAAAAGCCTTCAAGTAATCCAATCTATCCCAAACTGCATGAAACCATGCATTATGCTTCATTTGTAAACCATTGCTCAATCAGCACCAATAATCTGTTTAGAATGATGATTTTAACTAGATAATCAACTTAAAATGTCTGCACTAAATCATCTTATACATTTGATTTGGAGCTCAAAATAACATGAATCCATCACCCACGTTAATCTTGTTTAATTTTCAATATTGTGACAACATTTGAGGTTGAAAGAGCTATAGACAAAGCCTCCAAGTAATCCAATCTATCCCAAACTGCGTAATGTCATGGATTATGCTTCTTTTATAAACATTTTCTCAACGAGCACAAGTGATCAGTTTAAAATGATCATTTTAACTAACTGATCAACTTGATATTTCTGCAATAAGTCGTCCTTTAACTTTTGATTTAAGGCTTACAATGACGTGAATCCAACACCCACATTAATCTCGTTCAATTTTCATTATTGTGATGATATTTGAGAATGAAAGAGCTACGATAAAGCCTCCAAGTAATCCAATGTATCCCGAACTGCGTGATGCCACAAATTATGCTTCATTTATAAGCCTTTACTCAAGTAGCACCAATAATCAGTTTCGAATGATCATTTTAACTGGCAGATCTACTTGACATGTCCGCAGAAAATCTTTTGTAACATTTGATTTAGAGCTCAAAATTACCTGAATCGGCTGCCCATGTTAATCTAGCTCAATTTTCAATATTGTGATAATATTTGAGACTTAAAAAGCTACGATAAAGTCTCCAAGTAATCTAATCTATCCTAAACTGCGTATGCCATGAATTATGCTTCATTTCTAAAGCTTTGCTCGATGAGCACAAATGATAAGTTTAGAATAATTAATTTAATTAGCTGATAAACTTGAAATGTACGCACTAAATCGTCCGTAACTTTTGATTTTGGGTTTGGAATGACATGAGTCCAATGCCCACGTTAAACTAGCTCAAATATTGTGATTAAATTTATGGCCGAAATAGCTATGAAAAAGCCCCCAAGTAATCCAATCTATCACAAATGGCATGATGCCATGCATTATGCTTCATTTGTAAACATTTACTAAATGAGCACCAATGATCAGCTTAGAATGTTCATTTTAAGTAGCTGATCAACTTGACATGTCTGCACTAAATCATCTTTAACTTTTGATTTAGAGCTCAAAATGACATGCATCCAACGCACACATTAATCGCACTCAAGTTTCAATATTGTGACAACATTTGAAACTGAAAGAGCTACGACAAAGCCTCCAAGTAATCCAATGTATCCAAAACTGCGTGATGCCATGCATTATGCTTCATTTATAAGCCTTTAATCAAGTAGCATCTATAATCAGTTTAGAATGATCATTTTAACTGGCCGATCAACATGACATGTACGCAAAAAATCGTCCAAAACATTTGATTTGAAGCACAAAATGACATGAATCGAGCGCCCACGTTAATCTAGTTCAATTTCAATATTTTGAAAACATTTGAGAGTCAAACTGCTACAATAAAACCTCCAACTAATCAGATCTATCCTAAACTACGTGATGCCATGCATTATGCTTCATTTGTAAAGCATTACTCAGTGAGCACCAATGATCAGTTTAGAATGATCAATTTAACTAGCCGATAAACTGGACATGTCTGCACTAAATCATTAGTAAATTTTGATTTAGAGTTCGGAATGACATGAATCAAATACCCACTTTAAGCTAGCTCAAATGATTAGTTTACAATGACCATTTTAACTTGCCTATCAACTTGACATGTACGCACTAAATCGTTCATAACTTTCGATTTAGTGTTCGGAATGACAGGAATCTAACGCCCACATTAAGCTAACTAAAGTTTCTATTGTGACACCATTTGAGACTTCAAGAACTACCACAACGCCTTTACTCAAGGACCACTAATGATCAGTTTACAATGATCAGTTTACAATGATCAGTTTAGAATGATCAGTTTAGAATGATCAGTTTAAAATTATAAGTTTATAATGATCACTTTAACTAGCCGATCAACTTCACATTTCCGCACTAAATCGTCCGAAACTTTTGATTTAGAGTTCGGAATTACGCGAATCCAACGCCCGCGTTTAGGTAGCTCAATATTCTATAATGTGTCAAAATCTAAGACCGAAATAGAAATGAGAAATCCTTCAAGTAATCCAATCTATCCTGAATTGCGTGAAACCATGCATTATGCTTCCTTTGTAAACCATTGCGTAGTCAGCACCAATGATCAGTTTAGAATGATGATTTTAACTAGATGATCAACTTAAAATGTCCGCACTAAATCATATTTAACATTTGATTTAGAGCTCAAAATGACATGAATCAAACGGCCACGTTAATCTAGTTAAATTTTCAATGTTGTGACAACATTTGAGATTGACAGAGCTACGACAAAGCCTCCAAGTAATCCAATCTATCTCAAAATGCGTGATGCCATGGATTAGGCAACATTTATAAACCTTTGCTCAATGAGCATAAATGATAAGTTTAAAATGAACATTTTAACTAACTGATCAACTTGACATGTCTGCACTAAATCGTTTTTAACTTTTTATTTAGAGCTCAAAATGACGTGAATCCAACGCCCACATTAATCTCGCTCAATTTTCAATATTGTGACAACATTTGAGATTGAAAGAGCTACGACATAGCCTCTAAGTAATCTAATGAATCCCAAACTGTGTGATGCCATGCATTATGCTTCATTTAAAAGCCTTTACTTAAGTACCACCAATAATCAGTTTGTAATAATCATTTTAACTGGCCAATCAACTTGACATGTCCCCCCAAAATTGTCCGTAACATTTGATTTAGAGGTCAAAATGATATGAATCGAATGCCCACGTTATTCTAGCTCAATTTTCAATATTGTGACAACATTTGAGACTGAAAAAGTCACAATAAAGGCTCCAAGTAATCCAATTTATCCTAAACTGCGTGATGCCAAGCATTATGCTTCATTTCTAAAGCTATGCTCAATAAGCACAAATCATAAGTTTAGAATGATTAATTTAACTAGCCGATTGTCCCCACTAAATCCTCCATAACTTTTGATTAAAAGTTTGGAGTGACATGAGTCCAATGCCCACGTTAAGCGAGCTCAAATATTGTGAGTAAATTTAAGGCTGAAATAGCTCAACAAAGCCTCCTAGTAATCCAAACTATCCCAAACAGCATGATGCCATGCGTTATGCTTCATTTGTAAACATTTTCTCAATGAGCGCCAATGATCAGTTTAGAATAATCATTTTAACTGGCCTATCAATTTGACATGAACGCACTAAATCGTTCGTAACTTTTGATTTAGAATTCGGAATGACAGGAATCCAATGCCCACATTAAACTAGCTCAATTTTCTATATTGTGACATTATTTGAGACTGCAAGAACTACCACAAAGCATTCAAGTAATCCAATCTATCCTAAAATGCATGACGCCATGCATTATGGTTAATTTAGTAGCCTTTTTTCAAGGAGCACTAATGATCAGTTTAAAATTGTAAGTTTAGAATGATCACTTTAACTGGCCGATCAAGTTGACATGTCTGCACTAAATCTTCTGAAACTTTTGATTTAGAGTTCGGAGTTACACGAATCCAACGCCCACGTTAGGCTAGCTCAACATACTATATTATGACAAAATTTAATACCAAAATAGCAACGACAAAGCTTCTTGAAGCCATGCATTATGCTTCATTTGTAAACCATTGCTCAATCAGCACCAATGATCAGTTTAGAATGATGATCTTAACTAGATGACCAACTTGACATGTCTGCACTAAATCGTTTTTAACATTTTATTTAGAGCTCAAAATGACATGAATCCAACGCCCACGTTAATCTAGTTCAATTGTGACAACATTTGAGATTGAAAGAGCTACGATGAAGTCCCCAAGTAATCCAATCTATTCCAAACTGCGTGATACCATGCATTGTAAACTTTTGCTCAATGAGCACCAATGATCATTTCAACTAACTTATCAACTTGACATGTCTACACTAAATCGTCTTTACCTTTTGATTTAAAGATCAAAATGACATGAATCCAACGCCCACATTAATCTCGCTCAATTTTCAATGGTGTGACAACATTTGATACTAAAAGAGCTACGACAAAGCCTCCAAGTAATCCAATCTATCCCAAACTGCGTAATGTCATGGATTATGCTTCTTTTATGAACCTTTGCTCAACGAGCACAAGTGATCAGTTTAAAATGATAATTTTAACTTACTGATGAACTTGATATTTCTGCAATAAATTGTCTTTGACTTTTGATTTAAGGCTTAAAATGACGTGAATCCAACACCCACATTAATCTCGTTCAATTTTCATTATTGTGATAATATTTGAGAATGAAAGAGCTACGATAAAGCCTCCAAGTAATCCAATGTATCCCAAACTGCGTGATGCCATGCATTATGCTTCATTTATAAGCCTTTACTCAAGTAGCACCAATAATCAGTTTCGAATGATCATTTTAACTGGCTGATCAACTTGACATGTCCACACAAAATCTTTTGTAACATTTGGTTTAGAGCTCAAAATGACATGAATCGGATGCCCACGTTAATCTAGATCAATTTTCAATATTGTGATAACATTTGAGACTTAAAAAGCTACGATAAAGTCTCCAAGTAATCTAATCTATCCTAAACTGTGTATGCCATGAATTATGCTACATTTCTAAAGCTTTGCTCGATGAGCACAAATGATGAGTTTAGAATGATTAATTTAACTAGCCGATAAACTTGAAATGTGCGCACTAAATCGTCCGTAACTTTTGATTTTGGGTTCGGAATGACATGAGTCCAATGCCCACGTTAAACTAGCTCAAATATTGTGATTAAATTTATGGCCGAAATAGCTATGAAAAAGCCTCCAAGTAATCCCATCTATCACAAATGGCATGATGCCATGCATTATGCTTCATTTGTAAACATTTACTCAATGAGCACCAATGATCAGTTTAGAATGATCATTTTAACTGGCCTATCAAATTGACATGTACGCACTAAATCGTTCGTAACTTTCTTACACTGGCCTATCAAATTGAAGTCGGGCAGGACTAGCACTGGTGCATGTGTAAGGCTGTCCTTCAAGGCCCTGAATGCCTTCTTCTGAGATTTTCCCCAGCTGAATCCCACGTTCTTCTTTAGTACTGCCGTCAATGGTGAGGCAATACTACTGAAGTTGGGCACGAATCTCCTATATAAGCTGGCCAGTCCGTGGAAGCTCCTTACTTAGCTGATGTTGCCTGGTGTTGGCCATTCTTGTATGGCTCGAATCTTCTATTCATCAACCTGTAGGCCCTGTGAACTTACAACAAAACCTAAATAGACAAGTTTATCAGTACAAAAGATGCACTTCTTGAGATTGGCATAAAGCTCTTCTTGTTGAAGGGTTTTAAGTACCATCTCAAGATGTGTGAGTTGTTCCCATAGGCACTTACTATAAACTAGTATGTCATCAAAGTAAACTACTACAAACTTACTGATGTACGCCCTAAGAACTTGGTTCATAAGGCGCATGAAGGTGCTTGGGGCATTAGTCAAGCAAAATGGCATGACTGTCCACTCGTAGAGCCCTTGCTTTGTCTTGAAAGCAGTCTTCCACTCATCACCTTCCTTCATTCTGACCTGGTGGTATCCACTCTTGAGGTCTATCTTGGAGAAGACCGTGGCTCCACTCAGCTCATCTAGCATGTCATCCAGCCGTGGTATTGGATGCCGGTACTTGACAGTGATGTTGTTGATTGCTCGGCAATCCACACACATTCGCCAAGTCTCATCTTTCTTGGGCACTAGTAGCACTGGTACGGCACATGGACTAAGGCTCTCTCGAACATATCCTTTCTCCAGGAGCTCCTTGACTTGCTTCTCAAGCTCCTTGACTTGCTTCTCAAGCTCCTTGGACTCCTCTGGACTCATCCAGTAGGCTGGCCGGTTGGGCAGGGCTGCTCCGGGCACTAGATCGATCTGGTGTTCTATGCCACGTAAAGGAGGCAAGCCTGCTGGTATCTCCTCTGAAAACACATCCTGGAACTTGTTGAGGAGAGTTGCTACTTCAGGAGGTAGCTCTACCTGTTCTTTCTCTATATTCAACACTTCTTTGAAAACCATTAGTAACATTAGATCCTTCGAGGCTAAAGCTCTCTGGACATGACTTGGTTGAATGAGAAAATTAGATTTAATGAGTTTCTTTGCCTTACTCATTTGGAGTTGTAGCTCGTGTACCTGGGCAGGTGTAAGAGGAGCTAGGCTGACTTTTCTTTTGTCATGCACAAAAGTGTAGAGATTGGTTCGGCCATCATGCCTGGTCTCTTTGTCAAACTGCCATGGTCTTCCTAGCAGAAGATGGCCAGCTTTCATGGGCACCACATCGCACAAGACTTGGTCTTGGTATTTGCCCACACTGAATGGCACAGTGACTTGCTCATGGATCTTGAGCTCCACTTTGTCATCCAGCCATCTCCATCTATATGGTCGAGGATGCCTTGTCTTCTCTAGACCTAGCTTATCAACCATATATGCACTAGCAACATTAGTGCAAGAACCACCATCTATGATGAGGTTACATACTTGCCCTTGATGGTGCAACGGCTGTGGAAGATGTTCTCCCTTTGGATGGTCTCTGAAGGATCCACCATTGCACTGAGGATGCGTCTAGTTACAGCACTTCCCCCACATCAGGGTACTCAATGTCACCATATTCCTCTTCTGGTTCATAGTCCTCTCATCTTGGGATTCATATTCTCCTCCAGCCTCCGTAATCAACATGACCCGGTTGTTTGGGCACTCCCTCGAGATGTGTCCACGACCCCTACACTTGAAACAAGTGATGTCACGTGATCTTTGAGGGTTAGAAGACTTACTAGGCTCTCTTTGGTCACGGGTTAGCTCAGGAGGCTTGCTCTTGAACCTTGACTCGATCTCTATGCTCTTGCCTTTGTCTACTGGCTTGGGCATGTTGCTTGATGCCCAAGGTGTCTTAGGCTTGCTGCGGATGTCTTGGCTCCTAAATTTGATGTGTTGCTCAGCTTGGACAGATAGGTGGAATAAGTCTTTGAAGTCATTGTAGATTTGCCTTTCCACCTTGCGGCTGATTCTTTCTTGGAGTCCATTCAAGAATTGTGCCATCAATGCTTCTTCAACATCATTGAGCTCCAGCCTGTTCCTTAGCTTCTCGAACTCTTCATAGTACTCCTCTACTGATCTAGTACCCTGCTTAAGAGTACGAAAACGACGTTGCAAGTCTCTATGATCATGTCGACCCATGAGTCTATGGGCCTCATTCTTTTCCTCCTTCTGTCAGATACCTCACGATCCCACCAGATGAGGGCATTGTCCGTGAGTTGTGCTACTGCCATTGAGACTCTCCTAGGCCCTGGTTGGTTGTAATGATCAAAGATATGATCCATTCTTCTCTCCCAATCTAGGTAAGCCTCGGGGTCTACTTTTCCTGCAAAACTTGGAGGAGTTAGCTTAACATCAGGATGAGTTACCGGGTTATAGGCGTGTTCATCTCCATCCTCATGATGTCTAGGAGGCATTCTTGGTATCTGGTGAAGACCATATGGCTCAAAGCCATCATCTTCTGCCTCTGGTTGCCGTGGAGGTCCTCTCGGCCTATGGTGATAGTTATGAGGTTGTGTGTCCTCATCTCCATCTGGCTGGGGTTCCTCCTGTTCGTGCCGTGTCCTAAGGTGCTCAGGACCCTCAGGACGGTCTTGCTCATCTCTCACGTGCCTTATGGCCTGAAATCTCACAGGCCTCTCCACGTGCTCCAATCTCTCGCCTATGGATGCAAGTTGCGTTTGAAGGGTGGTGAACATGGCCATCATGGCTTCGGTGGCTTCTCTATTTTCTTCTGCCATTGTGTGCTACAAAGAAAGAAGACAAGTTATGATACTCCTAAATTATTAGGAGGGTTTTCTTTTTATGAGGGATTCAAAATAATGCAAAAAGGAAAGTTTTAAGGAATGGAAAATTCGAAAATATGGAGATTTGAATAAAAGGAAATTTTCTTGACAACTATTGCTAGCTGTCCAATTCGAAATCTTTTGGTATTTTTCCTATTTTCTTTTCTTTTTTATTTAACTTATAAATAATGGAAATATGAATTAAACAAAAAGGAAAACGTGAATGGCAATGCAAAAGTGAATCTAAACCCTAGTGATACACGTAGAAGGCTAAATGCACTCGGTTTGGAGTTTGATGTTATTTTTTTGATTTTTCTTGAATGCGACTTAAACTAATGCAAGAACTAAAAACAAAACAAGCTAAAGGATAGAAAAAACCTGGTTTAGGAGCTTTAAGCTCTGATACCAAAATGATACAAGCCTTGATTCAAGGATGTATACGCGTGGGCTGTTTGGAGAAGTTTAGGTGAGAAACTCGACCTTAGACTTCTTGGATAGTGGTTTTTGGGTTGGTATTCGATGGAAAGGTGAAGTGGACCACACGAGGGGTGATGAACCTCGTGATAAATCAAAAACTTAGAGCTAGGAGGGCTGGTCTCAACTAGATTCTAAGCACAAACGATTCTTGAGAGAAAACTTGTTGGGGAAAGAGTTCTATCTTTATTAATATCAAAAAGGTTGTCGAACTACAATGCTGGAAGGAGCCTTATTAATATGCTCGACAGCTTGAACTTCTAGGGTCGACTCAAATAAAGAAAAGGAAAGTTTACAAAAGTGCACAAATGGAAAAGATACAAAAGTGTATAACCGAAAAGGACCTATTCCTAAAATGTTCTTGACTCAAAAATGTAAAGAATCTAGATCCTACCCTGCAAAACAGAAAGAGGCATATATCCGAATTGAAACTTACCTTTACTTACCTCACGGCCAAGAAATGGAAGGTGGCCGTCCTTGTGGCATGCACGCGCCTTGCTCCTAGTCTTCGACTTGGAGTAGGGTTAAAAATCTTTGGGCCCTGACCTCTCTTGCCACTAAATCCCAAGTCTCTGATGTCCCTTGTGTTGTTGAGAAGCCTTTGGACTCTACTTTGCTCTTCTGGCCCATTGTCCTTAGCTGATCTTCCTCTAGGAGCTTGTCCACCCATAAGCTGAATTTGGGGAAGAGTGCCCTTGATCTGCTTCTTGTCATTGCTCCTGGTGGCACTACTGGTGTGGATACTTCCTCTAGATGCATGTCCTGAAGCTGGTAGCTTATCTGGTCCAAGTTTCCTTGTGTGGAAGTTGAATTGCTTGTGCACTCGGCTGGATCGGCTGTACCGGCTGGACTGTGGGAGGTACTGGCCGGAATGCCTTCAGGACCGGCCAAGTTGTTCCCGGAGTTGGTGGCATCACCAAGGGGACCGGCGGTGTCATCCACATCACCACTAAGTGTGCCGGAAGCTTGGGCCTATCCGCCGGAAATACTGACCGGTCTGGTCCTATTGGTCGAGGGTCCGGCGGTACTGCTTGGTCCGGCAGACGTGCCAGATGGTCCGGCTGTCTCGGGCAAGCTTCCTGGTCGGCCAGTTTGGTCTTCTGGCTGGATGTACGACCTGATGTCCTCATCAACACCAATGATCAGTTTAAAATGATCATTTTAACTAGCTAATCAACTTAACATGTACGCAATAAATCCTCTTTAACATTTGATTTAGAGCTAAAAACGACATGATTCAAACGCCCACGTTAATCTAGTTCAACTTTCAATATTGTGACAACATTTGAGACTGAAATAGCTACGACAAAGCCTTTAAAAAATCCAATCTATCCCAATCGGCATGATGCCGTGCATTATGTTTCATTTGTAAACCTTTGGTCAACGAACACCAATGATCAGTTTAAAGTGATCATTTTAACTAGCTAATCAACTTGACATGTATGTACTAAATCATCTTTAACATTTGATTTAGAGCTCAAAATGAATACCCACCTTAATCGAGTTCAATTTTCAATATTGTGACAACTTTTGAGACTGAAAGAGCTACGAAAAAACCTTTCAAAAAATCAAATATACCCCATTCTGCGGGATGCCATGCATTATGCTTCATTTGTAAACCTTTGCTCAAAGAACACCAATGATAATTTTGAAATGCTAATTTTAACTAGCTAATCAACTTGACATGTCCGCACTAAATTGTTTTTAACATTTTATTTAAGGCTCAAAATGACATCAATCCAACGCCTATGTTAATCTAGTTCAATTTTCAATATTGTGACAAAATTTGAGACAGAAAGAGCCACGGAAAAGCCTCCAAGTAATCCAATCTATCATGGACTATGCGATGGCGTGCACTATGCTTCATTTGTAAACCTTTCCTCAATGAGCACCAATTATCAGCTTAGAATGCTCATTTTAAGTAAGTGATCAACTTGACATGTCTGCACTAAATCATCTTTAACTTTTCATTTAGGGCTCAAAATGACATGCATCCAACGTACACATTAATCGCACTCAAGTTTCAATATTGTGACAACATTTGAAACCGAAAGAGCTATGACAAAGCCTCCAAGTAATCCAATGTATCCGAAACTGCGTGATGCCTTTCATTATGCTTCATTTATAAGCCTTTAATCAAGTAGCACCAATAATCAGTTTAGAATGATCATTTTAACTGGCCGATCAACTTGACATGTACGCAAAAATTCATCGAAAACATTTGATTTGAAGCACAAATGACATGAATCGAGCGCCCACGTTAATCTAGTTAAATTTTCAATATTGTGACAACATTTGAAAGTCAAACAGCTACAATAAAACCTCCAACTAATCCAATCCATCATAAACTACGTGATGCCATGCATTATGCTTCATTTGTTAAGCGTTACTCAGTGAGCACCAATGATCAGTTTAGAATGATCAATTTAACTACCGATAAACTTGACATGTCCGCACTATATCATTAGTAAATTTTGATTTAGAGTTCGGAATGACATGAATCAAATACCCACGTTAAGCTAGTACAAATATTGTGATTAAATTTATGGCCGAAACAGCTACGACGAAGCCTCCAACTAATCCAATGTATCCCAAACTGGGTTATGCCATGCATTATGCTTCATTTTTAAACTTTTGCTCAATGAGCACCAATGATTAGTTTACAATGATCATTTTAGCTTGCCTATCAACTTGACATGTACGCACTAAATCGTTCGTAGCTTTTGATTTAGAGTTCGGAATGATAGGAATCTAACGCCCACATTAAGCTAACTAAAGTTTCTGTTGTGACACCATTTGAGACTTCAAGAACTACTACAAAGCCTTTACTCAAGGAGCACTAATGATCAGTTTACAATGATCAGTTTACAATGATCAGTTTAGAATGATCACTTTAGAATGATCAGTTTAAAATTATAAGTTTATAATGATCACTTTAACTGGCCAATCAACTTGACATGTCCGCACTAAATCGTCCGAAACTTTTGATTTAGAGTTCGGAATTACGCGAATCCAACGCCCACGTTTAGGTAGCTCAATATTCTATAATATGTCAAAATCTAAGACCAAAATAGAAATGAAAAATCCTTCAAGTAATCCAATCTATCCTGAATTGCGTGAAGCCATGCATTATGCTTCATTTGTAAACCATTGCGTAGTCAGCACCAATGATCAGTTTAGAATGATGATTTTAACTAGATGATCAACTTAAAATGTCCGCACTAAATCATGTTTAACATTTGATTTAGAGCTTAAAATGACATGAATCCAATGGCCACGTTAATCTAGTTCAATTTTCAATGTTGTGACAACATTTGAGATTGAAAGAGCTTTGACAAAGCCTCCTAGTAATCTAATCTATCTCAAAATGCGTGATGCCATGGATTAGGCATCATTTATAAACCTTTGCTCAATGAGCAAAAATGAGAAGTTTAAAATGAACATTTTAACTAACTGATCAACTTGACATGTCTGCACTAAATCGTTTTTAACTTTTGATTTAGAGCTCAAAATGACGTGAATCCAACGCCCACATTAATCTCGCTCAATTTTCAATATTGTGACAACATTTGAGATTAAAGGAGCTACGATATAGCCTCTAAGTAATTTAATGAATCCCAAACTGTGTGATGCCATGCATTATGCTTCATTTAAAAGCCTTTACTCAAGTACCACCAATAATCAGTTTGTAATGATCATTTTAACTGGCCGATCAACTTGACATGTCCCCAAAAAAATTGTCCGTAACATTTGATTTAGAGGTCAAAATGATATGAATTGAATGCCCACGTTATTCTAGCTCAATTTTCTATATTGTGACAACATTTGAGACTGAAAAAGTTACAATAAAGCCTCCAAGTAATCCAATTTGTCCTAAACTGCATGATGCAAAGCATTATGCTTCATTTCTAAAGCTATGCTCAATAAGCACAAATCATAAGTTTAGAATGATTAATTTAACTAGCCGAATGTCCCCACTAAGTCCTCCATAACATTTGATTAAAAGTTTGGAGTGACATGAGTCCAATGCCCACGTTAAGCTAGCTCAAATATTGTGAGTAAATTTAAGGCAGAAATAGCTCAACAAAGCCTCCTAGTAATCCAATCTATCCCAAACAGCACGATGCCATGCGTTATGCTTCATTTGTAAACATTTGCTCAATGAGCACCAATGATCAGTTTAGAATAATCATTTTAACTGGCCTATCAATTTGACATGAACGCACTAAATCGTTCGTAACTTTTGATTTAGAATTCGGAATGATAGGAATACAATGCCCACATTAAACTAGCTCAATTTTCTGACATTATTTGAGACTGCAAGAACTACCACAAAGCATTCAAGTAATCCAATCTATCCTAAAATGCATGACGCCATGCATTATGCTTAATTTAGTAGCCTTTTTTCAAGGAGCACTAATGATCAGTTTAAAATTGTAAGTTTAGAATGATCACTTTAACTGGCCGATCAAGTTGACATGTCCACACTAAATCGTCTGAAACTTTTGATTTAGAGTTCGGAGTTACACGAATCCAACGCCCACGTTAGGCTAGCTCAACATACTATATTATGACAAAATTTAATACCAAAATAGCAACGACAAAGCTTCCAAGTAATCCAACCAATCACAAACTGCTTGAAGCCATGCATTATGCTTCATTTGTAAACCATTGCTCAATCAGCACCAATGATCAGTTTAGAATGATGATCTTAACTAGATGACCAACTTGACATGTCCGTAGTAAATCGTTTTTAACATTTTATTTAGAGCTCAAAATGACATTAATCCAACACCCACGTTAATCTAGTTCAATTGTGACAACATTTGAGATTGAAAGAGCTACGATAAAATCTCCAAGTAATCCAATCTATCCCAAATTGCGTGATACAATGCATTATGCTTCATTTGTAAACTTTTGCTCAATGAGCACCAATGATCATTTCAACTAACTGATCAACTTGACATGTCTACACTAAATCGTATTTACCTTTTGAATTAAAGCTCAAAATGACATGTATCCAACGGCCACATTAATCTCGCTCAATTTTCAATGTTGTGACAACATTTGATACTAAAAGAGCTACGACAAAGCCTCCAAGTAATCTAATCTATCCAAAACTTTGTGAAGCCATGTATTATGCTTAATTTGTAAATCATTGCTCAAGAGTACCAACGATCAGTTTAGAATGATCATTTTATCTAGATGATGAACTTGAGATTTCCACACTAAATCGTCTTTAACATTTGATTTAGAGCTCAAAATGAAATGAATCCAACGCCCATGTTAAGCTAGCTCAATTTTCCATATTGTGACAACATTTAAAACTCAACACGCTACGACAAAGCCTCCAAGTAATCCAATGTATCTCAAACTGCGTGATACCATGCATTATGCTTCCTTTGTAAACCTTTGCTCAATCAGCACCAATGATCTGTTTATAATGATCATATTAACTTGAGATGTACGTACTAAATCGTTCGTAACTTTTGATTTAGAGTTCGGGATGACAAGATCGAAAGCTCACATTAAGCTAGCTCAATTTTCTATACTGTGACAACATTTGAGACTGTAAGAACTACCACAAAACATTTAAGTAATCCAATCTATCCTAAACTATGTGATGCCATGCATTATGCTTAATTTAGTAGCCTTTACTCTAGGAGCAATAATGCTCAGTTTAGAATGATAAGTTTAGATTGATCACTTTAACTGGCCAATCAACTTGACATGTCCGCACTAAATTGTCCAAAACTTTTGATTTAGAGTTCAGAGTTACACGAATCCAATGCCCATGTTAATCTAGCTCAATATTCTATATTATGACAAAGTCTATGATCAAAATAGCTACGCAAAAACCAGCAAGTAATCCAATCTATCCCAAACTGTGTGAAACCAAGCATTATGCTTCATTTGTCAACCATTGCTCAATCAGTTTGGAACGATGATTTTACCTGGCTGATCAACTTTACATGTCCACACTAAATCGTCTTTAACATTTGATTTAGAGCTCTTTACATGAATCTAAGGCCCACGCAAATCTAGTTCAAATTTCAATATTGGGACAACATTTGAGACTAAAAGAGCTACGACAAATCCTCCAAGTAATCCAATCTATCCCAATCTACGTGATGCCATGCATTATGCTTCATTTTAAACTTTTGCTTAATGAGCACCAATGATAAGTTTAAAATGATCGCTTTAACTAGCTGATCAACTTGACATGTCCGAACTAAAGCATCTTTAACTTTTGATTTAGAGTTCAAAATGACATGAATCCAATGCCTACATTAATCTCGTTCAATTTTCAATATTATGACAACATTTGAGACTAAATGAACTATGACAAAGCCTCTAAGTAATCAGGTATCCCAAACTTCTTGATGTCATGCATTATGATTCATTTATAAGCCTTTATTCAAGTACCACCAATAATCAGTTTAGAATGATCATTTTAACTGGCTGATCAACTTCACATGTCCGCACTAAATCGTTCGTAACATTTGATTTAGAGCTCAAAATGACATGAATCGAATGCCCACGTTAATCTAACTCATTTTCAATATTGTGGAAACATTTGACACTAATAGAGTTAGGAGAAAGCCTTTAAAAAATCCAATCTATCCCAATCGGCGTGATGCCATGCATTATGTTTCATTTGTAAACCTTTGGTCAACGAACACCAATGATCAGTTTAAAATGATCATTTTAACTAGCTAATCAACTTGACATGTATGTACTAAATCAACTTTAACATTTGATTTAGAGCTCAAAATGACATGAATCCAATACCCACGTTAATCGAGTTCAATTTTCAATATTGTAACAACTTTTGAGACTGAAAGAGCTACGAAAAAACCTTTCAAAAAATGAAATATATCCCATTCTGCGGGATGCCATGCATTATGCTTCATTTGTAAACCTTTGCTCAAAGAACACCAATGATAATTTTAAAATGATAATTTTAACTAGCTAATCAACTTGACATGTCCGCACTAAATTGTTTTTAACATTTTATTTAAGGCTCAAAATGACATCAATCCAATGCCTATGTTAATCTAGTTCAATTTTCAATATTGTGACAAAATTTGAGACAGAAAGAGCCACGGAAAAGCCTCCAAGTAATCCAATCTATCATGGACTATGCGATGGCGTGCACTATGCTTCATTTGTAAACCTTTCCTCAATGAGCACCAATTATCAGCTTAGAATGTTCATTTTAAGTAACTGATCAACTTGACATGTCTGCACTAAATCATCTTTAACTTTTCATTTAGGGCTCAAAATGACATGCATCCAACGTACACATTAATCGCACTCAAGTTTCAATATTGTGACAACATTTGAAACCGAAAGAGCTATGACAAAGCCTCCAAGTAATCCAATGTATCCGAAACTGCGTGATGCCTTTCATTATGCTTCATTTATAAGCCTTTAATCAAGTAGCACCAATAATCAGTTTAGAATGATCATTTTAACTGGCCGATCAACTTGACATGTACGCAAAAATTCATCGAAAACATTTGATTTGAAGCACAAATGACATGAATCGAGCGCCCACGTTAATCTAGTTCAATTTTCAATATTGTGACAACATTTGAAAGTCAAACAGCTACAATAAAACCTCCAACTAATCCAATCCATCATAAACTACGTGATGCCATGCATTATGCTTCATTTGTTAAGCGTTACTCAGTGAGCACCAATGATCAGTTTAGAATGATCAATTTAACTACCGACAAACTTGACATGTCCGCACTAAATCATTAGTAAATTTTGATTTAGAGTTCGGAATGACATGAATCAAATACCCACGTTAAGCTAGCACAAATATTGTGATTAAATTTATGGCCGAAATAGCTACGACGAAGCCTCCAACTAATCCAATGTATCCCAAACTGTGTTATGCCATGCATTATGCTTCATTTGTAAACTTTTGCTCAATGAGCACCAATGATTAGTTTACAATGATCATTTTAGCTTGCCTATCAACTTGACATGTACGCACTAAATCGTTCGTAGCTTTTGATTTAGAGTTCGGAATGATAGGAATCTAACGCCCACATTAAGCTAACTAAAGTTTCTGTTGTGACACCATTTGAGACTTCAAGAACTACTACAAAGCCTTTACTCAAGGAGCACTAATGATCAGTTTACAATGATCAGTTTAGAATGATCACTTTAGAATGATCAGTTTAAAATTATAAGTTTATAATGATCACTTTAACTGGCCAATCAACTTGACATGTCCGCACTAAATCGTCCGAAACTTTTGATTTAGAGTTCGGAATTACGCGAATCCAACGCCCACGTTTAGGTAGCTCAATATTCTATAATATGTCAAAATTTAAGACCAAAATAGAAATGAAAAATCCTTCAAGTAATCCAATCTATCCTGAATTGCGTGAAGCCATGCATTATGCTTCATTTGTAAACCATTGCGTAGTCAGCACCAATGATCAGTTTAGAATGATGATTTTAACTAGATGATCAACTTAAAATGTCCGCACTAAATCATGTTTAACATTTGATTTAGAGCTTAAAATGACATGAATCCAATGGCCACGTTAATCTAGTTCAATTTTCAATGTTGTGACAACATTTGAGATTGAAAGAGCTTTGACAAAGCCTCCTAGTAATCTAATCTATCTCAAAATGCGTGATGCCATGGATTAGGCATCATTTATAAACCTTTGCTCAATGAGCAAAAATGAGAAGTTTAAAATGAACATTTTAACTAACTGATCAACTTGACATGTCTGCACTAAATCGTTTTTAACTTTTGATTTAGAGCTCAAAATGACGTGAATCCAACGCCCACATTAATCTCGCTCAATTTTCAATATTGTGACAACATTTGAGATTAAAGGAGCTACGATATAGCCTCTAAGTAATTTAATGAATCCCAAACTGTGTGATGCCATGCATTATGCTTCATTTAAAAGCCTTTACTCAAGTACCACCAATAATCAGTTTGTAATGATCATTTTAACTGGCCGATCAACTTGACATGTCCCCAAAAAAATTGTCCGTAACATTTGATTTAGAGGTCAAAATGATATGAATTGAATGCCCACGTTATTCTAGCTCAATTTTCTATATTGTGACAACATTTGAGACTGAAAAAGTTACAATAAAGCCTCCAAGTAATCCAATTTGTCCTAAACTGCGTGATGCCAAGCATTATGCTTCATTTCTAAAGCTATGCTCAATAAGCACAAATCATAAGTTTAGAATGATTAATTTAACTAGCCGAATGTCCCCACTAAGTCCTCCATAACATTTGATTAAAAGTTTGGAGTGACATGAGTCCAATGCCCACGTTAAGCTAGCTCAAATATTGTGAGTAAATTTAAGGCAGAAATAGCTCAACAAAGCCTCCTAGTAATCCAATCTATCCCAAACAGCACGATGCCATGCGTTATGCTTCATTTGTAAACATTTGCTCAATGAGCACCAATGATCAGTTTAGAATAGTCATTTTAACTGGCCTATCAATTTGACATGAACGCACTAAATCGTTCGTAACTTTTGATTTAGAATTCGGAATGATAGGAATACAATGCCCACATTAAACTAGCTCAATTTTCTGACATTATTTGAGACTGCAAGAACTACCACAAAGCATTCAAGTAATCCAATCTATCCTAAAATGCATGACGCCATGCATTATGCTTAATTTAGTAGCCTTTTTTCAAGGAGCACTAATGATCAGTTTAAAATTGTAAGTTTAGAATGATCACTTTAACTGGCCGATCAAGTTGACATGTCCACACTAAATCGTCTGAAACTTTTGATTTAGAGTTCGGAGTTACACGAATCCAACGCCCACGTTAGGCTAGCTCAACATACTATATTATGACAAAATTTAATACCAAAATAGCAACGACAAAGCTTCCAAGTAATCCAACCAATCACAAACTGCTTGAAGCCATGCATTATGCTTCACTTGTAAACCATTGCTCAATCAGCACCAATGATCAGTTTAGAATGATGATCTTAACTAGATGACCAACTTGACATGTCCGCAGTAAATCGTTTTTAACATTTTATTTAGAGCTCAAAATGACATTAATCCAACACCCACGTTAATCTAGTTCAATTGTGACAACATTTGAGATTGAAAGAGCTACGATAAAATCTCCAAGTAATCCAATCTATCCCAAATTGCGTGATACAATACATTATGCTTCATTTGTAAACTTTTTCTCAATGAGCACCAATGATCATTTCAACTAACTGATCAACTTGACATGTCTACACTAAATCGTATTTACCTTTTGAATTAAAGCTCAAAATGACATGTATCCAACGGCCACATTAATCTCGCTCAATTTTCAATGTTGTGACAACATTTGATACTAAAAGAGCTACGACAAAGCCTCCAAGTAATCTAATCTATCCAAAACTTTGTGAAGCCATGTAATATGCTTAATTTGTAAATCATTGCTCAAGAGTACCAACGATCAGTTAGAATGATCATTTTATCTAGATGATGAACTTGAGATTTCCACACTAAATCGTCTTTAACATTTGATTTAGAGCTCAAAATGACATGAATCCAATGCCCATGTTAAGCTAGCTCAATTTTCCATATTGTGACAACATTTAAAACTCAACACGCTACGACAAAGCCTCCAAGTAATCCAATGTATCTCAAACTGCATGATACCATGCATTATGCTTCCTTTGTAAACCTTTGCTCAATCAGCACCAATGATCTGTTTATAATGATCATATTAACTTGAGATGTACGTACTAAATCGTTCGTAACTTTTGATTTAGAGTTCGGGATGACAAGATCGAAAGCTCACATTAAGCTAGCTCAATTTTCTATACTGTGACAACATTTGAGACTGTAAGAACTACCACAAAACATTTAAGTAATCCAATCTATCCTAAACTGTGTGATGCCATGCATTATGCTTAATTTAGTAGCCTTTACTCTAGGAGCAATAATGCTCAGTTTAGAATGATAAGTTTAGATTGATCACTTTAACTGGCCAATCAACTTGACATGTCCGCACTAAATTGTCCAAAACTTTTGATTTAGAGTTCAGAGTTACACGAATCCAATGCCCATGTTAATCTAGCTCAATATTCTATATTATGACAAAGTCTATGATCAAAATAGCTACGAAAAAACCTGCAAGTAATCCAATCTATCCCAAACTGTGTGAAACCAAGCATTATGCTTCATTTGTCAACCATTGCTCAATCAGTTTGGAAAGATGATTTTACCTGGCTGATCAACTTTACATGTCCACACTAAATCGTCTTTAACATTTGATTTAGAGCTCTTTACATGAATCTAAGGCCCACGCTAATCTAGTTCAAATTTCAATATTGGGACAACATTTGAGACTAAAAGAGCTACGACAAATCCTCCAAGTAATCCAATCTATCCCAATCTACGTGATGCCATGCATTATGCTTCATTTTAAACTTTTGCTTAATGAGCACCAATGATAAGTTTAAAATGATCGCTTTAACTAGCTGATCAACTTGACATGTCCGAACTAAATCATCTTTAACTTTTGATTTAGAGTTCAAAATGACATGAATCCAATGCCTACATTAATCTCGTTCAATTTTCAATATTATGACAACATTTGAGACTAAATGAACTATGACAAAGCCTCTAAGTAATCAAGTATCCCAAACTTCTTGATGTCATGCATTATGATTCATTTATAAGCCTTTATTCAAGTACCACCAATAATCAGTTTAGAATGATCATTTTAACTGGCTGATCAACTTCACATGTCCGCACTAAATCGTTCGTAACATTTGATTTAGAGCTCAAAATGACATGAATCGAATGCCCATGTTAATCTAACTCATTTTCAATATTGTGGAAACATTTGACACTAAAAGAGTTAGGAGAAAGCCTCCAAGTAATCTAATCTATCCCAAACTGCGTGATGCCACTCATTATTCCTCATTTGTAAAGCTTTGCTCAATGCGAACCAATGATAAGTTTAGAATGATCAATTTAACTACCCTATAAACTTAACATGTCCACACTAAATCGTCCGTAACTTTGGATTTAGAGTTCGGAATGACATGAATCCGATTCCCACGTTAAGCTAGCTGAAATATTGTGATTAAATTTAAGGCCAAAACAGCAACGACAAAGCCTCCAAGTAATCTAATCTATCCCAAACTGCGTGATGTCATGCATTATGCTTCATTTGTATACCTTTGCTCAATGACCACCAATGATCAGTTTAGAATTATCATTTTAACTGGCCTATCAACTTGACATGTACGAACTAAATCGTTTGTAACTTTTGATTTAGAGTTCGGAATGACAAGAATCCAACAACCACATTAAGCTAGCTCAATTTTCTATATTGTGACAACATTTGATACTGCAAGAACTACCAGAAAGCCTTCAAGTAATCCAAACTGCGTGATGCCATATTTTATGCTTAATTTAGTAGCCTTTACTCAAGGAGCACTAATGTTCATTTTAGAATGATCAGTTTAAAATTATATGTTTAGAATGATCTCTTTAACTAGCCGATCAACTTGACATGTCTACACTAAATCGTCCGAAATTTTTGATTTAGAGTTTGGAATTACACGAACCCAACGCCCACGTTAAGCTAACTCAATATTCTATAATATGATAAAATTTAAGACCGATATAGCAATGACAGAGCCTCCAAATAATCCAATCTATCCCAAACTGCATGAAGCCATGCATTATGCTTCATTTGTAAACCATTGCTCAATCAACAGCAATGATCAGTTTAGAATGATGATTTTAACTAGATGATCAACTTGACATGTCTCCACTACATCGTCTTTAACATTTTATGTAGAGCTCACTATGACATGAATCCAATGCCCACGTTAAGCTAGCTCAATTTTCCATATTGTGACAACATTTAAGATTGAAAAAGTTACGACAAAGCCTCCCAGTAATACAATGTATCTCAAACTGCGTGATGCCATGCCTTATGCTTCATTTGTAAAGGTTTGCTCAATGAGTACCAGTGATCAGTTTTTAATGACCATTTTAGTTGCCCGATCAACTTGACATGTACGCACTAAATTGTTCGTAACTTTTGGTTTGGAGTTCGGATTCACAGGATTCCATTGCGCAAATTAAGCTAGCTCAATTTTCTATATTGTGACAACATTTGAGACTACAAGAAGTACCACAAAGCCTTCAACTAATCCAATCAATCCTAAGCTGCGTGATACCATGCATTATGCTTAATTTAGTAGCCTTTACTAAAGGAGCACTAATGATTAGTTTAGAATGATAAGTTTAGAATGATAAGTTTAGAATGATAAGTTTAGAATGATAAGTTTAACAGGTCGATCCACTTGACATGTCCGCACTAAATTGTCTAAAACTTTTGATTTAGATTTCAGAATTACACGAATCTAACGTCCACATTAAGCTAACTCAATATTCTATGTTATGATAAAATTTAAGACCAAAATAGCAATGACAAAGCTTCCAAGTAATCCAATCTATGCCAAACTGCGTTATATCATGCATTATGCTTTGTTTGTAAAATTTATGTCAATGAGCACCGATGATCAGTTTAAAATGATCAACTTGAAATGTTTGCACTAAATCATCTTTAAATTTGGATTTAGAGCTCAAAACGACATGAATCCAACAGCCATATTAATCTCACTCAATTTTCAATATTGTGATAACATTTGAGACTGAAAGAGCTATGACAAAGCCTCCAAGTAATCCAATGTATCCCAAACTGCGTGATGCCATGTATTATGCTTCATTTATAAGCCTTTACTCAAGTACCACCAAGGATCAGTTTAGAATGATCATTTTAACTGGCTGATCAACTTGACATGTCCGCACTAAATCGTTGGTAACTTTTGATTTAGAGTTCAGAATGACACGAATCCAACGACCACGTTATGTAGCTCCATTTTCTATTTTTTAATAAAAATAACAATTAACATTGAGGCAACAAGAGTTAGTTAACATCATTTTTGGAAAATTCTAGAAGCCAATTTATTCTGGTTTTTTAAATTCAATAAATGAATAAGTGAAGATTACGACTTTGTGATTATGAATGGATCAAAAATAAAAGCTGAAGAAGGAAAAGAATAGCATCAATTCTAAGGTCAGTGGCAACTACTACCGCTGCAGTAGCCGTCGGTTCGGTGATTCACGTCGCGCTCGCGTTCTTCTTCCTCTACAAACCCTATATCTCAGTCACTCAACTTCTCTTTCCTTTCCCGATCGTCTCCGCGTTGGTTGTGGCTTGCACGAAGCTTTGCTAGCTCTACCAAGACGACCGTTGTCGCTTTTGATTGTAATCAATGTCAGGTTTCGATAAAAAAAACTAGACTTTTGATATACCACATTTCCAATTTTAGCTTTCTCCCTTTCCTAATTCGTTGCTTGTATCTAACAAAACAATCGATTAACTGGAGGATCAAGTCATGCCTCATCTCCTTGTAAGTCTTTTTCTTTCTTATCTTGATTTCGGATGGTCTTTAAATATATTCAATCACTGATCGATTCACACAACAGATTTGGGATTCAGCAACTGAGAACTTATGATGTTTGTGTTTGATATGTTGATGTTGTTCCCCGACTGAGTTTATGGTGGATATGAAATGCGAGGATTAATACCGAAATAGTTATGACAAAGCCTCCAAGTAACCCAATCTCTTAAAAACATCGTGCAGCCATGTATTATGATCAATTTTAACTAGTTGATCAACTTGACATATCCGCACTAAATCGTCAGTAAATTTTGATTTAAAGTTCAGAATGACACGAATCGTTAAGATAGCTCAATTTTCCATATAGTGACAACATTTGAGACTTAAAAAGCTACGAAAAAGCGTTCAAGTAATCCAATGTATCCCAAAATACGTGATTACATGCATTATGCTTTATTTATAAGCCTTTACTCAAGGAGCACCAATGATCAGTTTAGAATGATCATTTTAACTGGCCGATCAACTTGACATATTCACACTAAATCTTCCGTAACTTTTGCTTTTTACTTCAAAAGACATAAATCATAGGCCCACGTTAAGCTAGCTCAATTTTCAAAATTGTCACAAAATTTAAGTCCGAAATAGCTATGACAAAGCCTCCAAGTAATCCAATCTATTCGAAACTATGTGATGTCATTCATTATGCTTCATTTATAAGCCTTTACTCAAATTTCCATAATGTGACAACATTTGAGACTGAAAGGGCTACGAAAAAATTTCCAAGTAATCCAATGTATCCCAAACAGCTTGATGCCATGCATTATGCTTCAGTTATAAGCCTTTACGCAAGCAGCACCAATGATTAGTTTAGAATGATCATTTTAACTGACCGATCAACTTGACATGTCCGCACAAAATCATCTGTAACTTTTGATTTAGAGATTGGAATGACTGGAATCCAATGCCCACATTAAGCTAGCACAATTTTCTATATTGTGGAAACATTTGAGACAGAAAGGGCTACGACAAATTCTCCAAGTAATCCACTGTATCCCAAACTGCGTTATACCGTGTATTATTCTTCATTTATAAGCCTTTACTCAAGGAGCACCAATGATAAGTTTAGAATGATCATTTTAACTGCCCAGACATGCCCCAACTAAATCATCTATAACTTTTGATATAGAGTTCAAAATTACACGAATCTAACACCAACGTTTAGCTAGCACATATTTGAATATTGTGACGACATTTGAGAATTAAATTTCTACGACAAAGCCTCCAAATAATCCAATGTATCCCAAACAGCGTGATACCATGCATTTTACTTCATTTTAAGCTTTTATTCAAGTAGCACCAATGACCATTTTAAAATTATCCTTTTAATTGGTCAAAACACTTGACATGTCTGCACTAGTTAATCCATTACTTTTTATTTAGAGTTAAAAATGGCACAAATCCAACGCCCACGTTAAGCTAGCTCAATTTTCTATACTATGACGAAATGGAAGATCGAAATAGCTACCAAAAAGCCTCCAAGTAATCCAATGTATCCCAGACAGCGTGATGCCATGCATTATCGATCATTTATAAGCCTTTACAAAAGGAGCACCAATGATTAGTTTGGAATGATCATTTTAACTGGCCGATCAACTTGACATGTCCACTATAAATCATCTTTAACTTCTGATATAGAGATGAAAATAACATGAGTCCAACTCCCACGTTAAGCTAGCTCAATTTTCCATATTGTGACAACATTTGAGATTGGAAGATGTACGAAAAAGCCTCCAGGTAATCCAGTCTATCCCAAAATACGTGATTACCTACATTATGCTTCATTTATAAGCCTTTACTCAAGCAGCACCAATGATCAGTTTAGAATGATCGTTTTAACTGGCCGATTGACATATCCCAGCTAAATCATCTATAACTTTTGATTTAGAGTTCAGACTGATACGAACCCAACGCCAACGTTAAGCCAGCTCATTTGCCATATTGCAAAAATATTTGAGAGTGAAAGATCTATGTAAAACCGTCCAACTAATCCAACATATCCAAAACTGCGTGATGCCATGCATTATGCTTCATTTATAAGCCTTTACTTAAGGAGGACAAATGATCAGTTTAGAATGATCATTTTAACTGGTCGATCAACTTGACATTTCCGCACTAAATCGTTTTTAAATTTTGATTTAGAACTCAAAATATCATGAGTCCGACGCCCACATTAAGCTAGCTCTATTTTCAGTATTGTGACAACATTTGAGACTGAAATAGCTACGACAAACTCCAAGTAATCCAATGTATCCCAAAGCACGTGATACCATGTATTATGCTTCATTTATAAGCCTTTATGCAAGGAACACCAATGATCAGTTTAGAAAGATCATTTTAACAAGCCAATCAACTTGACATGTCCGCACTAAATCGTCCGTAACTTTTCATTTAGAGTTCAAAATGACACGAATCCAATGACCACATTAAGCTAGCTCATTTGCCATATTGCGACAATATTTGAGAGTGAAAGGGCTATGTAAAACCCTCTAAGTAATCCAATGTATCTGAAACTGCGTGATGCCATACATTATGCTCGTTTCTAAACCTTTACTCAAGGAGCACAAATGATCAGTTTAGAATGATCATATTAACTCGCCGATAAACTTGACATGTGAGCACTAAATCGTCGTTAACTTTCGATTTAGAGCTCAAAATAGCATGAGTCCAACGCCCACGTTAAGCTAGCTCGATTTTCCATATTGTGACAACATTTGAGACTGAGAGAGCTACGACCAAGCTTCCAAGTAATCCAATGTACCCCAAACAGCGTGATGTTATAAGCATTTATGCAAGGAGCACCAATGATCAATTTAGAATGATCATTTTAACTGGCCAATAAACTTGACAAGTCCACACTAAATAGTCTGTAATTTTTGAATTAGAGTTCAGGATAACACGAATCCAATGACCACATTAAGCTAGCTCATTTTCCATATTGTCAAAACATTTGATACTGAAAGAGGTACGTAAAACCCTCCAAATAATACAATGTATCACAAACTGAGTGATGCCATGCATTATTCTTCATTTATAAGCCTTTCCGCAAGGAGCAACAACGATCACTTTAGAATGATCATTTTCACTGGCCAATCAACTTGACATGTTTGTACTAAATCGTTCGTAACTTTTCATTTAGAGTTCATAATGTCACGAATCTAGCGCCCGCGTTAATCTAGCTCATTTTCCATATTGTGACAAAATTTGAGAGTGAAAGAACTGTGTAAAACCCTACAAGTAAACCAATGTATCCCAAACTATGTGATGCCATGCATTATGCTTCATTTATAAGCCTTTACTTATGGAGCACAAATTATCACTTTAGAATGATCAGTTTAACTCGCCGATCAATTTCACATATCCGAACTAAATCGTCTTTAACTTTGGATTTAGAGCAAAAAATAACATGAGTCCAATGCCCACGCTAAGCTAGGTCAATTTTCCATATTGTTGCAATATTCAAAACTTAAAGAGCTACGAAAAAGCCTCCAAGTAATCCAATGTATCCCAAACAGTGTGATGTTATAAGCATTTACGCAAGGATCACCAATGATCAGTTTAGAATTATCATTTTAACTGGCCAATAAACTTGACATGTCCACACTAAATCGTCTGTAACTTTTGAATTAGAGTTCAGAATAATACGAATCCAAACCCCACGCTAAGCTAGCTCATTTTCCATATTGTGACAACATTTGATACTGAAAGAGGTACGTAAAACTCTCCAAATAATCCAATGTATCCCAAACTGAGTGATTGCATGCACTATTCTTCATTTATAAGCCTTTCCGCAAGGAGCACCAATAATCAGTTTACAATGATCATTTTAACTGGCCAATCAACTTGACATGTCTGCACTAAATCATTCGTAACTTTTCATTCAGAGTTCATAATGTCACGAATCCAGCGCCCACGTTAATCTAGCTCATTTTCCATATTGTGACAAAATTTGATAGTGAAAGAGCTGTGTAAAACCCTGCAAGTAATCCAATGTATCCCGAACTGCATGATGCCATGCATTATGCTTCATTTATAAGCCTTTACTTATGGAGCACAAATGATCACTTTAGAATTATCATTTTAACTCGCCGATCAATTTGATATATCCGAACGAAATCGTCTTTAACTTTGGATTTAGAGAGCAAAATAACATGAGTCCAATGCCTACTTAAGCTGAGTCAATTTTGCATATTGTGGCAATATTTGAGACTTAAAGAGATACGAAAAAGCCTCCAAGTAATCCAATGTAACCCAAACAGCGTGATGTTATAAGCCTTTATGCAAGGAACACTAATGATCAGTTTAGAATGATCATTTTAACTAGCATATCAACTTGACATGTCTGCACTAAATCATTGGTAACTTTTGATTTAGAGTTCAAAATTACACGAATCCAACACCCATGTTAAGCTAGCTAAATTTTCCATATTGTGACAACATTTGAGACTCAGAGAGCTACGACAAAGGATTCAAGTAATCCAATGTATCCCAAACATTGTGATGTTATAAGCCTTTATGCAAGGATCACCACTGATCTGTTTGGAATGATCATTTTAACTGGCCAATCAACTTGACATGTATGCACTAAATCGTCCGTATCTTTTGATTTAGAGTTCAAAATGACACGAATCCAACGGCCACATTAAGGTAGCTCATTTTCCATATTGTGACAAAGTTTGAGAGTGAAATAGCTATGTAAAACCCTCAAAGTAATCCAACATATCCCACACTGCGTGATACCATGCATTATGCTTCTTTAATAAGCCTTTACTTAAGGAGCACAAATGATCAGTTTAGAATGATCATTTTAACTGGCCGATCAACTTGATATGTCCATACTAAGTCGTCTTTAAATTTTGATTTATAGCTCAAAATAACATGAGTCCAACGCCCACGTTAAGTCAGGTCATATTGTGACAACATTTAATGCTAAAAGAGCTACGACAAAGCCTCCAAGTAATCCAATCTATCCCAAACTGCGTGATGCCACACGAATCCATCGCACACGTTAAGCTAGCTCAATTTTCTATATAGTGAAAAAATTTAAGACGTAAATAGCTACGACAAAGCGTACAAGTTATCCAATCCATTCCAAACTACGAGATGCCATGCAATATTCTGCATTTATAAGCCGTTCCTCAAGGAGCACCAATGATAAGTTTAAAATGATCATTCTAACTAGCTGATCAACATGACATGTCCGCACTAAATCGTCTTTAATGTTTGATTTATAGCTCAAAATGATATGACTCCGACACCCACGTTAAGCTAGCTCAATTTTCCATATTGTGAGAACATTTGAGACTGGAAGAGGTACGTAAAAGCCTCCAAATAATCCAATGTATCCCAAACTGTGTGATGCCATGCATTATGCTTCATTTATAAGTCTTTACTTAAGGAGAATCAATTATTAGTTTATAATGATCATTTTAACTTGCGGATCAACTTATCATGTCCCCACTAAATCGTATATAACTTTTGATTTAGAGTTCCGATTGACACGAATCCAACAGTCACGTTAAGCTAGCTCAATTTTCTATATACTGACAAAATTTAAGATGGAAATAGCTATGAATTACAAACTATTCCAAACTGCGAGATGCCATGCATTATGCTTCATTTATAAGCCTTTATTTAAGGAACACAAATGATCAGTTTAGAATGATGATTTTAACTGGCTGATCAACTTGACATGTATTCACTAAATCGGCTTTAACTTTTGGTTGAGAGCTAAACATAACGTGAGTCCAACGCCCACGTTAAACTATCTCAGTTTTCCATATTGTGACAACATTTGAGACTGAAAGAGCTACGGAAAAGCCTACAAGTAATACAATGTATCCCAAAGTACGTGATGCCATGCATTATTCCTCATTTATAAGTGTTTATTCAAGGCGCACCAATGATCAGTTTAGAATGATCATTTTAATTGGCCGATCAATTTTACATGAACGCACTAAATTGTCCGTAACTTTTTATTGAGAGTTCAAAATGACACAAACCAAACACCCATGTTAAGCTAGCTCAATTTTCAATATTGTGACATAATTTAAGTTTGAAATAGCTATGATAAAGCCTCCAAGTAATCCAATCTATCCCAGACTGTGTGATGTCATGAATTATGCTTCATTTAGAAGCTTTTACTTAAGGAGCACCAGTGATCAGTTTCGAATGATCATTTTAACTGGCCGACCAACTTGTCATGTCAGCACTAAATCGGTTTTAACTTTTGATTTAGAGCACAAAATAACATGAGTCCAACGCCCACGCTAAGATAGCTCGATTTTCCATATAGTGACAACATTTGAGACTGAAAGAGCTACGAAAAAGCCTCCAAGTAATCCAATGTATCCCAAAGAGCGTGATGCCATGCATTATGCATCATTTATAAACCTTTACTTAAGGAGAACCAATAATTAGTTTAGAATGTTCATTTTAACTGGCCGATCAACTTGACACATCCCCACTAAATTGTCCGTAAATTTTGATTTATAGTTCAAAATGACATGAATCCAACGCCCACGTTAATGTAGCTTAATTTTCTATGTTGTGACAACATTTGAAACTAATAGAGCTGTCATAAAGCCTTGAAGTAATCCAATGTATCCCAAACTGCGTGATGCCATGCGTAATGTTTCATTTATAAGCCTTTACTCAAGGAGCACCAATTATCAGATTAAAATGATCATTTTAACTAGCTGATCAACTTGATACGTCCACACTAAATCTTCTATAACTTTTGATTTAGAGTTCAGAATGACACAAATCCAATGGCTACTTTAAGCTAGCTCAATTTTCTATAACGTGACAACATTTGATACTGAAAAAACTATGCCAAAGCCTCCAAGTAATGCAATGTAGCCCAAACTGCGTGATGCCAAGCATTATGCTTCATTTATAAGGCTTTACTCAAGGAGCACCAATGATAAGCTTAGAATGATCATTTTAACAAGCTGATCAAGTTGACATGTCCGCACTAAACCATCTTTAATTTTTGATTTAGAGCTTAAAAAGACATGAGTCTAACGCTCACGTTAACCTAGCTCAATTTTCCATATTGTGACAACATTTGAGGCTAAAAGTGCTACCTTAAAGCGTCTAAATAATCCAATGTATCCCAAACTGCGTGATGCCATGCATTATGATTCATTTATAAGCCATTGCTTAAGGAGCACCAATGATCATTTAAGTGGCCGATCTATTTGACATGTCCGTTGGTAACTTTTGATTTAGAGCTCAAAATGACATGAATCCAATGCCCATGATAAGCTAGCTCAATTTTCCTTAATGTGACAACACTTGAGACTAAAATAGCTACAAAAAAGACTCCAAATAATCAAACGTATCGCAAACTGCAAGATGCCATGCATTATGCTTCATTTATAAGTCATTACTCAAGGAGCACCAATGATATGTTTAGAATGATCCTTTTAATTAGCTGATCAACTTGGCTTTTCCACACTAAATCCTCTTTAACTTTTGATTTAGAATTCAAAATAACATGAGTCCAATGCCAATGTTAAGCTAGCTCAATTTTCTTTATTGTGACAATATTTGAGAGTGAAAGAGCTACGAAAAACCCTCCAAATGTATCCCAAAGAGCGAGATGCCATGCATAATGCTTCATTTATAAGCTTTACTTAAGGAGCACAAATGATCAGTTTAGAATGATCATTTTAACTAGACGATCAACTTGACATGTCTGCATTAAATCATCCGTAACTTTTGATTTACAGTTCAATATGACACAATTCCAATGCCCACGTTAATCCAGCTCAATTTTCTATATTCGGACAAAATTTAAGTCCAAAATAGCATCGAATAAGCCTCTAAGTAATCCAGTGTATCCCAAACTGTGTAATGCCTTGCATTATTCTTTATTTTTAAGCCTTTACTCAAGTAGCACCAATGATCAATTTAGAATAATCATTTTAACTAGCTGATCAACTTGACATGTCCGATAACTCATTTTTAACTTTTGATTTAGAGTTCGAAATGACAAGAATCCAACCTGCACATTAAGCTAGCTCAATTTTCTATATTGTGACAAATTTTAAGACCAAAATAACAATGAAAATGCCTCCAAGTAATCCAATATATTCCAAACTGCGTGATCCAATGCATTATTCTTCATTTATATGGCTTTACTTAAGGAGCACCAATGATCAGTTTCGAATGATCCTTTTAACAAGCTGATCAACTTGACATGTCGCACCAAATCGTCTTTAACTATTGATTTATAGCTCAAAATAACATAAGTCCAATGCCCACATAAAAATAGCTCAATTTTTAATATTGCTACAACATTTGAGACTGAAAGACCTATGCAAAAGCCTCCAAGTAATCCAATGTATCCCAAACTGCGTGTAGCCATGCATTTTGCTTCATTTATAAGCCTTTACCGAAGGAGCACTAATAATCAGTTTAGAATAATCATTTTAACTGGCCAATCAATTTGACATGTCCTCACTAAATAGTCTGTAACTTTGGTTTTAGGGTTCAGAATGACACGAATCCAACGCCCACGTTGAGCTAGATAAGTTTTCCATATTGTAACAACATTTGAGATTGAAAGAGGTACGTAAATGCCTCAAAATAGTCCAATGTATCCCTAACAGAGTGATGCCATGCATTATGCTTTGTTTATAAGCCTTTACGTAAGGAGCACCAATGATTAGTTTAGAATGATCATTTTAACTGGCCAATCAACTTGACATGCCCCCCACTAAATCGTCCGTAACTTTTGATTTAAAGTTTTGAATGACACGAATCCAACACCCACGTTAAGCTAGCTCAACGTTCCATATTATGACAACATTTGAGAGTGAAAGAGCTATGAAAAATTCTCCAAGTAATCCAATGTATCCCAAGGCACGTGATGCTATGCATTATGCTTCAATTATAAGGCATTACTGAAGGAGCACTAATGATCATTTTAACATGCCGATCAACTTGATATGTCCGCAATACATCTTCTGTAACTTAGCAATTTATCAAATATATTCCTAACAGCGTGATGCCATGCATTACACTTCATTTATAAGCCTTTATTCAAGGAGCACCAATGATCAGAGAATGATCACTTTAATTAGCTGATCAACTTGACATGTCCGCATTAAATCATCATTACTTTTTATTTAGGGCTCAGGATGACATGAATCCAAAGCGCACGTTACTCTAGCTCAATTTTCCATATTGTGAAAATATTTTAGACAAAAAGAGCTAGACAAAGCATCAAAGTAATGCTATCTATCCCAGAGTATGTGATGCCATGCATTATCCATCATTTATAAGCCTTTACTCAAGGAACATAAATGACCAGTTTAGAATGCTCATTTTACGTGGTCAATCAAGTTGACATGTCCGCATTAAATTGTCCATAATTTTTGATTTAGAGGTCAGAATGATATGAATCCAGCAGCCACGCTAACGTAGCTAAATTTTTCGTATTGTGATAAAATTTAAGATCAAAATAGCTTTACAAAGCCTCCAATTAATTCAATCTATCCTAAACTACGTGATGCCATGCATTATACTTAATTTATAAGCCTTTATTCAAGGAGCACCAATGATCAGTTTAGAATGATCATTTTAACTAGCTGATCAACTTGACTGTCCACACCAGATCGTCTTTTACTTTATATTTAGAGCTTAAGATGACATGAATCCAACGCCCACGTTAAACTAGCTCAATTATCCATATTGTGACAACATTTGAGATTGAAAGAGCTAGACAAAGCCTCAAAGTAATGCAATATATCCCAAATTGCGTGATGACATATATTATGCTTCATTTATAACCCTTTACTTAAGAAACAACAATGACCAGTTTAGAATGACCATTTTAACTGGCCGATCAACTTGACATGTCCGCACAAAATTGTCTATAACTTTTGATTTAGACTTCAAAATTACATGAATCCAACACCAACGTTAAGGTAGGTCAGTTTTCGATATTGTGACAATATTTAAGATCAAAATAGCTATGAAAAAGCATCCAAATAATTCAATCTATCCCAAACTGTGTGATGCTATGTATTATGCTTCATTTATACTCCTTTACTCAATGAGCACCAATGATCAGTTTAGAATGATTATTTTACATAGCTAATCAACTTGACATGTTTGCACAATTCGTCTTTAACTTTTGATTTAGAGCTCAAAATGACATGACTCCAACACCCACGTTAACCTACCTCAATTTTCCATATTTTGACAACATTTGAAACTGAAAGAGATACGACAAAGCTTCCAAGTAATCCAATGTATCCCAAACTGCGTGATGCCATGCATTATGCTTCATTTATAAGCATTTACTCAAGGAGTACCAATGATCAGTTTAGAATGATCATTTTAACTAAACGATCGACTTGACATGTCCACACTAAATCGTTCGTAACATTTGATTTAGAGTTCAGGGTGACATGAATCCCATGCTTACGTTAAGGTAGCTCAATATTCTATATTTTGCTAACCTTTAAGACTAAAATAGCTATGAAAAAGCCTCCAAGTAATCCAATCTATCACAAACTGCGTGATGCCATGCATTATGCTTCATTTGTAATCATTTGCTACATGAGCACCAATGATCACTTTAGAATGATAACTTTAAGTAGCCGATAAATTTGACATATCCGCATTAACTCGTCAGTAACTTTTGATATGAATGACATGAATCCCACACTCACGTTAAGCTAGCTCAATTTTCTATATTATGACAAAATTTAATATCGAAAGAGCGATGACAAAGTCTCCAAATAATCCAATCTATCCAGAACTGCGTGCTGCTAGGCATTATGCTATATTTATAAGCATTTACTCAAGGAGCACCAATGATCATTATTGAATGATCATTTTAACTATTTGACCAACTTGACATGTCCGCACTAAATCGTCTTTTAGTTTTTATTTAGAGCTCAAGATGACATGAATCCAACGCCCACGTTAAGCTAGCTAGCTTTTTCCTTATTGTGACAACATTTGAGACTGAAAGAGATAGACAAAGCCTTAAAGTAATGCAATTTATCTTAAACTGCGTGATGCCATGCATTATGCTTCATTTACAAACCTTTACTCAGGGAGCACCAATGAACAATTAAAATGATCATTTTAACTCGCTGATCAACTTGACACGTCCGCACTAAATCGTTTGTAACTTTTGATTTAGAGTTCAAAATGACACGAATCCAACACCCACGTAAATCTAGCTTAGTATTCTATATTGTGACAAAATTTTAGATGGAAATAGCTATGACAAAGCCTCCAAGTAATCCAACCTATCCCAAAACTGTGTGATGCCATGCTTCATGCTTAGTTTATAAGTCTTTCGCAAGGAGAACCAATTATAAGTTGACAATGATCATTTTAACTAGCTGATCAATTTGACATGTACGCACTAAATCGTCTATCACTTTTTATTTAGAGCTCAAGATGAAATGAATCCAATGCCCCCGTTAAGCTAGCTCAATTTTCCATATTGTGACAACATTTGAGACAGAAATTGCTAAACAAAGCATCAAAGTATGACACAAATTGTCCGTTACTTTTGGCCGATCAACTTGTCATGTCTGCACTAAATCGTCTGTTACTTTTGATTTAGAGTTCAGAATGACACGAATCCAACGCCCACGTTAAGCTAACTCAATTTTTGATATTGTGAGAAACTTTAAGACGAAATAGCTAAGACAAAGCCTCCAATCCAAACCACGTGATGTCATGCATTATACTGCATGTATAACCTTTTGCTCAATGACCACCAATGATCAGTTTAGAATAATCATTTTAACTAGCTGATCAACTTGACATTTGCGCGATAAATCGTCTTTAACTTTTTATTTACAGCTCAAGATGACATGAATCCAACGCCCACGTCAAGTTAGCTCAATTTTCTATATTGTGACAATATTTAAGATAGAACTATGTCAGAAAACCAGCCAAGTAATCCAATTTATCCCAAACTATGTGATGTTATGCATTATGTTTCATTTATACGCCTTTACTCAATGAACACCAATGATCAGTTTAGATAATCATATTACCTAGCTGATCAACTTGAGATGTGCACACTAAATTGTCTTTAACTTTTTTTAGAGCTCAAAATAACATGAATCAGACGCTCACGTTAACCTAGCTCAATTTCACATATTGTGGCAACATTTGAAATAGAAAGATATACGACAAAGCCTCCATGTAATCCAATCTATCCCAAACTGCGTGATGCCATGCATTATGCTTTATTTATACGCCTTTTACTC
Organism: Pugionium dolabratum; assembly: GCA_018901945.1. NCBI lineage: Eukaryota > Viridiplantae > Streptophyta > Magnoliopsida > Brassicales > Brassicaceae > Pugionium > Pugionium dolabratum. The sequence goes on from JAEVFF010000262.1 coordinate 284,802, forward strand.
AATGAGACCCAATGATCAGTTTAGAACGATCATTTTAACTAGCTGATCAACTTGACATATCCACACTAAATCGTCTTTTACTTTTTATTTAGAGCTCAAGATGACATGAATCCAACGCCCATGTTAAACTAGCTCAATTTTACATATTGTGAAATTAATTGAGATTAAAAGAGTTACAAAGCATCAAAGTAGTGCAATCTATCCCAAACGGCGTGATGCCATGCATTATACTTGATTTATAAGCTTTACTCAAGGAGCACCAATTACCAGTTCAGAATGATCATTATAACTGGCCGATGAACTTGACATGTCCGCACGAAATCGTCCATAATTTTGATTTAAATGTCAGAATGACACGAATCCAACACCCACGTTAAGCTAACTTAATTTTCTATATTGTGAAAAAATTAACACAAAAATATCTGCGACAAAGCCTCCAAGTGATCAAATGTATCCCAAACTACGTGATTCCATGCATTATGCTTCATTTATATGCCTTTACTCAAGGAGCACCAATGACCAGTTTAGAATGATCATTTTAACAGGCCATTCAACTTGACATGTCCGCACTAAATCGTCCATAACTTTTGTTTTATAGTTCAAAATGACACGAATACGACACCCACGTTACGCTATCTCATATTTATATTGTTACAAAATTTAAGATTGAAATAGCTATGCAAAGCTTCCAAGTAATTCAATCTATCCCAAACAGCGAGATGCCATGCATTCTGCTTAATTTGTAATCCTTTACACGTAGCACCAATGATCATTTTAACTAGCTGATCAACTTGACATTTCAGTACTAAATCGTCTTTTAATTTTTATTTAGAGCTCAAGATGACATTAATCCAACGCCCACGTTAAGCTAGCTCAATTTTCCAGATTTTGAAAACATTTTTCCGAACTCAAGGAGCCCCAATGACCAGTTTAGAATGATCATTTTAACTGGCCGATCAACTTGCCATGTCTAAACTAAGTCGTCCATAACTTTTTGATTTAGAGGTCAGAATGACACGAATCAAACGCCAACGTTATGCTTCCATATTGTGACAACATTTAAGACTGAAACAGATAGGACAAAGCCTCCAAGTAATCCAATGTATCCGAAACTGCGTGATGCCATGTGTTATGCTTCATTTATAAGCTTTCATTCAAGGAGCACCAGTGATAAGTTTAGAATGACCATTTTAAAATGCCAATCAACTTGAAATTTCCGCACTAAATCATCCATAACTTCTGATTTAGAGTTTAAAATGATACGAATCCAACACCAATGTTAAGGTAACTAAGTTTTCTATATAGTCACAATATTTAAGATCGAAATAGCTATGAAAAAGCCGCCCAGTAATGCCATCTATCCCAAACTGCGTGATGCCATTCATTATGCTTCATTTATAAGCCTTTACTTAAGGAACACAAATGACCAGTTTAGAATGATCATTTTAATTGGCTGTTCGACATGAAATGTCCGCACTAAATCGTCCATATTTTTTTATTTAGAGGTCAGAATGACACGAATCCAATATCCACGTTAAGGTAGCTCAAATTTTCGTATTGGGATATAATTTAAGATCAAAATAGCTATGCAAATCCTCCAATTAATTCAATCTATCCCAAAATGCATGATGCCATGCATTATACTTAATTTATAAGCCTTTATTCAACGAGTACCAATGATCAGTTTAGAACGATCATTTTAACTAGCTGATCAACTTGATATTTCCAAACCAAATCATCCTTTACTCTATATTTAGAGCTCAAGATGACATGAATCCAATGCCCACGTTAAGTTAGCTCAATTATTCATATTGTGACAACATTTGAGATTCAAAAAGCTAGAAAAAGTTCAAATTAATGCAATATATCCCAAACTGCGTGATGACATATATTATGCTTCATTTGTAAGCCTTTACTTAAGGAACACCAATGACCAGTTTAGAGTGACCATTTTAACTAGCCGATCAACTTGACATGTCCGCACTAAATCGTCTATAACATTTGATTTAGACTTCAAAATGACACGAATCCAACACCAACGTTAAGGTAGGTCAATTTTCGATATTGTGACAATATTTAAGATCAAAATAGCTATGAAAAAGCCTCCAAGTAATCCAATTTATCCCTAACTGTGTGATGCTATGCAATATGCTTCATTTATACGCCTTTAATCAATGAGCACCAATGATCAGTTTAGAATGATTATTGTACCTAGCATGATTATTTTACCTAGCTGATCAACTTTTTATTTAGAGCTCAAAATGACATGACTCCAACGCCCACGTTAACCTAGCTCAATTTTCCACATTGTGACAACATTTGAGACTGAAAGAAATACAACAAATCTTTCAAGTAATCCAATGTATCCCGACCTGCGTGATGCCATGCATTATGCTTCACTTAAAAGCCTTTACTCAAGGAGTACCAATGATCAGTTTGGAATGATCATTTTAACTGAACGATCAGCTTGACATGTGCACACTAAATTGTTCGTAACTTTTGATTTAGAGTTCAGGTTGACATGAATCCCACGGTTACATTAACCTATCTCAATATTCAATATTTTGATAAAATTTAAGTCCAAAATAGCTATGACAAAGCCTCCAAGTAATCAAATCTATCACAAACTGCATGATGCCATGCATTATGCTTCATTTGTAATCCTTTGCTACATGAGCACTACTGATCACTATAGAATGATAAATTTAAGTAGCTGATAAATTTGACATATCCACATTAAATCGTTCATAACTTTTGATTTAGAGTTCAAAATGACACGAATCCCACACCCACGTTAAGCTAGCTCACTTTTCTATATTATGACAAAATTTAATATCAAAAGAGCGATGACAAAACCTCCAAATAATCCAATCTACCCCAAACTGCATGCTACCATGGATTATGCTTTATTTATAAGCATTTACTCAAGGAGCAGAAATGATCATTTTAGAATGGTCATTTTAACTATTTGATCAACTTGACATGAATTGAGCTAGCTTAACATGAAATGAATCCAACGCCTCCGTTAAGCTAGCTCAATTTTCCATATTGTCACAACATTTGAGACAGAAATAACTAAACAAAGCATCAAAGTATGACACAAATCGTCTGTTACTTTTGGCCGATCAACACTTCATGTCTGCACTAAATCGTCTGTTACTTTCGATTTAGAGTTCCTAATGACACGAATCCAACCCCCACGTTAAACTTACTCAATTTTCAATATTGGGAAAAAATTTAAGACCGAAATAGCTAATACAAAGCCTCCAAGTAATCCAATCTATTCCAAACCACGTGATGTCATGCATTATGCTGAATGTATAACCCTTTACTCAAGGACCACCAATGATCGGTTTAGAATAATCATTTTAATTAGCTGATCAACTTGACATGTGCGTATTAAATCGTCTTTAAATTTTTATTTACAGGTCAAGATGACATGAATCCAACGCCCACATTAAGTTAGCTCAATTTTCTATATTGTGACAATATTTAAGATCAAAATAGCTCAGAAAACCGGCCAAGTAATCCAATCTTTCCCAAACAAAGTGATGTTATGCATTATGCTTCATTTATACGCCTTCAATGAGCACCAATGATCAGTTTAGATTATCATTTTACCTAGCTGATCAACTTGAGATGTCCATACTAAATTGTCTTTAACTTTTGATTTAAAGCTCAAAATAACATGAGTCCAACGCCCACGTTAACCTAGCTCAATTGCACATATTGTGACAACATTTGAAACTGAAAGAGATAAGACAAAGCCTCCATGTAATCAAATCTATCCCAAACTGCGCGATGCCATGCATTATGCTTCATTTATACGCCTTTACTCAATGAGCACCAATGATCAGTTTAGAATGATCATTTTACCTAGCTGATCAACTTGACATGTCCACACTAACTCATCTTTGACTTTTGATTAAGAGCTCAAAATGACATGAATCCAACGCCCATATTAAGCTAGATCCATTTTCCATATTGTGAAAATATTTGAGTCTAAAAGAGCTAGGCAAAGCTTCAAAGTAATGCAATCTATCCCAAACTGCGTGATGCCATGCATAATGCTTTATTTATATTCTTTTACTCAAGGAGCACCACGGATCAGTTTAGAAAGATCATTTTAACTAGCTGATCAACTTGACATGTCCGCACTAAATTGCCTTTAACTTTATGTTTACAGCTCGAGAAGACATGAATCCAACACCCACATTTAGTAAGCTTAATTTTCCATATTGTGATTAAATTTAAGATCAAAATAGCTCTGCAAAGCCTCTATGTAATCCAATCTATCCCAAACTGTGTGATGCCATGCATTATGCTTAATATATAAGCCTTTACTCAAGGAGCACCAATGATAAGGTTAGAATAATCATTTTAACTAGCTGATCAACTTGACATGTCTGCACTATATAGTCCATAATTTTGATTTCAATGTCAGATGCCATGAATCCAATGCCCATGTTAAGCTAGCTCAATTTTTACATATTGTGAAAATATTTGAGACTAAAAGAGCTAGACAAAGCATCAAAGTAATGCAATCTATCCCAAAATGCGTGATGCCATGCAATATGCTTCATTTATAAGCTTCATTTACTCAAGGAGCACCAATTACCAGTTTGGAATAATCATTATAACTGGCGGATCAACTTGAAATATCCGCACTAAATCATCCATAATTCTTATTTAAATGTCGGAATGACACGAATCCGACGTCCACGTTAAGCTAACTCAATTTTCTATATTGTGACAAATTTTAAGACAAAAATATCTACGACAAAACCTCTAAGTGATCAAATGTATCCCAAACTACGTGATGCCATGCATTATGATTCATTTATATGCCTTTACTCAAGGAGCACCAATGATCAGTTTAGAATGATCATTTTAACAGGCCGATCAACTTGACATGTCCGCACTAAATTGTCCATAACTTTTGATTTGTAGTTCAAAATGACACAAATACGACACCCACGTTAAACTATCTCAAATTTTATATTGTTACAAAAATTTTAAGAGTGAAATAGATATTCAAAGCCTCCAAGTAATCCAATCTATCCAAAACAGCGAGATAGCTTCATTTTCCATATTGTGAAAACATTTTTCCGAACTCAAGGAGCACTAGTGACCAGTTTATAATGATCATTTTAACTGGACGATCAACTTGCCATGTCTAAACTAAGTCGTCCATAACTTTTAATTTTGAGGTCAGAATGGCACGAATCCAATGCCCACGTTAAGCTTCCATATTGTGACAACATTTGAGACTGAAAGAGATACGACAAAGCCTCCAAGTAATCCCATGTATCCCAAATGCGTGATGCCATGTATTATGCTTCATTTATAAGCCTTCAATCAAGGACCACCCGTGATAAGTTTAGAATGATCATTTTAAAAGGTCGATCTACTTGACATGTCCGCACTAAATCGTCCGTAATTTTTAATTTAGATTTCAGAATGACACGAATCGAACACCCACGTTAAGCTAACTCAATTTTCTATTATGTGGCAAAATTTAAGACCAAAATAGGTACAACGAAGTCTCAAAGAAATCCAAGTTATTCCAAACTGTGTGATGCCATGCATTATGTTTCATTTATAAGCATTTACTCAAGGAGCACAAATGATCAGTTTAGAATGATCATTTTTAGTAGATGATCAACTTCATATGTTCGTACTAAGTCGTCTTTAACTTTTTATTTAGAGCAGAAGATGACATGAATCCATCACCCACATTAAGCAGGCTCAGTTTTCGTTATTTTGAAAACATTTCAAACTGAAAAAGCTAAACAAAGCATTAAATGCACTCTATCCCAAACTGTGTGATGCCATGCATTATGCTTCATTTATAAGCCTACAAGTTATCCAATCTATCCCAAACTGTATGATGCTATGCATTATGCTTCATTTATACGCCTTTCCTCATTGAGCACTAATGATCAGTTTAGAATGATCAGTTTAACTGGCCAATCAACTTGAAATGTCCGCACTAAATCGGCCGTAACTTTTGATTTTGATTACAAAATGACACGAATCGAACACCCACGTTAAGGCAGCTAAATTTTCTATATTATGACAGAATTTAAGATCGAAATAGCTATGAGAGAGCCTCCAAGTAATCCAATCTATCGCAAACTACATGATGCTATTCATTAAGCTTCATTTATATGCCTTTACTCAATGAGAACCAATGATCAATTTAGAATGATCATTTTAACTAGCTGATCAACTTGACATGTCTGCACTAAATCATCTTTAGCTTTTGATTTAGAGCTCAAAATTACATGATTACAATGCGCACGTAGCTTAATTTTTCATATTGTGAGCCTTTACTCAAGGAGCACCAATGATCACTTAAGAATGATCATTTTAACTAGCTGATCAACTTGACATGTCCGCAACTTTTTGGAGTTCAAAATGACTCGAATCCAACACCCACATTAAGGTAGCTCAATTTTCTATATTTGAAAAACTTTATGATCAAAATAGCTAGACAAAGCATCAAAGTAATGCATTCTTTCCCAAAGTGTATGATGCCATGCATTATGCTTCATTTATGCGCCTTTACTCAATGAGCACCAATGAGCAATTTAGAATTATCGTTTTACCTAGCTGCTCAACTTGACATGTCCACACGAAATTATCTTTGACTATTGAATTAGAGTTCAAAATGACATGAATCCAACACCCACATTAAGCTAGCTCAATTTTCAATATTCTGAAATTTTTGATCGAAATAGCTATGACAAAGCCTCCAAGTAATCCCATCTATCCCAAACTGGGTAATGCTATGCATTAGGCTTCATTTATAAGCCTTTACTCAATAAGTACCAATGATTAGTTTACACTGATCATTTTAACTAGCTGATCAACTTGACATGTCCGCACTATATCGTCTTTAACTGTTGATTTAGAGCTCAAAACGACATGAGTCCAACACACACATTAAGCTAGCTCAATTTTCTATATTGGGACAAAATTTAATACCGAAATAGCTACGACAAAGCCTCAAAGTAATCCAATCTATCCCAAACTACGTGCTACCATGCATCATTCTTCATTTATAAGCCTTTGCTGAAGGATCACCAATGATCAGTTTAGAATAATCATTTTAACTAGCTGATCAACTTGACATGTCCGCACTAATTTGTTTTTAACTTTGTATTTAGAGCTCAAGATGACATGAATCCAACACGCACGTTAAGTTATCTCAATTTTCCATATTGTGAAAATATTTGAAAACAAAAGAGTTAGACAAAACATCAAAGTAATGCAATCTATCCCAAACTACGTGATGCCATGCATTATACTTCATTTAAAAGCCTTTACTCAAATAGAACAAATGATTAATTTAGAATGATCATTTTAACTAGCCAATCAACTTGACATGTCCGCACTAAATCGTCTGTAACTTTTGATTTAAAGTTCCAAAATAATACGAATCCAACACCCACGTTAAGCTAGCTCAATTTTCTATATTGTGACAAAATTTAAGGTCAAAATAGGTATGCAAAGCCTCCAAGTAATCCAGTCTGTCCCAAACTGCGTGATGCCATGTATTATGCTAGCTCAATTTTCCATATTGTGGACACATTTAAGATTGAAAGAGCTAGACAAAGCCTCAAAGTAATGCAATCTATCCCAAACTCCGTGATGCCATGCATTATGCTTCATTTAAAAGGCTTTACTCAAGGAGCACCAATGATCAGTTTGGAATGATCATTTTAACTGGCCGATCAACTTGACATGTCCGCACTAAATCGTCTCTAACTTTTGATTTAGAGTTCAAAATGACACGAATCCAACACCCACGTTAAGAAAGCTCAAGTTTCTATATTGGGACAAAATTTAGTATTGAAATAGCTGTCCAAAAGCCTCCAAGTAATCCAATCTATCCCAAACTGCGTGTTGCCATGTATCATGCTTAATTTATAAGCGTTTACGCAAGCGCACCAATGATCAGTTTAGAATAATTATTTTAACTAGCTCATCAACTAGACTTGTCTGCACTAATTCAGTTTTTACTTTTTATTTAGAGCTCAAGATGACATGAATCCAACGCCCACGTTAAACTAGCTCAATTTTCCATATTGTGACAAAATTTGAGATTCAAAGAGCTAGACAAATCCTCAAAGTAATGCAATATATCCCAAACTGCATGATACCATGCATTATGCTTCATTTATAGGCTTTTACTCAAGGAGCACCAATGATCAATTTAGAATGCTCAATTTAAATAACCGATCAGCTTGAAAAGTCTGCACCAATGATCATTTTAGAATGATTATTTTAACTAGGTGATCAACTTGACTTTGCGATGCATTATGCTTAATTTATAAGCCTTTACTCAAGTAGCACCAATGATCAATTTAGAATGATTATTTTAAATAGCTGATCAACTTGACTTGTCCGCACTAAATCAGGTTTTACATTTTATTTCGAGCTCAAGATGACATGAATCCAATGCCCACGTTAAGTTAGTCCAATTTTCCTTATTTTGAAAGTATTTGAGATTGAAAGTTCTAGAGAAAGCTTCAAAGTAATGCAATCTATCTCAAACTACGTGACACCATGCATTATATTTCATTTATAAGACTTTGCTCAAGGAGAACTAATGATCAGTTTAAAATGATCATTTTAACTAGCCGATCAACTTGACATTTCCTCACTAAATTGTCTGTAACTTTTGATTTTGAGTTCAAAATGACACGAATCCAGCACCCACGTTAAACTATCTCAATTTTCTATATTGGGAAAAAAATTAAAGATCGAAATAGCTATCACAAAGCCTCCAAGTAATCCAATCTATCCCGAACTGTGTGTTGCCACGCATTATGCTTATTTTATAAACCTTTACTCAAGGAGCACCAATGATTAGGTTAGAATGATTATTTTAACAAGCTGATCAACTTGTCTCGTCTGCACTAAATCGGCTTTTACTTTTTATTTAGAGCTCAAGATGACATGAATCCAACGCCCAGGTTAAGCTAGCTCAATTTTCCATATTATGACAAAATGTGAGAGTGAAAGAGCTAGACAAAGCCACAAAGTAATGCAATCTATCCCAAACTGCATGATCCCATCCATATACTTCATTTATAAGCCTTTACTCAAGGAGCACAATTGATCAGCTTAGAATGCTCCTTTTAAATAACCGATAAACTTTACATTTTTGCACTAAATTGTTCGAGACTTTAGATTTAGAGTTCCAAATGACACGCATCCAGCAACCATGTTAAGGTAGCTCAATTTTCTATATTGTGACAAAATTTATTATCAAAATAGCAAGACAAAGCCTCCAAGTGATCCAATCTATCCAAAACTGCATGATGCTATGCATTATACTTTGTTTATACGCCTGTACTCAATGACCACAATTGATCAGTTTAAAATGATCATTTAACTGGCCAATCAACTTGACATGTCCGCACTATATCATCCGTAGCTTTTGATTAATAGTTCAAAATGACACGAATCAACCACCCACATTAAGCTAGCTACTCTCTCTATATATTGTGACAAAATTTTACATCAAAATAGCTACGAAAAAGCCTCCAAATAATCCAATCTATCTTAAACTATATGATGTCATGCATTATTCTTAATTTATAAGCCTTTACTCAAGGAGCACCAATGATCAGTTTAAAATGATCATTTTAACTGGCTGATCAACTTTACATGTCTGCACTAAATTGGTTTTTTCCTTTTTATTTGGAGGTCAATATTATATGATCCAATGCCAATGTTAGGCTAGCTCCATTTTCCAAATTGTGACAACATTTGAGAATGAAAGAGCTAGAAAAAGCCTTAAAGTAATGCAATCTATACCAAACTGCATGATGCCATGCATTATGCTTCATTTAAGCCTTTACTAGATGAGCACCAATGATCAGTTTAGAATGATAATTTTAACTAGCTGATCAACTTGACATGTTCGCACTAAATCGCATTTTACTTTTTATTTAGAGTTGCAGATGATATTATTCCAATGCCCATGTTAAGTGCTCAATTTTCTATAATGTGAAAACATTTGAGACTGAAAGAGCTATACAAAGCCTCAAAATAAAGCAATCTATATCAAACTGGGTGATGCCATGCATTATAGTTCATTTATAAGACTTTACTCAGGGAGAACTAATGATCAGTTTATAATGATCATTTAACTAACTGATCAACTTCACATGTGTGCACTAAATTGTCTTTAACTTTTGATTAGATCTTAAAATGACATTATTCCAACGCCCATGTTAAAATATCTCAATTTTCCATATTGTGACAACATTTGAGGTTGAAAGAGCTACAAAAAAACCTGCAAGTAATCCAATGTATCTCAAACTGCATGATGCCTTGCATTTTGCTTCATTTATAACCATTTACTCAAGGAGCACCAATAATCAGTTTAAAATAATCATTTGAACTGGGAGATCAACTTGACATGTCCGCACTAAATCATCCGTCACTTTTTATTTAGACTTCAAAATGACACGAATCAAACACCCACGTTAAACTAGCTCAATTGTCAATATTATGACAAAATATAAGATTGAAATAACTATCCAAATCCTCCAATTAATCCAATCCATCCCAAACTGTGTGATGCCTTGCATTATGCTTATTTTATAAGCCTTTACTCATGGAGCAACAATGATCCGTTTAGAATGATCAATTGAACTATCTGATCAACTTAATATGTCCGCACTAAATCACCTTTTAATTTTAATTTAGAGCTCATGATGACATGAATCCAACGCCCACGTTAAGCTAGCTCAATTTTCCAAATTGTGAAAACGTTTGAGATTGAAGGAGCTATACAAAGCCTCAAAGTAATGCAATCTATCTCAAACTACATGATGTCATGCATTCTACTTCATTCATAATCCATTACTCAAGTAGCACTAATGATCAGTTTAGAATTATCATTTTAACTGGCCGATCAACTTGACATGTCCACGCTAAATCGTCCATAACTTTTGATTTAGAGTTCTGAATGACACAAATCCAACACCCACATTAAGCTAGCTCTGTTTCATATAGTCCGACAAAATTTAACATCGAATTAGCTAAGAAAAAGCCTCCAAGTAATCCAATCTATCCCAAACTCTGTGTTGCCATACATTATGCTTAATTTATAAGCCTTTACTCAAGGAGCACCAATGGTCAGTTTAGAATGACTATTTTAACTAGCTAATCAATTTGACTTGTCTCCACTAAGTCATCTTTTACTTTTTATTTAGAGCACAAGATGACATGAATCCAATGCCCACGTTAAGCTAGCTCAATTTTTCATATTGTGAAAACATTTCAGATTGAAAGAGTTAGACAAAGCCTCAAAGTCATGCAATCTATCTCAAACTACGTGATGCCATGCATTATATTTCATTTATATCCTTTCCTGAAGGGGCACTAATGATGAGTTTAGAATGATCATTTTAACTGGAAGATCAACTTGACATGACCGCACTAAATCGTCTGTAACTTTTGATTTAGAGTTCAAAATGACACGAATCCAACACCCACGTTAATCTAGCTCAATTTTCTATATTCAGAAAAACTTTAAGATGGAAATAGCAATCACAAAGCCTCCAAGTAATCCAATCTATCCCAAACGGCGTGTTGCCATGCATTATGCTTAATTTATAAGCCTTTACTCAAGGAGCACCAATGATCAGTTTAAAATGATCATTTTAACTGGCTGATAAACTTTACATGTCAGCACTAAATTGGTTTTTACTTTTTATTTGGAGCTCAATATTATATGAATCCAACGCACATGTTAGGGTTGCTCAATTTTCCATATTGTGACAACATTTGAGAATGAAAGAGCTAGAAAAAGCCTCAAAGCAATGCAATCTATACCAAACTGCGTAATGTCATACATTATGCTTCATTTAAAAGCCTTTACTAGAGGAGCACCAATGATCTGTTTAAAATGATAATTTTAACTAGCTGATCAACTTGACATGTTCGCACTAAATCGCATTTTACTTTTTATTTAGAGCTGAAGATTACATTAGTACAATTTCCACGTTAAACTAGCTCAGTTTTCCATATTCTAAAAACATTTGAGATTGAAAGAGCTAGACAAAGCCTCAAAGTAACGCAGTCTATCTCAAACTGGGTGATGCCATGCATTATAGTTCATTTATAAGACATTACTCAAGGAGAACTAATGATTAGTTATAATGATCATTTAACTAACTCGTCAACTTCACATGTCCGCACTAAATTGTCTTTAAATTTTGATTAGAGCTTAAAATAACATTAGTCCAAGGCCCATGTTAAACTATCTCAATTTTCTATATTGTGACAACATTTGAGGCTGAAAGAACTAGAAAAAACCTCCAAGTAATCTAATGTATCTCAAACTCCATGATGCCTTGCATTTTGCTTCATTTATAAGCCTTTACTCAAGGAGCACCAATAATCACTTTAAAATAATCATTTGAACTGGCTGATCAACTTGATATTTCCAAACTAAATCGTCCGTCACTTTTTATTTAGGCTTCAAAATGACATGAGTCAAACATCAACGTTAAGCTAGTTCAATTTTAAATATTATGACAGAATATAAGATCGAAATAACTATCCAAAGCCTCCAAGCAATCCAATCTATCTCAAACTGCGTGATGCCTTGCATTATGCTTAATTTATAATCCTTTACTCAAGGAGCAACAATGAACAGTTTAGAATGATCAGTTTAACTAACTGATCAACTTGATAGGTCTGCACTAAATCGTATTTTACTTTTAATTTAGAGTTGAAGATGAAATGAATCCAAAGCCCATGTTAAGCTAGCTCAATTTTCGATATTGTGAAAACTTTTGAGATTGAAGGAGCTAGGCAAAGCCTCAAAGTAATGCAATCTATCTCAAACTGCGTGATGCCATGCATTCTACTTCATTTATAATCTTTTACTCAAGGAGCACTAATGATAAGTTTAAAATGATCATTTTAACTGGCCGATCAACTTGACATTTCCGCACTAAATCATCCGTAACTTTTGATTTAGAGCACAAGATAACATGAATCCAACACCCACGTTAAGATAGCTCAATTTTCCATATTCCGAAAACATTTGAGAGTGAAGGTGTTAGACGAAGCCTCAAAGTCTTGCAATCTATCTCAAACTATGTGATGCCATGCATTATATTTCAGTTTTAAAAAATCATTTGAACTGGCAGATACACTTGACATTTCCGCACTAAATCGTCCGTCACTTTTTATTTAGACTTCAAAATGACACGAATCAAACAATCACGTTAAGCTAGCTCAATTGTCAATATTATGACAAAATATAAGATCGAAATAACTATCCAAAGCCTTCAAGTAATCCAATCTATACAAAACTATGTGATGCCTTGCATTATGCTTAATTTATAAGCCTTTACTCATGGAGCAACAATGATCCGTTTAGAATGATCAATTTAACTAGCTTCAACTTGATATGTCTGCACTAAATCGCCTTTTAAATTTAATTTAGAGCTCAAGATGACATGAATCCAACACCCACATTAAGCTAGCTCAATTTTCCATATCGTGAAAACGTTTGAGATTGAAGGAGCTAGACAAAGCCTCAAAGTAATGCAATCTATCTCAAACTGTGTGATGCCATGCATTCTACTTCACTTATAATCCTTTACTCAAGTAGCACTAATGATCTATTTCGAATGATCATTTTAACTGGCCGATCAAATTGACATGTCCGCACTAAATCATCCGTAACTTTTGCTTTAGAGTTCTGAATGACACAAATCCAACACCCATGTTAAGCTAGCTCATTTTTCTAGAGTCGGACAAAATTTAACATCGAAATAGCTGCGATAAAGCCTCCAATTAATCAAATCTATCACAAACTCTGTGTTGCCATACATTATGCTTAATTTATAAGCCTTTACTCAAGGAACACCAATGATAAGTTTAGAATGATTATTTTAACTAGCTAATCAACTTGACTTGTCTCCACTAAGTCAGCTTTTACTTTTTATTTAGAGCACAAGATGACATGAATCCAACGCCCACGTTAAGCTAGCTCAATTATTCATATTGTGAACACATTTGAGATTGAAAGAGTTAAACAAAGCCTCAAAGTCATGCAATCTATCTCAAAGTACGTGATGCCATGCATTATATTTCATTTATATCCCTTTACTAAAGGAGCACTAATGATGAGTTTAGAATGATCATTTTAACTGGCCGATCAACTTGACTTGTCCGCACTAAATCGTCCGTAACTTTTGATTTAGAGTTCAAAATGACATGAATCCAACACCCACGTTAATCTAGCTGAATTTTCTATATTCAGAAAAAATTTAAGATCGAAATAGCTATCGCAAAGCCTCGAAGTAATCCAATCTATCCCAAACTGCGTGTTGCCATGCATTATGCTTAATTTATAAGCCTTTACTCAAGTAGCACTAATGATCAGTTTAAAATGATCATTTTAACTGGCTGATAAGCTTTACATCTCTCCACTAAATTGGTTTTTTCTTTTTATTTGGAGCTCAATATTATATGAATCCAACGCCAATGTTAGGATTGCTCAACTTTCCATATTGTGACAACATTTGAGAATGAAAGAGCTAGAAAAAGCCTCAAAGTAATGCAATCTATAGCAAACTGCATGATGTCATGCATTATGCTTCATTTATAAGCCTTTATTAGAGGAGCACCAATGATCAGTTTAGAATGATAATTTTAACTAGCTGATCAACTTGACATGTTCACACTAAATTGCATTTTACTTTTTATTTAGAGCTGAAGATGACATTAGTCCAATGTCCACGTTAAGCTAGCTCAATTTTCCATAATGTGAAAACAATTGAGATTGAAAGAGCTAGACAAAGCCTCAAAGTAACGCAGTCTATCTCAAACTGGGCGATGCCATGCATTATAGTTCATTTATAAGACTTTACTCAAGGAGAACTAATGATCACTTTAGAATGATCATTTTAACTAACTGATCAACTTCACATGTCCGCACTAAATTGTCTTTAACTTTTGATTAGAGCTTAAAATGACATTAGTCCACCGCCCATATTAAGCTATCTCAATATTCCATATTGTGACAATATTTGAGGCTGAAAGAGCTACAAAAAAACCTCCAAGTAATCAAATGTATCTCAAACTGCATGATGCCTTGCATTTTGCTTCATTTATAAGCCTTTACTCAAGGAGCACCAATAATCAATTTAAAATAATCATTTGAACTGGCCGATCAACTTGATATTTCCAAACTAAATCGTCCGTCACTTTTTATTTAGGCTTCAAAATGACATGAGTCAAACATCAACGTTAAACTAGTTCAATTTTAAATATTATGACAGAATATAAGATCGAAATAACTATCCAAAGCCTCCAAGCAATCCAATCTATCTCAAACTGCGTGATGCCTTGCATTATGCTTAATTTATAATCCTTTACTCAAGGAGCAACAATGAACAGTTTAGAATGATCAGTTTAACTAGCTGATCAACTTGATAGGTCTGCACTAAATCGTATTTTACTTTTAATTTAGAGTTGAAGATGAAATGAATCCAAAGCCCATGTTAAGCTAGCTCAATTTTCCATATTGTGAAAACTTTCGAGATTGAAGGAGCTACGCAAAGCCTCAAAGTAATGCAATCTATCTCAAACTGCGTGATGCCATGCATTCTACTTCATTTATAATCTTTTACTCAAGGAGCACTAATGATAAGTTTAAAATGATCATTTTAACTGGCCGATCAACTTGACATGTCCGCACTAAATCGTCCGTAACTTTTGATTTAGAGCACAAGATAACATGAATCCAACACCCACGTTAAGATAGCTCAATTTTCCATATTCCGAAAACATTTGAGAATGAAGGAGTTAGACAAAGCCTCAAAGTCTTGCAATCTATCTCAAACTATGTGATGCCATGCATTATATTTCATTTATAAGTCTTTACTCAAGTACCAACAATGATCAGTTTAGAATGATCATTTTAATTGGCCGATCAACTTGACATGTCCCCACTAAATCGTCTGTAACTTGTGATTTATAGTTCAAAATGACACGAGTCCAACACCCACGCTAAGCTACCTCATTTTTTATATAATAACAAAAAAATCAAAATACCAATGAGAAAGCCTCCGAGTAATCCAATATATCCCAAACAACATGATACCCTGCATTATGCTTAATTTATAAGCCTTTACTCGAGGAGCACCAATGATCAGTTTAAAAGGATCATTTTTACTGGCCGATCAACTTGGCATGTACGCACTATATCATCCGTAACTTTTGATTTAGAATTCAAAATGACACGAGTCCAACGCTCACGTTATGCTAGCTCAATTTTCTATATTGTGACAAAATATATGACAAAAATAACTACGCAAAAGCCTCTAAGTTATCCAATCTATCCCAAACTGCGTGATGGCATGCATTATGCTTCATTTATAAGGCTTTACTCAAGCAGCACCAATGATTAGTTTAGAATGATCACTTTAACTAGCCTATTAACTTGACTTGTCCGCACTAAATTGTCTTTAACTTTTTATTTTGAGCTCAAGACGACATTAGTCCAATGCCCACATTAAACTAGCTCAATTTTCCCTATTGTGCAAACATTTGGGAGTGAAAGAGCTAGACAAAGCATCAAAGTAATGCTATCTACCCAAAATTGCGTGATGCCAGGTATTATGTTTCTTTTGTAAGCCTTTACTCATGGAGCACCAGTGACCAGTTTAAAATAATCATTTCAACTTGCCGATCAACTTGACATATCCACACTAAATCGTCCATAACGTTTAACTTAGACTTCATAATGACACTAATCCAACGCCCACGTTAAGCTAACTGAATTTTCTACATTGTTACAAAATTTAAGACCAAAATGGCTAGGAAAAAGCCTCCAAATAATGCAATATATCAAAAATTGCGTGATGTCATGCATTATGCTTCATTTATAAGCGGTTACTCAAGGGTTACCAATGACCTCCTTAGAATGATCATTTAACTGAACGATCCACTTGACATGTCCACACTAAATCATCCTTAACTTTTAATTTAGAGGTCAGAATGGCTCGAACCTAACATCCACGTTAAGCTAACTCAATTTTCTATTCTGTGACAAAATTTAAGACCAAAATAGCTACGTCAAAGCTTTCAAGTAATCCAGTCTATCCCAAACTACGTGATGCCATGCATTATACTTCATTTATAAGCCTTTAATCAAGGAGCACTATTAGTTTAGAATGATCATTTTAACTAGCTGATAAACTTGACATGTTCGCACTAATTAGACTTTAACTTTTTACTTAGATCTCAAGATGATATGAATCCAACATCCATGTTAAGCTAGTTCAATTTTCCATATTGTGAAAACATTTGAGAGTGAAAGAGTTAGACAAAGCATCAAAGTAATGCAATCTATCCTGATGTAAGCATGGCCAGCAAGGAACCACAACCTAAGGAGCAGCTTGAACAGGAGGAGGAAGAAGCCACTAAAGATGCTAAGGCGCAGCTAGAACCCACGGATATTGGAGATGAAAGCCTACAAATCTTAAGACAACACTACAACACCTATCCAGGCAAGCCAAACTTAAGACAACACTACAACACCTTCTCAAAACTATTTAGGCCAGTTTAGTGTGTGATAATCCAACCACATTCGTTGTGATTCAAGCCATTTAATCCTCACCAAGAGAGGTGCCCTGGATTGTACTCTTTTTCCTTGTTCTTAGTTTTGTCCCAATGGGTATTCTAAGATAGGTTTTTAATGAGGCAAGCCCAAGGTACTTTACCACAGCCTCTTGGTGAATCAATGCCCATTCTATCTCATCATCCACGAAATAAGAGAGGAAGAATCAAGTCAAAACATTATTTACTTTTTAGTCTTTGTAATTGCCTAAGTATTTCCTTTAATGTTTTGGTAGAATTTTAGGAGTCATTTTCAATTTCCTAGACTACTATTAGTACTCTCTTGTATCCTTCTTTCTGGATCATCAAACATTTTAATAGCAAATATCCTTCTTAAACTCGTTTGATTATCCTCTTGAATAAGTAATTTTAGAGCACTTTCTCATTCCTCTCAAGAGCCGAAAGTCTAATGGATCTTCATCACCCTTGAAAGTTTCAATTTGATACACCCCTTGTCCAACGTGCCTGGCATTTTTCATTCACACAGAGCAAGCAGATAGTCCAAGGATTTTCCACCATCCTTGAGAAGTCTCATCCACTTCCCCTTGTTCTCGGATCCATGCACTGACGATCTCACACATTCGCAAGTTACACCATCATTTCACCCATTCCGCAACTTCAATCCATTCATCCACTCTTCCACAAACATTTGGAGCTCATAAGGGGCTTGATCCTCATCAGGATCACATAAAATGGTATCAGAGCCCACTCCAAACCAGGTTGAATCTCTACAAACCCGTTTGCACCCTTTCGTATTCTTGCAAAAACGTTTTGTAACATTTAGCCTTCTTTTTGCGATTTGTTTTAAAATGTTTCTTGGTTTGTTTCTTATTTAAACTTAATCTTAGGTCTTTGAAGAACCTGGCAATTAACTTGAAAATAGTTTAGAACTGATTTTGAAAGGACAAAACTTGTGAAACACCCAATCGGCACCATTGAGGTTCTAAGAAACTGGTTTTGTTAATCCGAGTTTATCACCTCTTGTTTGAATATTTTAGAGATTAAAACCTGAATGAAACTCGTTCATAAGACTTAATAGAACCAGTAATAGCAATTAAAATGTTTTAAAACGAATCTAGAGTTGTTAGACTCACCCATTTCAAAACCGGAGTTCAAAGGGTCTAGAACATGCTTTGCTAGGGTTTCTCTTTGTTCTTGTGTCTTTGTTTCAGCGAATTGTTGTGTCAGTTTCTGTGTTTTACTTCAAACGTTTTACTTGTCTAGATGTCTTAATTTTTCAGGTACCATGGTCGGAACCAACAATAATGGAGAAGAATCCTCAAACTCCAACAAACAACTCTTTGATTCCTTTAAAGCCATGATGGATGAAAGTATGGCAACCATGAGAGCTGAAATAGAAAGATCCATCAATCACCGAATTAGGATAAACCATCCACCTTTTGATACTGAGCAATAATACAGTCACTCCTCTAAGTCACAACACCCTAGGAAAAGGCGGCCAAGAGATGACCAACCGAATAAGAATAACCAACCCAATCCTCACGACCCTTTGTCAGGCCTTAAAATTAAGATTCCCTCTTTCCATGGAACCAATGACCCTAAGGAGTATCTAGAGTGGGAAAAGAAGATAATAATAGTCTTTGAATACACGCAGGATAGTAGGGTTAGAGTAGCACCAACCACATTTAAAGATTATGCCTTAAGTTGGTGGGATCAATTAGTTCTTCTGGGAGAAGGGATGGGGATTTGCCTATAGATTCGTGGAACCAGATGAAAATAACCATGAGGAAAAGGTTTATACCTAGAGAATACCATAGGGAACTTCACTTTAATCTTAGAAACCTATCTCAAGGATCTAGAACCATAGAGGAGTACTTTAAGGAGATGGAAACCTTATTGGTTAGGGCTGATGTTCAAGAGTAAAGTGAAGCCACTATGGCTAGGTTTATGGGTGGCCTTAATAGGGGAATCATATATAGGCTAGAGGTTCACCATCATGTCAAAATAGAAAAACTTCTCCATAAGGCTATCATGTTCGAAAAACAACTTAAGACGAAAAAACCTAAACCTGGATTTAGTTCTACTAGGTTTGGCCAATCTAAGGAGGATAGTTCTAGCCAAGATTAGAAGCCTTTCACTAAACCTAAGGTAGAATATTCGAAACTGAAGGGAATGGATATGGGTTCTAGCACCAAAACTAGAGAAGTTCAGTGTTTTAAGTGCAAGGGCTTTGGTCACTACTCTAGGGAATGTACCAATAAGAGACCCACAGTTATTAGGGCTAATGGTGAGGTAGAATTAGAGGATGACCATTCGGATGCTGAGTCCTTGAAAGAAAATGTAGACATGCCCCATGCTGGACAACTCTTAGTCACTAGGAAAACTCTAAACTAACAAACTAGGACAGAAAATAATGAGCAAAGAGAGAACCTATTCCACACTCACTGTCTAGTTAAGAGTAAGGTATGTAGCTTAGTGATAGATGGAGGTAGCTGTACCAATGTAGCTAGTGAGATTATGGTAGAGAAGTTAGGACTTGAGATTATAAAGAGGTCTAAGCCCTATAAGTTCCAATGGCTTAATGATGAGGGTGAGCTAGAAGTAGAGAACGAGGTTCTAGTTCCTTTGTCCATAGGAAAATATGAAGATGAGGTTTTGTGTGATTTTTTACCCATGGAAGCTGGTCACATCTTGTTAGGTAGACTTTGGCAATCGGATAGAAGGGTTATTCATGATTGGTTTATAACTAGGTACTCATTTGAGTTTAAGGGAAAGAAACATATTCTAGTACCTTTATCCCCACAAGAGGTTCATTTAGATCAGAGAGCTTTAAAGAAAAACAAAACCCAATCCGAACCCGAAAGCAAACCCCATGCCGACTTTTACTTTTTATTTAGAGCTCAAGATGACATGAATCCAACGCCCAGGTTAAGCTAGCTCAATTTTCCATATTATGACAAAATGTGAGAGTGAAAGAGCTAGACAAAGCCACAAAGTAATGCAATCTATCCCAAACTGCGTGATCCCATCCATATACTTCATTTATAAGCCTTTACTCAAGGAGCACAATTGATCAGCTTAGAATGCTCCATTTAAATAACCGATAAACTTTACATTTTTGCACTAAATTGTTCGAGACTTTAGATTTAGAGTTCCAAATGACACGCATCCAGCAACCATGTTAAGGTAGCTCAATTTTCTATATTGTGACAAAATTTATTATCAAAATAGCAAGACAAAAGCCTCCAAGTGATCCAATCTATCCAAAACTGCATGATGCTATGCATTATACTTCGTTTATACGCCTGTACTCAATGACCACAATTGATCAGTTTAAAATGATCATTTAACTGGCCAATCAACTTGACATGTCCGCACTATATCATCCGTAGCTTTTGATTAATAGTTCAAAATGACACGAATCAACCACCCACATTAAGCTAGCTACTCTCTCTATATATTGTGACAAAATTTTACATCAAAATAGCTACGAAAAAGCCTCCAAATAATCCAATCTATCTTAAACTATATGATGTCGTGCATTATTCTTAATTTATAAGCCTTTACTCAAGGAGCACCAATGATCAGTTTAAAATGATCATTTTAACTGGCTGATCAACTTTACATGTCTGCACTAAATTGGTTTTTTACTTTTTATTTGGAGCTCAATATTATATGATCCAATGCCAATGTTAGGCTAGCTCCATTTTCCAAATTGTGACAACATTTGAGAATGAAAGAGCTAGAAAAAGCCTTAAAGTAATGCAATCTATACCAAACTGCATGATGCCATGCATTATGCTTCATTTAAGCCTTTACTAGATGAGCACCAATGATCAGTTTAGAATGATAATTTTAACTAGCTGATCAACTTGACATGTTCGCACTAAATCGCATTTTACTTTTTATTTAGAGTTGCAGATGATATTATTCCAATGCCCATGTTAAGTGCTCAATTTTCTATAATGTGAAAACATTTGAGACTGAAAGAGCTATACAAAGCCTCAAAATAAAGCAATCTATATCAAACTGGGTGATGCCATGCATTATAGTTCATTTATAAGACTTTACTCAGGGAGAACTAATGATCAGTTTATAATGATCATTTAACTAACTGATCAACTTCACATGTGCGCACTAAATTGTCTTTAACTTTTGATTAGATCTTAAAATGACATTATTCCAACGCCCATGTTAAAATATCTCAATTTTCCATATTGTGACAACATTTGAGGCTGAAAGAGCTACAAAAAAACCTGCAAGTAATCCAATGTATCTCAAACTGCATGATGCCTTGCATTTTGCTTCATTTATAACCATTTACTCAAGGAGCACCAATAATCAGTTTAAAATAATCATTTGAACTGGGAGATCAACTTGACATGTCCGCACTAAATCATCCGTCACTTTTTATTTAGACTTCAAAATGACACGAATCAAACACCCACGTTAAACTAGCTCAATTGTCAATATTATGACAAAATATAAGATTGAAATAACTATCCAAATCCTCCAATTAATCCAATCCATCCCAAACTGTGTGATGCCTTGCATTATGCTTATTTTATAAGCCTTTACTCATGGAGCAACAATGATCCGTTTAGAATGATCAATTGAACTATCTGATCAACTTAATATGTCCGCACTAAATCGCCTTTTAATTTTAATTTAGAGCTCATGATGACATGAATCCAACGCCCACGTTAAGCTAGCTCAATTTTCCAAATTGTGAAAACGTTTGAGATTGAAGGAGCTATACAAAGCCTCAAAGTAATGCAATCTATCTCAAACTACATGATGTCATGCATTCTACTTCATTTATAATCCATTACTCAAGTAGCACTAATGATCAGTTTAGAATTATCATTTTAACTGGCCGATCAACATGACATGTCCACACTAAATTGTCCATAAATTTTGATTTAGAGTTCTGAATGACACAAATCCAACACCCACATTAAGCTAGCTCTGTTTCATATAGTCCGACAAAATTTAACATCGAATTAGCTAAGAAAAAGCCTCCAAGTAATCCAATCTATCCCAAACTCTGTGTTGCCATACATTATGCTTAATTTATAAGCCTTTACTCAAGGAGCACTAATGGTCAGTTTAGAATGATTATTTTAACTAGCTAATCAATTTGACTTGTCTCCACTAAGTCATCTTTTACTTTTTATTTAGAGCACAAGATGACATGAATCCAATGCCCACGTTAAGCTAGCTCAATTTTTCATATTGTGAAAACATTTCAGATTGAAAGAGTTAGACAAAGCCTCAAAGTCATGCAATCTATCTCAAACTACGTGATGCCATGCATTATATTTCATTTATATCCTTTCCTGAAGGGGCACTAATGATGAGTTTAGAATGATCATTTTAACTGGAAGATCAACTTGACATGACCGCACTAAATCGTCTGTAACTTTTGATTTAGAGTTCAAAATGACACGAATCCAACACCCACGTTAATCTAGCTCAATTTTCTATATTCAGAAAAACTTTAAGATGGAAATAGCAATCACAAAGCCTCCAAGTAATCCAATCTATCCCAAACGGCGTGTTGCCATGCATTATGCTTAATTTATAAGCCTTTACTCAAGGAGCACCAATGATCAGTTTAAAATGATCATTTTAACTGGCTGATAAACTTTACATGTCAGCACTAAATTGGTTTTTACTTTTTATTTGGAGCTCAATATTATATGAATCCAACACACATGTTAGGGTTGCTCAATTTTCCATATTGGGACAACATTTGAGAATGAAAGAGCTAGAAAAAGCCTCAAAGTAATGCAATCTATACCAAACTGCGTAATGTCATACATTATGCTTCATTTAAAAGCCTTTACTAGAGGAGCACCAATGATCTGTTTAAAATGATAATTTTAACTAGCTGATCAACTTGACATGTTCGCACTAAATCGCATTTTACTTTTTATTTAGAGCTGAAGATTACATTAGTACAATTTCCACGTTAAGCTAGCTCAGTTTTCCATATTCTAAAAACATTTGAGATTGAAAGAGCTAGACAAAGCGTCAAAGTAACGCAGTCTATCTCAAACTGGGTGATGCCATGCATTATAGTTCATTTATAAGACATTACTCAAGGAGAACTAATGATTAGTTTATAATGATCATTTAACTAACTCGTCAACTTCACATGTCCGCACTAAATTGTCTTTAAATTTTGATTAGAGCTTAAAATAACATTAGTCCAAGGCCCATGTTAAACTATCTCAATTTTCTATATTGTGACAACATTTGAGGCTGAAAGAACTAGAAAAAACCACCAAGTAATCTAATGTATCTCAAACTCCATGATGCCTTGCATTTTGCTTCATTTATAAGCCTTTACTCAAGGAGCACCAATAATCACTTTAAAATAATCATTTGAACTGGCCGATCAACTTGATATTTCCAAACTAAATCGTCCGTCACTTTTTATTTAGGCTTCAAAATGACATGAGTCAAACATCAACGTTAAGCTAGTTCAATTTTAAATATTATGACAGAATATAAGATCGAAATAACTATCCAAAGCCTCCAAGCAATCCAATCTATCTCAAACTGCGTGATGCCTTGCATTATGCTTAATTTATAATCCTTTACTCAAGGAGCAACAATGAACAGTTTAGAATGATCAGTTTAACTAACTGATCAACTTGATAGGTCTGCACTAAATCGTATTTTACTTTTAATTTAGAGTTGAAGATGAAATGAATCCAAAGCCCATGTTAAGCTAGCTCAATTTTCGATATTGTGAAAACTTTTGAGATTGAAGGAGCTAGGCAAAGCCTCAAAGTAATGCAATCTATCTCAAACTGCGTGATGCCATGCATTCTACTTCATTTATAATCTTTTACTCAAGGAGCACTAATGATAAGTTTAAAATGATCATTTTAACTGGCCGATCAACTTGACATGTCCGCACTAAATCATCCATAACTTTTGATTTAGAGCACAAGATAACATGAATCCAACACCCACGTTAAGATAGCTCAATTTTCCATATTCCGAAAACATTTGAGAATGAAGGAGTTAGACAAAGCCTCAAAGTCTTGCAATCTATCTCAAACTATGTGATGCCATGCATTATATTTCAGTTTTAAAAAATCATTTGAACTGGCAGATACACTTGACATTTCCGCACTAAATCGTCCGTCACTTTTTATTTAGACTTCAAAATGACACGAATCAAACAATCACGTTGAGCTAGCTCAATTGTCAATATTATGACAAAATATAAGATCGAAATAACTATCCAAAGCCTTCAAGTAATCCAATCTATACAAAACTATGTGATGCCTTGCATTATGCTTAATTTATAAGGCTTTACTCATGGAGCAACAATGATCCGTTTAGAATGATCAATTTAACTAGCTTCAACTTGATATGTCTGCACTAAATCGCCTTTTAAATTTAATTTAGAGCTCAAGATGACATGAATCCAACACCCACATTAAGCTAGCTCAATTTTCCATATCGTGAAAACGTTTGAGATTGAAGGAGCTAGACAAAGCCTCAAAGTAATGCAATCTATCTCAAACTGTGTGATGCCATGCATTCTACTTCACTTATAATCCTTTACTCAAGTAGCACTAATGATCAGTTTCGAATGATCATTTTAACTGGCCGATCAAATTGACATGTCCGCACTAAATCGTCCGTAACTTTTGCTTTAGAGTTCTGAATGACACAAATCCAACACCCATGTTAAGCTAGCTCATTTTTCTAGAGTCGGACAAAATTTAACATCGAAATAGCTACGATAAAGCCTCCAATTAATCAAATCTATCACAAACTCTGTGTTGCCATACATTATGCTTAATTTATAAGCCTTTACTCAAGGAACACCAATGATAAGTTTAGAATGATTATTTTAACTAGCTAATCAACTTGACTTGTCTCCACTAAGTCAGCTTTTACTTTTTATTTAGAGCACAAGATGACATGAATCCAACGCCCACGTTAAGCTAGCTCAATTATTCATATTGTGAACACATTTGAGATTGAAAGAGTTAAACAAAGCCTCAAAGTCATGCAATCTATCTCAAAGTACGTGATGCCATGCATTATATTTCATTTATATCCCTTTACTAAAGGAGCACTAATGATGAGTTTAGAATGATCATTTTAACTGGCCGATCAACTTGACTTGTCCGCACTAAATCGTCCGTAACTTTTGATTTAGAGTTCAAAATGACATGAATCCAACACCCACGTTAATCTAGCTGAATTTTCTATATTCAGAAAAAATTTAAGATCGAAATAGCTATCGCAAAGCCTCGAAGTAATCCAATCTATCCCAAACTGCGTGTTGCCATGCATTATGCTTAATTTATAAGCCTTTACTCAAGTAGCACTAATGATCAGTTTAAAATGATCATTTTAACTGGCTGATAAGCTTTACATCTCTCCACTAAATTGGTTTTTTCTTTTTATTTGGAGCCCAATATTATATGAATCCAACGCCAATGTTAGGATTGCTCAATTTTCCATATTGTGACAACATTTGAGAATGAAAGAGCTAGAAAAAGCCTCAAAGTAATGCAATCTATAGCAAACTGCATGATGTCATGCATTATGCTTCATTTATAAGCCTTTATTAGAGGAGCACCAATGATCAGTTTAGAATGATAATTTTAACTAGCTGATCAACTTGACATGTTCACACTAAATTGCATTTTACTTTTTATTTAGAGCTGAAGATGACATTAGTCCAATGTCCACGTTAAGCTAGCTCAATTTTCCATAATGTGAAAACAATTGAGATTGAAAGAGCTAGACAAAGCCTCAAAGTAACGCAGTCTATCTCAAACTGGGCGATGCCATGCATTATAGTTCATTTATAAGACTTTACTCAAGGAGAACTAATGATCACTTTAGAATGATCATTTTAACTAACTGATCAACTTCACATGTCCGCACTAAATTGTCTTTAACTTTTGATTAGAGCTTAAAATGACATTAGTCCACCGCCCATATTAAGCTATCTCAATATTCCATATTGTGACAATATTTGAGGCTGAAAGAGCTACAAAAAAACCTCCAAGTAATCAAATGTATCTCAAACTCCATGATGCCTTGCATTTTGCTTCATTTATAAGCCTTTACTCGAGGAGCACCAATAATCAATTTAAAATAATCATTTGAACTGGCCGATCAACTTGATATTTCCAAACTAAATCGTCCGTCACTTTTTATTTAGGCTTCAAAATGACATGAGTCAAACATCAACGTTAAGCTAGTTCAATTTTAAATATTATGACAGAATATAAGATCGAAATAACTATCCAAAGCCTCCAAGCAATCCAATCTATCTCAAACTTCGTGATGCCTTGCATTATGCTTAATTTATAATCCTTTACTCAAGGAGCAACAATGAACAGTTTAGAATGATCAGTTTAACTAGCTGATCAACTTGATAGGTCTGCACTAAATCGTATTTTACTTTTAATTTAGAGTTGAAGATGAAATGAATCCAAAGCCCATGTTAAGCTAGCTCAATTTTCCATATTGTGAAAACTTTTGAGATTGAAGGAGCTACGCAAAGCCTCAAAGTAATGCAATCTATCTCAAACTGCGTGATGCCATGCATTCTACTTCATTTATAATCTTTTACTCAAGGAGCACTAATGATAAGTTTAAAATGATCATTTTAACTGGCCGATCAACTTGACATGTCCGCACTAAATCGTCCGTAACTTTTGATTTAGAGCACAAGATAACATGAATCCAACACCCACGTTAAGATAGCTCAATTTTCCATATTCCGAAAACATTTGAGAATGAAGGAGTTAGACAAAGCCTCAAAGTCTTGCAATCTATCTCAAACTATGTGATGCCATGCATTATATTTCATTTATAAGTCTTTACTCAAGTACCAACAATGATCAGTTTAGAATGATCATTTTAATTGGCCGATCAACTTGACATGTCCCCACTAAATCGTCTGTAACTTGTGATTTATAGTTCAAAATGACACGAGTCCAACACCCACGCTAAGCTACCTCATTTTTTTATATAATAACAAAAATTAAGATCAAAATACCAATGAGAAAGCCTCCGAGTAATCCAATATATCCCAAACAACATGATACCCTGCATTATGCTTAATTTATAAGCCTTTACTCAAGGAGCACCAATGATCAGTTTAGAAGGATCATTTTTACTGGCCGATCACCTTGGCATGTCCGCACTATATCATCCGTAACTTTTGATTTAGAATTCAAAATGACATGAGTCCAACGCTCACGTTATGCTAGCTCAATTTTCTATATTGTGACAAAATATATGACAAAAATAACTACGCAAAAGCCTCTAAGTTATCCAATCTATCCCAAACTGCGTGATGCCATGCATTATGCTTCATTTATAAGGCTTTACTCAAGCAGCACCAATGATTAGTTTAGAATGATCACTTTAACTAGCCTATTAACTTGACTTGTCCGCACTAAATTGTCTTTAACTTTTTATTTTGAGCTCAAGACGACATTAGTCCAATGCCCACATTAAACTAGCTCAATTTTCCCTATTGTGCAAACATTTGGGAGTGAAAGAGCTAGACAAAGCATCAAAGTAATGCTATCTACCCAAAATTGCGTGATGCCAGGTATTATGTTTCTTTTGTAAGCCTTTACTCATGGAGCACCAGTGACCAGTTTAAAATAATCATTTCAACTTGCCGATCAACTTGACATATCCACACTAAATCGTCCATAACGTTTAACTTAGACTTCGTAATGACACTAATCCAACGCCCACGTTAAGCTAACTGAATTTTCTACATTGTTACAAAATTTAAGACCAAAATGGCTAGGAAAAAGCCTCCAAATAATGCAATATATCAAAAATTGCGTGATGTCATGCATTATGCTTCATTTATAAGCGGTTACTCAAGGGTTACCAATGACCTCCTTAGAATGATCATTTAACTGAACGATCCACTTGACATGTCCACACTAAATCATCCTTAACTTTTAATTTAGAGGTCAGAATGGCTCGAACCTAACATCCACGTTAAGCTAACTCAATTTTCTATTCTGTGACAAAATTTAAGACCAAAATAGCTACGTCAAAGCTTTCAAGTAATCCAGTCTATCCCAAACTATGTGATGCCATGCATTATACTTCATTTATAATCCTTTAATCAAGGAGCACTATTAGTTTAGAATGATCATTTTAACTAGCTGATAAACTTGACATGTTCGCACTAATTAGTCTTTAACTTTTTACTTAGATCTCAAGATGATATGAATCCAACATCCATGTTAAGCTAGTTCAATTTTCCATATTGTGAAAACATTTGAGAGTGAAAGAGTTAGACAAAGCATCAAAGTAATGCAATCTATCCTGATGTAAGCATGGGCAGCAAGGAACCACAACCTAAGGAGCAGCTTGAACAGGAGGAGGAAGAAGCCACTAAAGATGCTAAGGCGCAGCTAGAACCCGCGGATATTGGAGATGAAAGCCTACAAATCTTCAATGGCCCCATTACCCTATCCAGGCAAGCCAAACTTAAGACAACACTACAACACCTTCTCAAAACTATTTAGGTCAGTTTAGTGTGTGATAATCCAACCACATTCGTTGTGATTCAAGCCATTTAATCCTCACCAAGAGAGGTGCCCTGGATTGTACTCTTTTTCCTTGTTCTTAGTTTTGTCCCAATGGGTATTCTAAGATAGGTTTTTAATGAGGCAAGCCCAAGGTACTTTACCACAGCCTCTTGGTGAATCAATGCCCATTCTATCTCATCATCCACGAAATAAGAGAGGAAGAATCAAGTCAAAACATTATTTACTTTTTAGTCTTTGTAATTCCCTAAGTATTTCCTTTAATGTTTTGTTAAAATTTTAGGAGTCATTTTCAATTTCCTAGACTACTATTAGTACTCTCTTGTATCCTTCTTTCTGGATCATCAAACATTTTAATAGCAAATATCCTTCTTAAACTCGTTTGATTATCCTCTTGAATAAGTAATTTTAGAGCACTTTCTCATTCCTCTCAAGAGCCGAAAGTCTAATGGATCTTCATCACCCTTGAAAGTTTCAATTTGATACACCCCTTGTCCAACGTGCCTGGCATTTTTCATTCACACAGAGCAAGCAGATAGTCCAAGGATTTTCCACCATCCTTGAGAAGTCTCATCCACTTCCCCTTGTTCTCGGATCCATGCACTGACGATCTCACACATTCGCAAGTTACACCATCATTTCACCCATTCCGCAACTTCAATCCATTCATCCACTCTTACACAAACATTTGGAGCTCATAAGGGGCTTGATCCTCATCAGGATCACATAAAATGGTATCAGAGCCCACTCCAAACCAGGTTGAATCTCTACAAACCCGTTTGCACCCTTTCGTATTCTTGCAAAAACGTTTTGTAACATTTAGCCTTCTTTTTGCGATTTGTTTTAAAATGTTTCTTGGTTTGTTTCTTATTTAAACTTAATCTTAAGTCTTTGAAGAACCTGGAAATTAACTTGAAAATAGTTTAGAACTGATTTTGAATGGACAAAATTTGTGAAACACCCAATCGGCACCATTGAGGTTCTAAGAAACTGGTTTTGTTAATCCGAGTTTATCACCTTTTGTTTGAATATTTTAGAGATTAAAACCTGAATGAAACTCGTTCATAAGACTTAATAGAACCAGTAATAGCAATTAAAATGTTTTAAAACGAATCTAGAGTTGTTAGACTCACCCATTTCAAAACCGGAGTTCAAAGGGTCTAGAACATGCTTTGCTAGGGTTTGTCTTTGTTCTTGTGTCTTTGTTTCAGCGAATTGTTGTGTCAGTTTCTGTGTTTTACTTCAAACGTTTTACTTGTCTAGATGTCTTAATTTGTCAGGTACCATGGTCGGAACCAACAATAATGGAGAAGAATCCTCAAACTCCAACAAACAACTCTTTGATTCCTTTAAAGCCATGATGGATGAAAGTATGGCAACCATGAGAGCTGAAATAGAAAGATCCATCAATCACCGAATTAGGATAAACCATCCACCTTTTGATACTGAGCAATAATACAGTCACTCCTCTAAGTCACAACACCCTAGGAAAAGGCGGCCAAGAGATGACCAACCGAATAAGAATAACCAACCCAATCCTCACGACCCTTTGTCAGGCCTTAAAATTAAGATTCCCTCTTTCCATTGAACCAATGACCCTAAGGAGTATCTAGAGTGGGAAAAGAAGATAATAATAGTCTTTGAATACACGCAGGATAGTAGGGTTAGAGTAGCACCAACCACATTTAAAGATTATGCCTTAAGTTGGTGGGATCAATTAGTTCTTCTGGGAGAAGGGATGGGGATTTGCCTATAGATTCGTGGAACCAGATGAAAATAACCATGAGGAAAAGGTTTATACCTAGAGAATACCATAGGGAACTTCACTTTAATCTTAGAAACCTATCTCAAGGATCGAGAACCATAGAGGAGTACCTTAAGGAGATGGAAACCTTATTGGTTAGGGCTGATGTTCAAGAGGATAGTGAAGCCACTATGGCTAGGTTTATGGGTGGCCTTAATAGGGGAATCATATATAGGCTAGAGGTTCACCATCATGTCAAAATAGAAAAACTTCTCCATAAGGCTATCATGTTCGAAAAACAACTTAAGACGAAAAAACCTAAACCTGGATTTAGTTCTACTAGGTTTGGCCAATCTAAGGAGGATAGTTCTAGCCAAGATTAGAAGCCTTTCACTAAACCTAAGGTAGAATATTCGAAACTGAAGGGAATGGATATGGGTTCTAGCACCAAAACTAGAGAAGTTCAGTGTTTTAAGTGCAAGGGCTTTGGTCACTACTCTAGGGAATGTACCAATAAGAGACCCACAGTTATTAGGGCTAATGGTGAGGTAGAATTAGAGGATGACCATTCGGATGCTGAGTCCTTGAAAGAAAATGTAGACATGCCCCATGCTGGACAATTCTTAGTCACTAGGAAAACTCTAAACTAACAAACTAGGACAGAAAAGAATGAGCAAAGAGAGAACCTATTCCACACTCACTGTCTAGTTAAGAGTAAGGTATGTAGCTTAGTGATAGATGGAGGTAGCTGTACCAATGTAGCTAGTGAGATTATGGTAGAGAAGTTAGGACTTGAGATTATAAAGAGGTCTAAGCCCTATAATTTGCAATGGCTTAATGATGAGGGTGAGCTAGAAGTAGAGAACGAGGTTCTAGTTCCTTTGTCCATAGGAAAATATGAAGATGAGGTTTTGTGTGATTTTTTACCCATGGAAGCTGGTCACATCTTGTTAGGTAGACTTTGGCAATCGGATAGAAGGGTTATTCATGATTGGTTTATAACTAGGTACTCATTTGAGTTTAAGGGAAAGAAACATATTCTAGTACCTTTATCCCCACAAGAGGTTCATTTAGATCAGAGAGCTTTAAAGAAAAACAAAACCCAATCCGAACCCGAAAGCAAACCCCATGCCGACGGCACCGCGAAACCGCAAACCAAGCTACCAGCCAAACAACGGACTAATTTTTTGATTAAGTCCAACCCAGTGAGTAACTTACCACACCTACTCCTTTTGCTTACAGAATGATTTCATATTAACCAATCTATGCA
Source organism: Pugionium dolabratum (assembly GCA_018901945.1). Taxonomy (NCBI): domain Eukaryota; kingdom Viridiplantae; phylum Streptophyta; class Magnoliopsida; order Brassicales; family Brassicaceae; genus Pugionium; species Pugionium dolabratum. The sequence continues at coordinate 317,020 of JAEVFF010000262.1, forward strand.
GGACATTCCTAGCAAAATTCAACTTCTTTTGCAAGAATTTAAAGATGTGTTTCCGGAGGAGCAACCGCAAGGCTTACTACCAATCCGAGGAATTGAGCACCAAATTGACTTTCTACCAGGAGCATCTCTTCCCAGCAAGCCAGCCTACAGAACCAACCCCCTGGAGACCGAGGAGCTTGAACAGCAAATCACAGAACTCATGGAGAAAGGACATATCCACGAAAGTATGAGCCCGTGTGCTGTACCTATTTTGGTTGTCCCAAAAATGGATGGAAGCTGGAGAATGTGTGTTGATTGCAGAGCCATCAACAATATCATTGTAAAGAATCGCCATCCTATACCTCGATTAGATGATATGTTAGATGAATTGAATGGTTCTAGCAGCTTCTCTAAGGTAGATCTTAAGAGTGGTTATCACCAAATTTGGATGAAAGAAGGTGATGAGTGGAAAACTGCATTTAAAACTAAACAAGGTTTATATGAGTGGTTAGTAATGCCTTTTTGCTTGACAAATGTACCTAGTACGTTCATGAGATTGATGAACCATATCCTTAGGGAATTCATAGGTCATTTTGTGGTAGTATACTTTGATGACATTCTATGTATTTATCCGAACCTTAGATGATCATGTAGGACACCTCAGAAGGGTTTTTGAAGTCCTTAGGAAGGATATCTTGTATGCCAATCTTAAGAAATGTACTTTTGGAAGAGATAACATTGTCTTCTTTGGTTTTCTTGTGAGTATAGATGTTATCAAGGTTGATGAGGAAAATATAAAAGCAATTAAGGAGTGGCTGAGTCCAAAGAATGTTGGGGAAGTAAGGAGCTTCCATGGCCTAGCTGGGTTTTACCGGAGGTTTGTCATGGACTTTAGCCCTGTAGCAGCTCCACTCAATGAAGTTATCAATAAGAATGTGGGATTTAAGTGGGAGCACGCAAGAGGAGGCATTCCAAACATTGAAAGACAAACTCACAAACTCCCTGGTGCTATCTCTTCCTAACTTTGATAAAACTTTTGAAATTGAATGTGATGCCTCAGGAGTTGGGATTGGTGCTATTTTCATGCAGGAAAGGAAGACCATAGCCTACTTTAGTGAGAAACTGGGAGGGGCCACACTCAATTATCCAACCTATGACAAATAACTATATGCGCTTGTGAGGGCCTTGCAAACATGGCAACATTATCTTTGGCCCAAAGAGTTTGTCATCCATACCGACCACGAGTCACTCAAACATCTCAAAGGGCAACAAAAGCAGAACAAAAGACATGCTAGGTGGTTCGAATTCATTGAGACCTTCCCTTATGTGATCAAATACAAGAAAGGTAAAGAGAATGTAGTAGCCGATGCTCTTTCTCGGAGGTATGTGCTCTTTAGAAGTTAAACTGCTAGGGTTTGATCAAATCAAATAGTTATATGCTACTGATACTTATTTTAAGGATATTTATGCTTCTGTTGAGAAGTTTCGTACTGGAAAATACTTTAAGAGTGAAAGCTTCTTATTTTATTATAATCGGTTATGTGTACCTAACTCCTCTTTGCGAGACTTGTTTGTTAAGGAAACACATTCAGGTGGTCTTATGGGTCACTTTTGCATGGAAAATACATTAAATGTATTGTAGGAACACCTCTTTTGGCCATACATGAGGAGTGATGTTGAGAAAGCTTTCCAAAGATGTGTAACTTGCAAGCAAGCCAAATCCAAAAGCACGGTTTGTATACCTCTCTTCCTATACCTTTGCACCCTTGGCATGATTTTCTATGGATTTTGTTGTTGGATTGCCTAGAACTAAGACTGGAAAGGGTTCAAAATTGTTTATGGGTTCAATCCCATCTCACCTTTGGATCTAATGCATTTACCTTTTAGTATAAGGACAAGCCATGATGGAAAGAAAAAGATTGAGTTGGTTAAAAAATTCATGAGAAGGCTCGGCTCAATATTGAAAGTAAGACTAAGATGTATTCTAAACAAGCCAATAAAGGCCAAAAGGAGTTAGCATTTGAGGAAGGAGACTTGGTGTGGATCCATTTGCAAAGATAGATTTTCGAGTGAAAGAAACTCCAAGCTAATGCCTTGAATTGATGGCCCATTGAAAGTCATCAAGAAGATCAATGACAATGCCTACCAGGTGGATCTTCAAGGTATCTTCCAAGTGAGTTCAAGCTTCAATATTACTGATTTGGTTCCATATTTTGCAGATGAAACAGATTTGAGGTCAAATCCTTCTCAACTGGGGGAGGATGATGTGAGCATTGCTAGGAAGGAACCACAACCTAGGGAGCAGCTCGAACCAGCGGATGAAAAAGCCACTAAAGATGCCAAGGAGCAGCTAGAACCCGTGGATATTGGAGATGAAAGCCTACAAATATTCAATGGCCCTATTACCTGATCTAAGAAAGCTTAAGTTAAGACAACACTGCAGCACCTTCTCAACACAATTCAGGCTAGTTTAGTGTGTGCTAATCCAACCACATAGGCTGTGATTCAAACCACCTAAACCTCACCAAGAGAAGTGCCTTGGATTTACTCTTTTTCCCTATTCTTAGTTTTGTCCCAACGGGTTTTCTACGTTAGGTTTTTTAATGAGGCAAGCCGAAGGTACTTTAGCACAACTTCTTGGTGAATCAAGGCCCATTCTATCTCATCATCCACGAAATAAGAGAAGAAGAATCAATTCAAAACATTATTTACATCTTAGTCTTTGTCTTAGTTGTCTTTGTAATTCACTAAGTATTTTCTTTAATGTTTTGGTAGAATTTTAGTAGTCATTTTCAATTTCCAAGACTACTATAAGTACTCAATTGTATCCTTATTTCTGGATCATGAAACATTTTAATACCAAATCTTCTTCTTAAACTCGTTTGATCATCCTCTTGAATAAGGAACTTTAGAACACTTTCTCATTCCTCTCCAAAGCCGAAAGTCTAAGGGATCTTCATCACCCTTGGAAGTTTCAATTCGATTTACCCCTTGTCCAATGTGCTTGGCATTTGTCATTCACACAGAGCAAGCAGATAGTCCAAGGATTTTTCACCATCCTTGAGAGGTCTCATCCAATTCCCCTTGTTCTTGGATCCATCCACTTAAGATCTCACATATCCGCAAGTTACACCATCGTTTCACCCATTCTGCAACTTCAATCCATTCGTCCAATCTTCCACAACCATTTGGAGTTGATCAGGGGCTTGATCATCATAAGGATCATATCATATCCCAAAATGCATGATGCCATGCATTATTCTTCATTTTAAGCCTTTACTCAAGGAGCACCAATGACCAGTTTAGAATGATCATTTTAACAGGTCGATCAACTTGACATATCTGCACTAAATCGTTCGTACCTTTTAATTTAGAATTCAAAATGACATGAATCCAACACCCACGTTAATCTAGCTTGAGTTTCTATATTGAAGACCGAAATAGCTGCAAAAAAGCCTCCAAGTAATCCGATCTATCCGAAAATGTGTGATGCCATGCATTATGCTTCATTTATAAGCCTTTACTCAAGAAGCACCAATGATCAGTTTAGAATGATCATTTGAACTAGCTGATCAACTTGTAATGTCCGCAATAAATTGTTTTTACCATTTTATTTAGACCTCAAGAAGACATGAATCCAATGCACACGTTAACCTAGCTCAATTTTCCATATTGTGAAAACATTTGAGACTGAATGTGCTAGACAAAGCATCAAAGGATGCAATCTATCCCAAACTTCATCATGTCATGCATTATTCTTCATTTATATGGCTTTACTAAAGGAGCACCAATGACCCGTTTATAATGATCATTTTCACTGGCCGATCAATTTGACATGTCCGTTGTAAATCGTCTGTACATTTTGATTTACATTTCAGAATGACACAAATCCAACGCACACATTAAACTAACTCAACTTTCCATTTTTTGAAGACATTTGAGACTAAAAGAGCTAGACAAAGCATCAAAGTAATGCAATCTATCCAAAACTGCGTTATGCCATGCATTATGCTTCTTTATAAGGCTTTACTCAAGAAGCACAATGACCATTTTAGAATGATCATTTTAACTATCCGATCAATTTGACATGTCCGCACTAAATCGTCCATAACTTTTAATTTAGAGTTCAAAATGACACGAATCCAACATGCACGTTAAGGTAACTCAGTTTTCTAGTTTAAAAGGATCATTTTAACTACCTGATAAACTTGACATATCCGCACTAAATCATCTTTAACTTTTTATTTAGAGCTCAACATGACATGAATCCAAAACCCACGTTAAGCTAGTTGAATTTTCCATATTCTGAAAACATTTGAGAGAAAAAATGCTAGACAATGCATCAAAGAAATGCAATCTATCCCATGTTGCGTGATACCATGCAATATTCTTCATTTATAAATCGTTCGTAACTTTTAATTTAGAGTTCATAATGACATAAATCCAATGGTCATATTAAGCTAACTCAATTTTCTATATTGTGACCTAATTTAAGACTGAAATAGCTACAACAAAGACTACAAGTAATCCAATCCATCCCAAACTGCGTGAATTCATACATTATGCTTCACTTTTAAGCCGTTACTCAAGGAGCAGCAATGATCAGCTTAGAATAATCATTTTAGCTAGCTGATCAACTTCACATGTCTGCACTAAATTGTACGTAAATTTTAATTTAGAGTTCAGAATGATATGAATCCAACATCCATGTTAAGCTAACTCAGTTTTCCATATCTTGACAAAATTTGATACCAAAATAATTACTAGAAAGCTTCCAAGTAATCCAATCTATCCCAAACTGCGTGATGCTATGCATATTCTTCATTTATAAGCCTTTACTCAAGGAGCACCAATGATCAGTTTCGAATGATCATTTTAACTAGCTGATCAACATGACATGTCCACACTAAATCGTCATTAATTTTTTATTTAGAGCTCAAGATGACAAGAATCCAATGCCCACGTTAAGTTAGCTCAATTTTTCATATTGTGAAAAGATTTGATACTCACAGACCTATATAAAGCATCAAAGTAATGCAATCTATCCAAAACGGTGTGATGCCATGCATTATGCTTCTTTTATAAACCGTTACTTAATGAGCACCAATGACCAGTTTACAATGATCATTTTAACTGGTTGATCAACTTGACATGTTCGCACTAACTCGTCCATAATTTTTAATTTAGAGTTCAGAATGACACAAATCCAATGCCCACGTTAAGCTAACTCAATTTTCTATATCGTGGAAAAACTTATGACCAAAATAGGTACGAGAAAGCCTCCAAGTAATCTAATCTATCCCAAACTGCGTGATGCCATTATGCTTCATTTATTAGCCTTTACTCAATGAGCACAAATGATTAGTTTAGATTGATCATTTTAACTGGCCGATCAACTTGACATGTACGCACTAAATCATTCGTAACTTTTAATTTAGAGTTCATAATGACACAAATCCAACGGTCATATTAAGCTAACTCAATTTTTTTATATTATGACATAGTTTAAGATCAAAATAGTTACAACAAAGACTCCAAGTAATCCAATCAATCCCAAACAGCGTGAAGTCATGCATTATGCTTCATTTTTAAGCCGTTACTCAAGGAGCACCAATGATCAGTTTAGAATAATCATTTTAACTAGCTGATCAACTTGACATGTCCGCACTAAACCGTCCTTAAATTTTTATTTAGAGCTCAAGATAACATGAATCCAACGCCAACATTAGACTAGCTCAATTTTCCATATTGTGAAAACATTTGGGACTGAAAGAGCAAGACAAAGAATCAAAGTAATGCAATCTATCCAAAACTGCGTTACGGCACATATTATGCTTCTTTTATAAGCCTTTCCTCAAGTAGCACCAATGACCAGTTTAGAATGTTCATTTTAACTGGCAGATCAACTTGACATGTCCACATTAAATCGTCCGTAACTTTTCATTTAGAGTTCAAAATGACATGAATCCAACGTCCACGTTAATCTAACTCAGTTTTCTTTATTTTGACAAAATTTAAGACCAAAATAACCACGACAAAGTCTCCTAGTAATCCAATCTATCCCAAGCAGCGTGATGCCATGCATATGCTTCATTCA
>JAEVFF010000263.1:0-323092 GCA_018901945.1 Pugionium dolabratum
GTGTAGTTACAAATTGGTAACAAAAGTGTGAACAATGTGTAACTACTCTTTGATAATTTCAATTATTTTTATTTATTTTGTACTAGTAAATTATTCACATTTTTTTATTACAATCATGGTTACATATATGTAATTTGCATATATGTAATTTGAGACCGACTACAACAAGATAGATCTTTTTTTTGTAGTGACAATAATAGTATTTGTTAACTTTTCGTATGTCTATCCCTCTTAGTTAAGTAAGAAAATATTTTAATTATTTTAAAACTGAGTTCCTGGATATCTAAAATAAACCTGGTAATTAGTAATGAAAACGATATATATAGTTTATGCTATATTTTTTGAAGTTTTTATAGAAAATTTAGTGTCGACAGAAAGCATTTTAATTTACTAAAAAGACAGTTTATGATAATCATATATCCAAGATATAGTACAAATATTTTAAAATCCACACACATTAATTCTTATAAAAATGTCTATTTTAAAATTTGGGGATTTTAAAACATTTGGAATGAGATTGAATCATTTATGTTATGGTTTACTTATGTCAACTAAACCAATTTATACGAATAAACATATTTTCACATGTATTTTCTAAGTCTTTTATTAGTTACATAAATTGTGTTTTTCTTCCGTAAACTACATAAATTCTGTTAATGTTTACATAATAAATTATTATTAAACCTTGTTTTACTTCGAACATCTGGTTTTAATTTCAAAATAAACCTACGTTAAAAATATATTTTCGAGTTACAACCAGATTTAATAATTATTTAACGCGTAAAGATTAATAAAATTTTTGTAATTAGAATAATTTATGAAATTTATGTAATTTACGAAAGAAAAATACAATTTATATAGTTAAAAAAGACCAAAAAAATACGGATGAAAATATCTTTAGTCATATAAATTGGTATAATTGATGAAAATAAATCATTTATGTTATAAATACAAAGAAATTAAAAAATATATATACAATAATCTCAACAAGGAATCGGACCAAAAAGTAGTTGTGGCGTGTGGCAAAGCCTGAGGAAAGATATTTGTGGGGCTTTGCATGATGTCAACTTGTTTATAAAGAAGCCTTTATTTCATGCATAAAACTTGGCCGACAAACGGCATGTTTGTTACATTTCAACTTTTTACTATCAACAAAACAGCACGCAGTCCACAAGTTTTTCAAACCTCTCTAAAATCTACCACTAGTTATCATTAGTATGTATTAAAAAGATTTGGACCTTTTCAAAATATAATTTATTTTTATGGTTATTATAGTTTTTTCTTTTCAAAATATAGAATTCTATGTATCTTATTTTATTGGAGTTATTGAAAACCATGAAACATTTTGCTGCAAATCTTTTAAATATTAATTTAGAAGAACAAATAGAAACTAGCATTTGTCTTGTAAATAATTGCACACCATGCTACTTGTTTATTAATATTTTTTCTTTTAAACTTATTCATTTTCATTATAAAAATATATTCATTTTTTGAGTTTTCGTATATCGTAAATCGGTTTATTCGGCTAGGTTACAAGTTATAAAATTAATTCCGAATTGAATAAAACTTTTTCTATCCATAATATATTATTTGAGTAATATTTTAATAAAATAACCTAATCCTAACGTGTTATTAAAAGAAATCTCATGTTGATGTGTCATCACAATACTAATTTTCAAATAAATACATAAACTCAAATTAGTATAATAACTACAATATATATATATATATAAATTAATATTAAAAATAATTTTAAATAAGAATTAAAATTATATAAATATTTAATTTACATTTACTAATAAATAATATTATATAATTTAGAAAATGAATCGAAAATGAATCTGTGGAGTTAAAGACTGATAAAAAGTGGCTTGATAAGGATAGCAGGGTTAGAAATCTCCTAAGTTTAAGTGTTATTGATCCAGTCTTGAGGAAAATCATCAAATCACGTACTACTCTAGAGATGTGGAATGCTTTGGAATCTACTTATCAACATAAGTCATTATCAAATAGGTTCTATCTTAAACAAAAGTTTTACAGTTTTAAGATGGAAGATAATAAAAATCTTGACAAAAATCTTGATACATTTACAAAGTTAGTCTCATATTTACAAAGTTGATAATATATTCATTTTTTGAGTTTTCGTATATCGTAAATCGGTTTATTCGGCTAGGTTACAAGTTATAAAATTAATTCCGAATTGAATAAAACTTTTTCTATCCATAATATATTATTTGAGTAACATTTTAATAAAATAATCTAATTCTAATGTGTTATTAAAAGAAATCTCATGTTGATGTGTCATCACAATACTAATTTTCAAATAAATACATAAACTCAAATTAGTATAATACCTACAATATATATATATACAAAAATTAATATTAAAAATAGTTTTAAATAAGAATTAAAATTATATAAATATCTAATTTACATTTACTAATAAATAATATTATATAATTTAGAAAAGGAATCGAAAGTGAATCTGTGGATACAAGGTGGTTTGATAAGAATAGGAGGGTTAGAAATCTCCTAAGTCTAAGTGTTACTGATCCAGTCTTGAGGAAAATCATCAAATCACGTACTACTCTAGAGATGTGGAATGCTTTGGAATCTACTTATCAAGATAAGTCATTATCAAACAGGTTCTATTTCAAACAAAGATTCTACAGTTTTAAGATGGATGATAATAAAAATCTTGATACATTTACAAAGTTAGTCTCATATTTAGCTAGCCTTGGTGTAGAGACTAGTGATGAGGATCAGGGAGTAATTCTACTTAATGGTTTACCTAAACAGTTTGGTCAATTGGTTCACACACTGAAATATAATGGGAGAAAGGAAACCATTACATCAAAAGAGATCATAACAGCCTATTCTTTAGAAACTGAACTGAAGCAGAAGGGCAATTATCTGACTAAACCTAACAATTAAGGCTTAGTTGTTTAGGATTGAGGAAGGACTGAGAAGAGATCTTCGAGTAAAGATAAGTTTACCCAACTGAGTAAGTCTAGACCAAAGTCAAAGAGAACATGTTGGATATGTGGTCAAGAAGGACATTTCAAAAGGGAATGTCCCAAAAAGAACCAACAGTACAACAAGTTCTCTTCAGGGGAAGTTAGTGTTGGTAAAGCTCCGAATGTATAACGAGTTATGCTAACCTCCTCGGCGTATCATTCAAAAGATGGTTGGATTCTAGATTTCGGATGTTCCTATATTGCTTGATGACTTTTTTTCTTCTTTTTCTCCTCCTGCCTCTTTTTGTAATTTGTATTTTAAAACAATTGTTTAATATTATTAAATATAATATTATTTTTATTAATTATGATTATTTTTAAAAATAAAAAATTTATTAATTTATTTTTAATTTAATTCAATAAAATAAAAAATTTATTAATTTATTTTTAAAATTTATTTTTTCAATTAATTGGTTTTTTCCGACGGATTGTGTCGTTGGAAAGGTGTTGCGATATCCTAACGGTTACAAACCGTCGGGAAATATCATCGGACCAAATTTCCGACGGTGGAATTCATCAGAAAATAGCTGTCGATAATTCGTCGGTAATTACCGATGGCTGCGGACCATCGAATATCCATCGGTATTTTCCGACGGACCTTTTCCATCGAAAATCCATCGGCATTTTCCGACGGCATAATTAATCGCCAATCCGTCGGAAATACCCGATAAATTCCCGACGGAATCTATTTTCCGACGAAATAATCCGTCATTTTCCGACGGCATAATTAATCGCCAATCCGTCAGAAATACCCGATAAATTCTCGACGGAATCTATTTTCCGACGAAATAGTCCCGACGGACTATTTTCGTCAGAAATTAGTCGAGAATGTGTTTTACCGACATGTTTCCGACGAATATGGCCGTCGGAAATGTGCTGTTTTCTTGTAGTGTATCACATAACATCAAGAAAAAATTTGATGTTTGATATTGAAGAGATAGATGGTGAAAAAATAATGATGGGTAATGATACTTACTGTGAGGTAACTACAATCGAAAAGATATTTGTTAACTACAACAATACCTCTTTTGTACAAACAAATGTTAGATACTCGTCTACTGTTAGAAGGAATTTAATCTCTCTTGGTCAATTAGAGTCTATTGGTTTCTGGTTTCAGTCAAAGGATTTTAGACTGAATGTGTTCAAGGGTGAAAAAGAAGTTCTGGCTGGTGAATATGTAAACACACTTTACATGTTGGATGGAAAGCCAGAGTTGGAACAGATGAATTTGAGTGTTGTTTTCGAGGACAAGACCTATCTATGGCATAGTAGGTTGGAGCATCTGAGTTCTGAAAACTTACAACTTTTGGCTAAAAAAGAGTTGATTCAACCAAGTGAGATTCAGACCTGAGATAGTGTGAGCAATGCATACTTGAAAAATCACACAAACTACCCTATAAATCAGGTAAACACACTTTTTCTAGTCTCCTAGAATATGTTCATTCTGATTTATAGGGCTCACCAAATGTTACTCCTAGTCTAGCAAAATGTCAGTATTATATTTTATTTGTCGATGACTTCTCTAGAAAGGTATGGGTATATTTTCTGAACACTAAGGATGAGATATTCAGTAAGTTCATAGAATGGAAAATCTTAGTTGAAAATCGGTGTGGAAATCGGCTAAAAGCCTTAAGAACCGACAATGGACTCGACTATTGTAACAATACATTCGATGAGCATTGTAAATCTCACAGTATCTTAAGACATAAAACCTGTACATATACCTTACAACATAATGGGATAGCTGAGAGGTTAAACAGAACAATACATAGTGTTTATCTCTTGTCTAAAGAAAGAAAAGCAAGGTGGAAATTATTGAATTCGCTTATCTTCTTCTTCGGTCACGACAAGGGCCTATCTTTAGGCTGAATGTTTTTACTTTGAAACCCAATGTCACAAATCTAGGCTAAGTATACAAGTGACGGTATACAATGAATCTTCAAGATAAGGTTTGTTACAAGAGTACAAAGTAGCATTTAGAGAAGAATAAAACAGAGTAAAGGGAGGAAGGAAAATCTAGGGAAAGAAACGGATCCATATACACTGATAGACAGAAGAGAAGAAAGACAGAAACACTTATCTAAAGCTTTTGTAATATGCTTTTTTCTAGGTGATTTCTCTTGGTTGTAATCGTTGGTGTACATTGGTGTTTATATCTAGTGGAAACCTTGTGAGCTAGGTTAAGCTCACCAAAATGTACTATGACTGTATTAGCCATGGAAACTTGTAAATCCTCTGTGAATCTTCTTTATCTCTTAAATCAAACCTGAATATAAGAAACTAAGAAATATTGGACAGTAGACTTGCATAGAAATGAGAGTAGAATATAAGGTTGAAATTGCAATAGATGGTTTTTTTGTCGATGAAGATTATTAGATGTAGATCGATTGTAATGAAAAAGTGCATATCGATTCAGATGGTCGACGACGGCAAATGAAAGAAAAAATATTAGATGTATGGTTTCTAACAAATATATGGTTGGTTTGATTTTGTTTTTGGTTTAAAACCGAATCAAATCGAGAACCAAAATCAATTAATAAAGTTGCGAATGGGTTTATAACTTCAAACCGATGTGAAACCAAAAACCGATATTATCGGTTCAAATCAGTTTAATTTATTTTGGTTTAATCCGAATGCCCAAATCTAATTGAAATATTCTTAGTTATATTTGTTAAATTAATATTATTTTGCACAATTGAATTAAAATTCATTAAACTAAATTTCGAATATTTTGAATAATTTAATATTTTAAATATTTTTTTAAATATTTTGGATATTTTCGAATAATTTAAATAGTTTCGGTAAAAGTATATGAATTATACTAAATTCGAATAAATTTTGGTTTTACGTTGGTTTTCAATTATACTAACCGAACGGATAACAATCGGGACATATCTACACAAAGTGAATCAAGTATTTAGGTTATTACATGAATTTTAAACCTTTCTATCCAAATTATCCGAATTCTAAGAAAAAAAAGATTTATTACATTTTGTATATATATATTAATTTTTAACTATTAGTTTTGTATCTTTTGGCTATATTTTTTTATAAAATTAATAATAACATTTATTTATTATTTTGAAGAATATATTTCATAAAATTAGTAGCCTGTTCATATATTTTAACACACAACAATTCCACATTGTAACTGGAAATTTATTTGATTTATGTCCTTATACCTATTGTTCTAGTAATATCACAATATGTGTTACCATGTGTAATATATTTTTTATTTTTTTACATCAACAAAATTTGATTAATCTTATTATATACACTAATAAAATAAAAATTTACTATTTATCGTACTTGCCATTATGATGAAAAAATTTCACAACACAAATTTTTCAGCTATACACAGATTCACGTTTTCAAATTTAGCATTTTAGTATTATAAATTTTTTAAAATATAGAGAAAGAAATTGAAGATTTTATTCTGGACTTAACTGCGTAGATATTTATGATGGGTCCAATGCAAAAAAGAAAATAATTGGCCACAAGTTGGAACATGATTTTGTACTTGATTGACATACAACATCGTCTTAGATTTTTGGTCTAGCTTATCCATAAATTTGCCTTTTTATTTATCCTAAAACTTTCGTAATTCTATTTGCCATAAAATATCCAAATTGTACAAATTTAAGGAAATACGTTTAACGAATTTCTTAAAAAAATAAATGAGTATTTGAGTGTTTAAGTTATCCGTTTACATATCTCTGTCAGGCATAATAAACTATAACTGAGATTGCAATACATTGTTGTTCGTTTAAGCAAATACATACGTACAATTATAATGGTTACAAATTTTTCGACCGTTGATTAAAATAAAAATACAATTAAAATTTGTAATCAACCAAAATTGCAGTCGTCGGCAATAGACAAACGAATAATATATATCAAAGTTATAGTCGCAGTGTTGACCACAAACGCAATCGCAACCATCGATGACAACAAAACGAGAAAGAATTATTAATTAATTTTACTTGAATTATCAGTTCTGAACATTAAAAATAATATATATTTGTTTATTAGTTTGTGTTAGTGTCATGATTGTATCAAATTTATCTTTAATTTCGTAGTATGTGTATTTGTTGACAAAATAAAATCTAAAATTTTGAAAAAATTTAAAAATTTTGTAGGATTTGGAGAGGGAAAACAATTAGATTTATTCAACTAAGGGAGTTTATTCAATCAAGAATATGGAATTATTTTAGTTAAAATGACAAATTCAATGTTATTCAAATGTGAACGATAAATTTTTATAAAATTTCAATATTATTGGTTATAAGATATATTAATGTATTTGACATTGGATTAGTGTTTCTAAACAATCTTCTCAATTCCATTATTACTAGAAATATTTCAAACATTACTTTTTAGTGACTTGAGAGAATTAAGAGGAGTTTATTAGTTAAAAATAGAAAGAGCTAAATGACATGATTTGATAGAAAAATCAGTCGATTTCACCATGAATTTCTGAACATGGGATATACAAGATATATTACATCATGCCGATTTAATTATAAACTTCGTTTTTTCATTTCAATACATGAAAATTTTAAAAAAATAATAAAAAATGATGTGGCATCCACATGTCATCTACGTGGCATCCACGTCATTTCATTTAACATAACAACAAACAAATTCGGTTGGTTTGATAGAATAACTCCGTTTTAAATGTTCATGTTTTAAATTAAAAAAGAAATAAAATTCATGATTAAATCGGCTTGTGGTGATGTATTGTGTATAAATAATCTCATGCTCAAAAGTTCGTGGTGAAATTAGTCGTTTTTCCTGATTTGATATTAAAATCTTTAAAATTTTCTGCAATGATTGTGATTTGGATCTATTTTGAACTAAAAAATATTTTCCAACAAAAAATCCTTCCTTAAAAACTATGTTTAAAACATTTTTAATAATATTAAAGATTTGAAAATATTTCTTAGAATCACTAATCCAATAACATGAATTTTTCAGAGATATTTACAAATTTTATAAGAAATAACACTAGATTTTTAAAAAATATATATTTAAATAACATATAATTTATCATTTTAACTTAAAACTTTCCAAAATTTTGATTAGTATATTTTTCTTAATAACGTTGGTTTTATTTATTATTTTGTCATATGAAACACAACTATCCCAACAGCATTATTCTATAAAAAAAGTAAAATCGAAATTCACATCCACTAGACTAGCAATAAAACTATATAATCACTAAATCAGTTATTCCTATTAATTACGTTATATAAATTATAAGATTTGTAAATGTATTTGACATTGGATTAGTGTTTCTGAACAATATTTTCAAATCTATTATTACTAGAAATATTTTAAACATTACATTTTATTGATTTGAGAGAATTTGGAGAAACTTATTAGTTAAAAACAGAAAGACCTAAATGACATGATTTTAGATGAGATTGTAGAAAATTTAATACCAAAAATCTTATTAACACTCGAATCATTCCAGGTACTTATTTGAATACACATTTCTATTTATTTGAATACACATTTCCAAAGTATTTGGAATGATTTTAATTTTAATAAGATTTTGGATGATTTGATTTTATGAAGATCTAGAGGAGTAGTTATGATTTGATATACACAACATATTACATTCCGATTTAATCATAAACTTCGTTTTTTTAATTTAATACATGAAAATTTAAAAAATAGTCAAAATGACATCCACATCTCATTTACGTGACATCCACATGTCATTTACGTGACATCCACGTCATTCCATTTAACAGAACAACAAACGAATTTCATTGATTTGATGGAATCGATTCCGTTTAATTGTTCATATATAAAATTAAAAAAAAATGAAATTCTTGATTAAATTGGTATGAGGTGATATACCGTATATAAATAATCTCATGTTCCAAGTTCGTGGTAAAATTAACCATTTTTTCTTATTTGATATTAAAATTCTTTGGAATGATAGTGATCTGGATATTTGTATTTTGAACTAAAAACATCTTCCAAGATAAAATCTTTTGAGAATCTATTAAAAACTCTATATGCTTAAAATATTTTTAATAATATAGTAAGATTTGTAAAGATTTTTATAGAATCACTAATCCAATAACATGAATTTTTAAAAGATATTTACAAATTATATAGGCAATAACACTAAATTTCAAAAAAAAAAATATTTAAATAACATACAATTTATCATTTTAACTTAAAGCCTTCCAAATTTTTTATTAGATACATTTTTCTTAATTATGTTGGTTTTATTTATTATTTTGTCATATGAAATACAACTATCCCAATAACATTAAAAAGTCAAGTCGAAATTCACATCTACTAGAATGACAATATAACTATATAATCACTAAACCAATTATTTCTATTAATTACGTTAGTTCCTCGCGATTGCCAATCAAATTTCCTCGTGATTAAAACTGACATGAGCAAAGCATATGATAGGATGGAGTGGAGATTCTTATCGGCCTTAATGGAAAGAATGGATTTTACGAAGCAATGGATCGATTGGATTATGCTCTGTGTCACAACCGTATCATATCGGGTGATCATCAATGGAGTTCCAAGGGAATATATAAATCCACATCGAGGACTATGTGAGGGTGATCCCTTGTCTCCATATATGTTTATTCTGTGCACGCATGCTCTAATAGCTAGCATGAACGTGACGGAGGCCTCTAGAACAATCACTGGTATTCGAGTAGCGCCTTCATGCCCCCCGATCTCACATCTTCTTTTCGCAGATGATACCTTTTTCTTCTACAGGGCAACAACAGAGCAATGCGAGTCAATCGTTGGCATCCTGGAGGCTTATTGCAAGGCATCGGGACAACAAATAAACTATGACAAATCGTCAATTATCTTTGGCAAAAAGGTTCCGAGTGGGACCCAATCTGCCATAAAATACCGTACAGGGATCCAGAGTGATGGAGGAGTCGGAAAATACATGGGATCCTGGAAAAGCTGCATGGCTCCAAATCCCAAATCTTTGCCTATGTCAGAGAACGCATTCAACAAAGAAAAAACGGATGGTCATCAAAACTCCTATCTTGAGGAGGAAAGGAAGTCATGATAAAATCCGTAGCCATAGCAATACCGACATACGCGATGTCATGGTTTTTATTCCCCAAGACCCTGTGCAAAAAACTGAATAGCGTCATCAGTAACTACTGGTGGACCTCGGGCAGGTCTGAGAGAGGTATCCACTGGCTCTCGTGGGAAACCCTATACCTACCAAAGGCAGATGGCGACAAAGTTTTCAAGAGCCTCGAGAATTTCAACAAGGCCCTCCTAGCAAAACAATTATGACGGTTGGAGAGATTCCCCACGTCATTAGCAGCTCATGTTCTAAAGGGACGATACTTCAAGGACACGCATGTATTCCAGGAAAGCACCCCATACCGGGCAGCCTATGGATGGAGAAGTCTCTGGTCAGCTAGAGACCTAATAGGGTTAGGTGTAAGGAAGATTCTGGGATCCACCTCCCAAGATAACATCTGGACAGACCCCTGGATTCCGGACATATTTCCAAGAGGTCCAAATAGGGACAACCAAGCTCGGTTCCCCGATGCGAAGGTAACTGATCTTATCTGCCCAAGGAACGATCGATGGAATATTCTGGAACTCATGAAGCTGTTTAGCTCAGAGGACGTAATATTAATTACTTCCATCTTCCCAAACACTAGAAAAGAACAAAGCACGTTCTGCTGGCATTTCACAAAGAAGGGGGAGTATTCAATCAAATCGGGCTATGAGGCTCTTCAGAAGTGGAACATACCAAAACTGAACCTCAACCTCCAGCAACCATCTGTATCGCCTTTGAAACAAGCGATCTGAAAACTAAAAATCCTGAGGAAAATTCAACATTTCCTCTCGCAATCTCTCTCCGGAGCATTAGCCACACATGAGCGGCTACACTACCGCCATATCCGAAGCGAACCCTCATGTAAAATCTGTGGTAATGCCCAGGAAGACATTAATCATGCTCTACTTATGTGCCCGTTTGCATGCCAAACGTGGGCAATATCAACCATTCCCTCAGCACCAACCACCTTCACTCTGAAGGGTATTTTTGGGAACATGAATCACCTCTTATGGCGTTTGCCGGAAGAAACCGAACCGGGCTCCGATTCCAGTATTTTCCCATAAATCTTTTGGTTTATCTGGAAAGTTCGAAATGACAACGTCTAAAACAATATTGACCATACCCCCATGGAAATCCTAGATAAGGCTCAGAGAGAAAGCAAGTTTTGGCGGCTATCCATGGAGGACATTACTCCAGGAAAGTCCGACGCAGGAGACGATGCAACCTTGGAGTTCTCACCAGTGGTTTGCTTTGTTGACGGCTCTTGGAAAGAGGGAAAACCCACGACAAGCGTTGGATGGATCCTTAAACTGAAGGATGGGTCGAGCAATCTCATTGGTATGAGAGGCACAGACAGAGGACAATTTCCGCTACATACGGAGTTCTTTAGCCTTCATAAGAGGCAAAGATTTTGCGAGATTTTTTGCACGGATTCCACCGACTTAATCCAGTTAATCAACAATCAAGACAAGTGGCCATCATTCACAACAGAGATACAAGAATTCAAAAAGGTATAACAGCATTTTCCAGGGTTCGCGCTCATCTACCAGTCAAATGAGAGGAACAGAGAAGCGGACAGCTTATGTAAGCAAGCACGGGAAAAAAACACTATTTTTTTATATATAAGGATATCAATACTACATTGGTTTGAGGATACAAACACATATCTTTAATCAGTTGAATATTGTAATGTTTATTGAAAAGTGAAAACAAAATTTACGTTTATATATATATATATATATATATATTAAAAGTTGTAGTTGTGAAGATAGCAAATGCACATGCATGTTTTCTTCCGATCCTCAAAGGTCCCCACAAACATCTAATTGAAGAACCTTAATTAGCTTGTCAAACTAATAGCCACTCATATAAAATATAAAGCTTAAAAGCCACTTGACACTTGCATTAAATCCCATAAGCTTTGTTTTTTTCCCATTAAAATCTCATTTGACACATAACATAAAAGCAATAAGCTTTTGCCCTTTTTTAGATATTTTCTTATTGTCAAAGTGACAGGAATACACGTCTCCACGCGCCTCTCTTTTAACCTAATTTGCATACAATCAAAAAGACAACACATAATGTATAAAACTTTGAAGCTCAGTTTTTTTTTTGTAAAATTTTAAATAAATTTAATTTTTTAACCTAAGAAAATAATTTAATTCAGTTTTTACGGTTTTTAATAACCCTAAGACTCTCTGATTTTCCAAAAAATTTAATTAACTTGAAATATAAAATTTTGAAATAATTCATATATCTTTTATCAGATAAATAGTTACAAAAACAATTTTAATATAACAAATATTTAGTATACTTATTTTAGAAAAATTTTCGTTTAATCTCCAATTTTCTTTAAAGAAATAAAAAATACAACTAAAGAAATTTATAACGCTAATTTTTTAAAATAACACATTTTAAACTTTTGATCAAAAAATAATATCACTAGTTTAAATTTTTAATAATAACACAAATTTAATATTAAAATATAATAAAATTTTATTTTAATAAAAATAATTAAATATTAAATTAAAAAAATGAACACAAATATAATATTTTTCAGTTTATTTATAATTTATTTAGAGTAAATAAATATTTTTTTTACATATTTGTGCTATTTTTATAATTTTAATTTTATGGTGCTAAATTTATAACAAAAAATTACAAATAAGGTATTTTAAGATATTATTTAATTTTATAGTAAAATATACGTATTTAAATTTTACAAATTTAAATTCCAGCTAATGAAATCGCAGCCACAAAAAAAGGGTTTACGTAAAGTTGTCTTAAGAATGCTTAAACTTTTGGATGATCGGCCAAATCAAATGCTATTTCAAATATGGAAATTCTTTAATTATGCTTTAAGATGAAGATATTTTCGATCACTCATAGGCTGAAACATACTATTTATTTTGTAAAAAAAAATAAATATGCAACTTTGTAATTAATTAGGTCTATAATTCATTTCCAATCTTAAAGATTATATGTTTCTAAATTCCTAGATATTAACCAAACCGTGATTTTTGATTCGAATTCGAATATAGAGTGTTAACCGATCAACAATATTATAAATAAAAAAAATTTCAGTTTTTATAATTTATTCTAATCCACATATGAAATTTTACAAAATGGATAAAATTTTGAATTAAAGAGCCGAACTAATCTAATTTTACCAATTTTAACTCAATATCAAAAAGTTTTATTATTTTTTGTTTTAAAAGGTAAAACATAAACTATTTTAAAACCAAATCAGACCGAACCAAGTTTTACTATTAGTTGGTATAAAATTGTGAAAATTTTAATTATTGGAAAAACCACAAACCCGATTTGAATCTATTTATCCGAAGTCATGTACCGTATTAGAGATTTTGGATACATAAAAATATTTTTTTAAGCATTTTTTTGTCACATGAACTACACGATCTGTATAAAAACTCAACATTTTCATACGAAAATTTAAAAACCTTCACATGAAAATGGTGGAATCGAACTTCAGAACTTTAACATAGATATAAAGATGGTGATCACTAGCCCACTTATTTATTTCTTTTTCGAGATATTTATGTTATGTTAAATTTGCATGTGTATTGGTATAAAAAAATTCGTGAAGCATTTCATTAATTTTTTAAAAAAATTTGATGTTATAAATATAAATTCATTTAAACATTCATTCACATAAAATATCTATGTGGAAACATATAAAAGACGTACCAATTACACTTTTAAAATATCGTACTTAATTGTGCATTTGTTTTTCCAAACATATAAAAGACGTACCAATTACACTTTTTCACCAATATATTTTTGAATTCCATATTTAATGAAATCAAATATCAAATGATAGTAAAATAGTGAAATTACTGATTTAACTACTTCTCTTTTGTTTTTAAATTATAGAGTAATATTTTAAAATAACACAATTTTTAAATTTTTGTTTCAAATTACTATTTGAAATTTAAAATTACAAAATAACAAAATTGTTTAAAAAAATACATATTTAGTATAAATAAATTATAAATATAATTAAAATATTATATTTAGATATTTTTCTAATTGAATATTTAATTTTTTTATTAAAAATAAGTTTAAAATATTTTAATATTAATTTTGTATTATTTTATCAATTATCCTAAATTATATTTGAAACTTTTAAAACAAAATAATAATTAATTCATGGAATATATAAAGGTTACATCAAATTAAGTATATCTAATCATGACTTTTGATTTATTTTTGTCATCAATGATGACATTTGATTTGAATCTAGAAACACACACTGTTATTGCACATAAAAGACAGTTTGGGTGTGGCAACAAAAGCAACTATTAGGCATTAGTCACTTTTCACTTTTATGATAAGTAGATTTTAATTTATTTTATTATTAAATTAAGCTATCTTTTATAGAGTTAATATCTTCATATGTGTCTCCATCTTTGTACTTTCTTTGTCTCATTCTTTATTTGCATACTAATAGAATTTTAGATAAAAAAGTTACCTATAATTGATTAAGTTAATTAGCATCACTATTAATTAAAAATAATTTACTAATTTACTTTACTTTTTTTCTTTACTAATTTACTTTACTTTTTTTCTTAATTGGTTAGTTTTTTTATGGCTGTAGGAATTGAAATATTTCCTTTACAAAAAGTATAGAATTACTTGTAATCAGAAATCATTAGAAAATCGTTGAAAATATCTGTATGATTTATATTAAATTTTATCGAAAATTTTCCAAAAATTTTGCAACAAAATATAATTGAAAGAATTTCAACGGTTTGTATTCTTTGGAAAATCAAAATAATTCCACAAAAATTTTGAAATTTGCATGTAAGATATTTTTGCTCAAATAAACTATTTATTTTCTCGAATAAAACTTTTTCTCAAAATTTCTTCCGCAAAAAACTGATTAATTAAAATGAACTCAATCTATAATTTTTTTTTAAAAAATCCACTCATAAAAACACAAAATCAGTTTATGTTGTAATATGTTTTTGATATTCAATCTGAATAAAAACAAATATTGATTGAAAAAATTATTAAACTATGAATTAGAAATAAGTCATTAAATTTATAAAAAAAGTTATAAATTTGTTGGCTAAATATTAATAACACGGAAAGAACGTGTGTAAAAGGTTAAAAATGTTAGAGAAAAAAAAGATAAACTCATGCATGCTCCACCGCTGTCGGGTCGGGTCGGGTCGGGTCAGGCCAGACCGAGCTCGAGCTCAGGCTCGGAGTCAGTGAAGAACCGTATGTTCAATAAAAAAAATTTTTGGCCAAGTGTTGGTTAACGGTTTTAGCTAGTCAAAACCTTAAAACCATACCCACTTTTTATTCTCTCCAAACGTGTAACTTACCACGTTTTAAGATTATGAAACCGCTTTCTTCATACTATTAAACTAATCTTAATGTTTTATTAACACTTCTTAACATTTTTGCACATTAAAAAATTATTATAAGATTTTATTTATATATTTTTAATTAAATGCTTACTATATTAAATAATTTTTTATAATAGATCGGTAAGGTCAATCTCCTTGTATAACATATCGAACTAACTTGATTTAATATGAAATCGAAGCAAAAAAAGCATTGGAGCACCACTCCAAATGACTTATCGTAATTTTTATTGACTTATGTAAGCAGAAATATATTCTACAAAAGCATATATAAAAATCATTTACCATCAAATATTATTTTGGTCAACGATAATTTGAATGTATGGAAGATCTTGATGTTAACTATAGAAATGACAATGAGTCTTATTGATTGAGGTACAAAACAATATCTGAAACCACAAGCAATCTATTCATTAAGTCTACTCCCGGTCCGATGATAGACGAATTAGGCGACGGTTTATGACCATCATAATAATTTTTATGAGTTTTTAGATTCATTAAAATTTTGTTTTAGGATAATTATTAGGGTCATCAAATTTATATTTTATATAAAATATAGAGCAATTCTATAAAATAACATTTTTTCAAGTTTTTGTACCAAAAATAATATTATTAAATTAAATTTATAATAATAGCATAAATTTATGATTAAAATACATTAAAAAAATTTTAATGGGAAAAACATAAATCGGAAAAAATGAAATCAAATATAATATTTTAATTTATGTATAATTTAGTAAATAAATATTTTTATATAACTATTTTGTTCTATTTTTGAAATTTTAATCTCACCGAACTCACCTCATTTTGACTCTGAAGTAGTCGATTTACTGCTATTCTGCCTTCTTACATAAAGGAAGTTGTCGGTTCCGAGTCGGTTTAATTTTTTAACCCATCAAATTAATACCGTCGATTAAGATTTTAACCAATCGAAAATCAAATACGATGTTAAACATATGTTACATAATAGTTTATACATGTCACCATGTTATTCATATATTTCATGTAGTTTTATATATATTTCGAAACTGCAAATATGTGGTAATGTGATAAGATATTCTTCGTGTAGCTGAAAGAATATAACTGTAAATTTATCAAAAAGATGCATCTTTAATTTCATTCTATTTTACAATTAAATTTGAAAACACCATGAGTAATTGGTACAAAGATTATACATACACATCAAAAACTACGAGTATGTATGTGAAACTATATCAAAATGCATGCATATCTGTGTTTATCAATCATCCATGCATGAATGCATCATTCTTTAACATATATGAACACATGAGTTATATATATGATCAAATGGTTAGGTCGTGCATGAATACATACATATATAGTCCCCATGTGTTGTTAGTATAAGTATATAGCTACTAATTGGACCATAAATCCTAAAAAATAAAATAAAAATAATTATATGATTATTAATTAACATTCTAAGCTTATGGTACTAATACATAATTAATTAATTATTTAGATTAAGGGTTACTAATCACTCTTATGAATTTAGTCACTATAAAAGCAGTAGCTTACCTTCCACAACCCTCAATATATGTGAACTCACTCATCCTTCTCTATTACTCTCTCTCTCTCTCTCTCTCTCTCTCTCTCTCTCTCTCTCTATCCTCTTCTTTCTTTGATATTCTTCTCTCTCTCTCTAGATATAAATACTTAAAAATCGATCTTGTGGATTGATATAATAAAATGGAGAAAAGAGGATCATCAGGAGAAGGAGAGGTGAGAAAAGGACCATGGACGATGGAAGAAGATCTTATTCTTATCAACTATATTGCTAACCATGGCGATGGAGTTTGGAACTCTCTTGCCAAATCTGCAGGTTTCATATAGTTTCTTTTGAAAATCAAATTCAATTATAATAGCTAGGGTTTTCTCATAACATGCAAAGTATATGTTACACTTTGGTGAATTGAAACCGGAAAACCGAAAAACCGAAAAACCAAATAAACCGGTTCGATCATTTTAATTTTCACCGAAAGCCTAGCTATACACCAAATAATACAAGACCGGTTTTTGCTAAAACCTGTGAATAAAAAATATAGAATAATACTATAAAATAGTATATTTAAAGTTTTTATTTTAAATCTAACACTATAAAATTAAAATTCAAAAAAATAGCACTAATAATTATATCAAAATATTTATAGTCTAAATCAATTATACATAAATTTAAAATATTATATTTGGTTCATTTTTTCCAATTCAATATTTATTTTTTCATTAACAAAAATTTTAATGTATTTTACTCTTAAATTTATGTTATATTGGAACTTTAAACTAATAATGTTAATTTTATAATAAAAATTTAAAAATTGTTATTTTAGAGAATTGTCCAAAAATTTATATGAAAAATTGGGCCAGCATATATTTACTAAATTTGTCTCGTTATTTTCCTTTTTAGTTTTATTTTAAATAGCCAATGTTTAAGATCTGAGATGTATGTTTTTCTGATGTCTTCACAGTTTGCTTTAGGCAACAAATACATTTGGGCTGGTCCTTGAAGCAAATATATACTTTCTCTTGCATTCGTTTCTTGTACATATATATTAAATCGTATTATATATCTCTAACTCCAATTCTTCAACTAAGAACGTATAAATGTTCTATTATGCAAAATAATTAATGTACATATATAATAATGTTCGGCGTATATACACATATGTTTAATATAAAAATATATAGTTATTATTTGGATATATATATAATATATATTAATACCTTAAAATAATATCATTTTAGGTTTATATTTCAAATTTAACACATTAAAAATAAAATTCTAAAAATAGCATAAATTATTATGTGAAAATAATTATTTATATAAAATAAAAAATATATATATATAATTAAAACATAATGTTTATATTCATTTTTTTTAATTTATGGTTTAATTTTTTTCAGTAATAAAATTTTTTTAATTATTTTATTATTAAATTTGTGATATTTTTAAAATTTTAAATAATTATTGTTATATTTGAAATCAAAACTGAAATATTACTATTTTAGTCAATTGTCTTAATATATACGAATCATACTAATTAATTTTGATTTGCGATGACTGATAATATGAATGTATAAAAAGGTCTAAAACGCACCGGAAAAAGTTGTCGACTCCGGTGGCTGAACTATCTCCGCCCAGACGTACGACGGGGAAACATCACGGCGGAGGAACAACTTATTATCATGGAACTTCATGCTAAGTGGGGAAACAGGTTAGTTTAAATTTTACATACATAAAGTATATATAAGTACACTATGTGTAACGAAAGAACAAAGGCAAATCTTCGACCTTTGATTCGTTTTTATACTCTTGAAGCTAAATGCCACGTAGATCGTTGAAAAGACAATACAAAGCCTTTGATCGAAGTTTGTTCTCAGTTGTCAGTTTAGAGGTTTTTCGCACGTGACAAAATTTCATAGCCAGTAACATTAAACCTCGTGCTGTTTATCTAAAACACCATGAAAACCTCGTGCCTATTTCTCTCTCGAAACTCATGGCTACGATTTTGTGTGTTTGTTTAAATGATTTATAAATAATAAATAAAAAGTAATACCGTAAAATAACATAATTTTAAATTTATATTTTAAATTTAACATAATAAAATTAAAATTCGAAAAATATCATAATTATTTATTTTAAATAAACTATATAAAAAATTAAAACATAATGTTTGGATTTAGTATTTCCAATTTACGGTTTAAATTTTTTTATTAAAAAAAGTTTTTAATTATTTTAATATTAAATTTGTGCTATTTTTGGAAATTTAAATGATTAGTGTTATATTTGGAACAAAAACTTGAAATAGCACTGTTTAAAGTTTTTGTTCCAAATATAGCATCATTAGTTTAAATTTCTAAAAATAACACAAATTTAACATTAAAATACATTAAAATTTATTATTAATAGAAAAAATTAAATCTTAAATTGGAAAAAAGAAACCCAAATATAATGTTTTAAATTTATGTATAATTTTTTTATAGTAAATATTTATTTTTCCAGAAAATAATCTGTGTTATTTTTAGAATTTTAGGTTTAAAGTGATAAATTTGGAATAAAAACTTAAAAATATATTATTTTAGGGTATTACTATATAATAAATGTATAATTATTCGAGTGATTTCTTTAGGTTTCTAAAAGATAAACGAGGCTTTATTTTCATGTTTGTGTATGTTATGGGAATTTATTTTATTTGTTTTATATGTATAGTCTATAGAGCTGGAAAATATGACCCAAAGTTGCAAAGGTACATAATTCTCTAATTTAATAAATGGTATCATATGTTTTAAATATGTTTAAATATCGTTTTATTTATAATTTAATTAGCTTCTTGAGCTTACTAATTTTGGATATTTTTATTAGATATGGAGTGAAGATTTTACTAGAAGAACAACGTAATAATATTCAGTTATATATTTTCCATAATATTTTTGAATTTTATCTTTGTTACTTTTTTGTTGCTTTTTAACTATTATTGATCCCTTAAAGTAGCATTTTAAAATTTTTTTGTTCCATATCTAACATTTTAAAATTAAATTTTCTAAATAATTATGTAAAAATATTAATTATAAATAAATTATACATAAACTTAAAACATTATATTTATGTTTCTTTTTTCTAATTTATTATTTATTTTTTTATTAAAATAATTTTTAATATATTTTAGAGTAATACTCTAAAATAGCAGATTTTAAGTTTATCTTCCAAATTTAACATATTAAAAATAAAATTTCTAAAATAGCATAAATTATTATATAAAAATAATTATTTACCTAAAATAAACTATATGTAAAATTAAAATGTAATGTTTGGGTTTACTTTTTCCAATTTAGGGTTTAAATTTTTTTTATTAAAAAGAGATTTTTAATTATTTTAATATTAAATTTATGCTATTTTTAGAAATTTAAATGATTAGTGATATATTTGGAATAAAAACTTAAAAGAGTGACCCTATATTTTAATCTTAAATTTATACTTTTATTTTGGAACAAAATATTTAAAATGTACTATTTTAGATAATTGCTTATTTTTATTGATAACCAGCTTTTACTAAATCATAAAATTACTTTATAATACCTTTTAACAAACAAACTAAAACACAATACTGTTAACAACATAAGTAAAGTTTATTAGCAAAGAAAAATATATTAAGAAAATGAAAAATAAAAATCCAGTCATAGTGCATGTAATAATAGTTATAAAAGAAATATCTTATTTAAAAAGCAGATTGAAATAGACATAAACCTTAATCTTTTTGCTTGATCTGATACTGTCATGGATTAGACATCTAACTTCACAACAACCATTAGCTCATCGTAATAAACTTACACTAATAATCATATCACTAATCAAATAACTCTTAATTATATCATCAGGTGGTCCAAAATCGCCAAACATCTTCCAGGAAGAACTGACAACGAAATCAAAAATTTCTGGAGAACAAGAATCCAAAAATACATCAAACAAACTCATGTAATAACTACAACAGCATCATCATCCATTGGATCTCATCAAAGCTCTGAAATCAATGATCAATCTGCAACTACATCAAACCATAACAATGTCTTTTGTACACAAGATCAAACAATGGAGACTTATTCCCCTACAACAACTTCATATCAACATAACAATATGGATTTCAATTATGGTAATTATTCGACGACGATGGCGACGATAACCGATTATTCAATACCAATGATTGTTGATGATCAAACCGGTGAAAATTCTTGGGGTATAGATGATATTTGGTCATCAATGTATTTAATGAATGGTAATTGATTATTGAATCAATTATAGATCATTCGGTTGAGAAAACATGGAGTTTTTAATATGTGATTTTTAGAAGTATTATGATTAGAATGTGACATGTATATGTTTTTGCCTCGTTGTAGAGGTTTGGGGATATAATTAATATATAATATTTACTTAATTAAATACTTAATATATAATTCGAACTTCATTGAACTCAGATTGTTATACGTAAAATAAAATTGTTTATGTTCTGGATATTTTTGTATTATGAAAATAATTTGTCTAGGAATGTTTGTATCTTATTTATATGAGCACAATCATTTAGTTTAAATTTTTACCAATGAATGATTGGATATATTGGTTTCGTTCATGATTTCTCTACCGCTGATGGTTGTGACTACGGTTAATATTGTGGTTGCGGCTAATATTACGGATGCGACTACGATATATTTTGTTTATTTTTCTGTCGATAGCGGTTGTGATTGTGGTTGTTTGCAAATTTTTAATCCTTTCGCTGTTTAATCAACGGTTAAAAAAATTACAATGTCTAATCGATGCGATTGACTACAGATAGATGCGACAGTTAAACAAACAACAATTTGCCGCAACCGTTATTTATTTTTTTGTCGATGGTGGTTATGGTTGTGGTTGTTTGCAAGTTTTTAATCACTTCGATGTTTTAATCAGCGGTAAAAAAAATACAACATCTAATCGCTACGATTGCGTAGATAGATACGACAGTTAAACAAACAACAATTTGCCACAACTGTTATTTATTTTTCTGTCGATGATGGTTGTGGTTGTGGTTGTTTGCAAGTTTTTAATCGTTTCGATGTTTTAATCAGCGGTCAAAAAAATTATAATGTTTAATCGCTACAATTGACCGTAGATAGACGCGACAATGAAACAAACAACAATTTACCGCAACTATAATCCCATGAAACTGCGATTCACGAATGAACATGATTACAATTATTTGTAACGTACGGAAGTCTAATCTATTTAATTGCAATTAAAAATATAATTTTCTTTAATTTATGTTATTAAAAATGTTTTTTTCTCTTATATTTTCAAAACCATATATGTGGTGAATTTTTCTTTTATTTTCAAAACTAAAAATTAATACAATATGAGAAGCACTTTGGTTTTTTTGTGACATCAAAGCACGACGAGATTTACATATAAAGTTAGGCATGCATTATGTATTTCATATACATGTGAATTGATATGTGTACATATCACATGACGTACTCATCATTCATGAACCATACAAAATCTAATCTGACCAATTATAATAAGACACATATCATATGGAAGTTAAAAATAGATAACTTTAATTAGTACCATTATCGTTGTCTTTATTCAATTATATTTATACATTCATCATGCAGAAGCCGACGCAAGCCTAACTCCATGCACCAATACCACAACCATTTAGAAACGATGGTATCGACTTATTTAAATAAAATAATTGCTCATTTTCATTGATATTTTTTTTAAAAAAAACTATAAAAATATTCTCAAAAACAAACTTGGGATGGTAATAAAATTTAATAATTTCAAATATATTATTTGAAAAATATTTTAATAAAATAAATTTACTCAAACGTTTTATTAATAAAAATGTCATGCTAACGTGTTATCATCATAGTAAGTTTTAAATATATATATATAAATAAATTTAAATTATTAAAATAATTACAATATATGATATAATTATTAATTTGGTTAGATAATCAATATATTTTATTAAACTAACTAAAAATTACTATTAAATTCGTAAAAATAATTATTTTCTTTCTTTAATTTACATATATAAAAATTAATATTAAAAATAATTTTAAATAAAAGAAAATTATATAAATATTTAATTTATATTTAATAATAAACAATATTATATAATTTGTGAATATTTTTCCTCTTGCATTGCGTGGGTATAATTCTAGTTAGTTTATTAATCGTAAAAACAATAATCAATGAGTCAAATATGTGATGCATATTGTAGACAAATAAGTGCAAATTCCCCATTGTCCCGAAAATTTGCAAAAGGAAAATTGTTTAAAATAGCATTTTTCTAAGTTTTTATTTCAAATATAACACTAATCATTTAAATTTCTAAAAATAACATAAATTAAATATTAAAATAATTAAAAATCTACTTCTAATAAAAAAAATTAAATCCTAAATTAAAAAAAAATGAACTCAAACATTATATTTTAATTTTATATATATTATTTGATATAAATAATTATTTTTATATAATAATTTGTGTTATTTTAGGAATTTTATTTTTAATATGTTTAATTTGAAAGATAAATTTAAAATATGATATTTTAAAGCATTACTCTTTGCCAAAAACTTGTTTTCCACTCATGGAGATATGGTATATGAAAATAACAAAAAAATATTTTTCATTGAATAATTACGTAAAACTTCTATATATGTATTTAGTTCATTATATTAATAATTACAATAATTAGGTAAATCACAAAAATTACGTACACTTCTATATATGTTTTTCATTATATTAGTGATATTTACATTCAAATCAAAAATATAATCGTATACAGAGCCGATCTTAAGTATTGGGAGGTTTAAAACAAGTTGAAAAAGTGATATTTATATTTTTTTATAAATATTTTTTTGATAAAATGTATTTTATTCCTAGTCCCCTTTTGTTTTATTTTCATTTTAACATATTTCACACATATTAAGAAATTTTAACTTATACTATTATGACTTATTTAATATACCCATAATTAATTCAAAATTATTTAAATATAAAGGTTATTAGCATTGAAAATATTTATATACATGTGATTTTTTAAAATAAGGTTATATTATATATGTTTATATATATATACACTTAATAATTTGTATAAATTGGGTAGAATAACTAAGAATTGGGACATGAAGTTAGGTCGAGAAATGTAAGCATTATAGCAAACGGCAAAACATTTAAGCTTTACCAAACTTTTTTTAACTTTAGTCTTTAGCATAACGACACATTTTGTCATGTGTAAAGGATAAACCCAAACTTCACTTTTCATTCTCTATGCATTGGCTAGAAATGAAATAATTGATATTCATTTATTTATTTTAATTGATATTAATAATTGATGTTTGAGAGAGAGAGAGAGAACTTAGACATTAGAGAGAGATAGAAAAGGAAATAAATATCAGAAGTATGTTTCTTTAACTCCTCTCTCCTAAGTCTTGAATATTTTCTGTATTTTCTTTGGGATAATATTTTTAAAACTTTAAACCCAAAATTGCAGATGTGATTAGTTGGTCTCCGAATATTTAAAGATTCAAGTTTCAAATTCGGATGATGTTCTTTGTTAGTTGGATAGATATAATTTTTAGACCAAATATATTAAGTATTGGTCACTCATGAAAGGAAGAACAAAGAAAAGCAAAGAGAACAAAGAAAAGCAAAGACAAGAGAGAACAAAAACAGATACCGCAACTTTTAAACTTTTATTTTTTATTGATGTGTTCGTTTACAAAATTAATATTTATATAAGAGAATGCTACTTATCTTAAACAGCAGATATTGTCGCAATAGATTGTCGCAATAAAGATTAGCCGGAGTTGTTTGAGATATTTCAATATTTTTGAGCATTTTTTTGATCCATGTGAGTTCTTAAGCACAAAGAGATAATGTTCTATATTTAGCTTCCGTAGAAGAACGGAAAATTGTTGGATGCCTTTTTGCTGTCCAAGAGATGATGTTTGTCCCAAGATAAGTGCACACACCTCCTGTTGAACATCTTGTTTTTTGCACCCGGCCCAGTCAGTGTCACTATATGCTTTTAGCGTTGAATCAGCAAAAGAATTAATAGTCAAGTCTATTTTCATTTTGCCTTTAACATATCGTAGAATGCGTTTAAGTAAGCTGAAGTCAGATAGTGTAGGAGAGTGCATCTTTTGATAGTTGTAACTTACCGAAAATTGAATATCCGGTCTTGTCAAAGTGAGGTACTGCAACTTGCCCGCCAAACTTCTGTAGTATGTAGGCTCGAGAAAAGGGTTTGTGTGCCCTGGTAGATTGTCGCAATGGCAAAGGAGTAGCAACCAGAGAACAATCCTGCATTCTTGCAATTGTAAGAAGCTCAGTGACATACCATTCTTGAGAGAGGAACAAGCCATCCTGATGGTGATAGGCTTGTATTCCTAAGAAGTAATGGAGATCTCCAAGGTCCTTCATTCTGAATTCTGAGTCGAGATGGTGCAACAACTTTGTAATAAACTTATCATTGTTTCCCGTCAAGATGATGTCATCTACATATAAGAGGAGAAAGACAACATCTTTCCCATGATTGTAGATGAAAAGTGAGATATCACTAGAGGCGCAAAAGAACCCAAATTCAAGTAAAAAGAAACTAAAATTTTCAAACCATGTCCTCGGGGCTTGCTTGAGACCATATATTGCTTTCTTTAACTTGCATATAAGGTTTGATTTTGAGGGATCTTCAAATCCTGGAGGTTGCATCATATGAAACTGTTTCTTTCAGATTACCGTGTAGAAATACATTTCGAACATCCAATTGTCTTATGCGCCATTGTTGAGTCACTGTTGCGTGTAAAACAAGTCTCACTGTGGCATTCTTCACCACTATACTATAAGCTTCTATATAATCCACTCTTTGTTCTTGAAGATAGTCCTTTCCTACCAATCGCGCTTTTAACTTGTTTAGAGAGCCATCAACATTCAGCTTCGTCAGATACACCCATTTGTAGCTTAACAAGTTTATGTTGGGAATGAATGGAACCGGCCAACTCATATGTCTCTGTTTCTTTAAGAGAATTGAGTTCTTCCCTCATGGCTGCAATCCAAGCAGGATTCTTCAAGGCTGATTTTATGGTCTTTGGTTCTGCATAAACATCTTTTACTGAAATCAAGGCATAACGAGTGTTGGGTTTTCTTATACCTGATTTTGCATGTGTTGTCATGGTGTGAATATTTCCTGTTGTTTGTTGTAATGTTGGTTCAGAGGCAGCTTGAGTGACAACAATTTCTGACTGATGTGGTGAATGTTCTGTAAACTCAATGAATGGTGAGTCTTGAAGATATGACTCTGTTTTCTGAGGAGTGTTGGGGTCTGCAACCTCGTTTGATTCTGCAGGTAAGACAACAGGAGTTTCAACCACAATGTTGTTGTCTTCACGACCATTGATTCTTGGTTTAACAAAGACTTCTTCTGTTCGGGCCGGTTCAGAAGGAGAATCTGGGATTATGAAACTGGATTGCCATACTTTTGTTAGAAATAAGACTCTGGATTGGTATTTGGAGTAGATATTCGCAAACGGTCATTTCATCAAAGAGAACGTGTCTGCTGATGAAGATACGACCTGTAGGTGGATAGAGACATTGATATCTTTTGTATTTATCGTTGTATCCAAGAAAAACGCAATGTAACGATTTCGGGTCGAATTTATCAGCTTGATAGGGCCTTAAATATGGATAACACGAGCAGCCAAATACCCTTAAGAAATGGTATAAGGTTTCTTTTCCTGTCAAAACTGTGTACGGACTTAGCTTATTTTGCAAAATTGTCGATGGCAGCAAATTTATTAAGAAATTTGCAGTGAAAAATGCCTCTACCCATCATGGTTGAGGTACTTTGCTTTGAAACATCAGTGAGAATCCCAACTCAGTCAAATGCATGTGTTTTCTTTCGGCGAGTCCATTTTGTTCCGAGGTATGAGGACAAGAAATCATATGTTTAATGCCACAAGCTACTAAATGATTGATGAATTCTTTGCTGAAAAACTCGCCTCCCCCATCACTTTGAAAAGATATTATTTTGTGTTGCAACTAATTTTCAACAGTATTTTTGAAATGTCACAAAAATGGAGAAAAAATCATATTTCAATCGAATAGGAAATAACCATGTAAACCGTGAGAAATTGTTGATAAATATCACATAATATCGAAATCTTTGAGTTGAAGTAACATATGCAAGACCCCATATATCACAATGCAAACGTTCAAGAAGCTTAACACAAACTGAAGTTGAATTGAAAAACTGAAATATGCTAAATTTTCCCAACTAACAAGCTTCACACAAGGCTGAGCTTTTGTTGGTTATTACAATAGCTTTATAACTTGCAAGATGAAGAAGAGCATCCTTCTGTCGATGACCGAGCTTCTGGTGCCAGATATCCTCACAAACAGCTTGTTGTCTATTAGAGTAAAAGGCATGAAAACAAGGATTCTCTAACACGCACAAGTCCTTATGTCTGGTTCCTCGAGTTAACAATTGTTGGGTCATGTTGTCCTTTACAACAACACCATGAGAATCAAATGTGAAGTTGCAAGGATAATCGGCAGTTAATTTAGATACAGATATGAGAGATTTAGTGATGGTGGGACAAACTAAAACGTCATTGAGAATAAGATTACCTTGAAGATAAGGCAAGGCAATCATGCCAACATGCGTTATTGGTAAGTTGTTTCCATTACCCACCATAACCAAGTCATCTCTTTCATAAGGTTCAAAAGTGTGCAAATTTGCAGGCGTGTTCGTAATATGGGCAGAAGCTCTGGTGTCCGGATACCATTCAGTTCCAGAGCTTGCAGGGTGATCTCCAACTCTTATTCTCGCCAATACCATTCAGTTCCAGTGCTTGCAGGGTGATCTCCAACTCTTATTGTCGTCATTTCTTGAGGCAAGTCAACACTTTGGTAAGCATTGTTGAATCTGTTGTAACATTTCAGCGCGGTATGTCCATTTTTGCCACAAATTTGACACATTGGCTGCTGGAGAATTGTGTCTTTTATCCTGAGTTTGGTCCTGAGTAGATCTTCTGAGGAAAACCTCGTCCTCTGGTAGAGTAAAGACCTCTTCCTTGTTGTCCTCCACGACCATAGTAAGGACCGCTTCCACGATTCGAGAAACCTCTTCCTACATTGAACGCTAGGTGAGGTGTGACTTCAGTAGAGTCTTCAAACCCAGTGAGTTTAAATTCAACGTCATCATAGTAAAGGCCAGGAAACTGATCCATTGAATGTTCTATTCCTGTGCAAATAGATTCATATTCCTTACCTAAACCGTTTAACACTCAATAAATATTTTCCTGCTCGGTGAGAGGATATCCTATCGAATCGAGTTGATCGCAAATGTTTTTCACTTCAGTAAGGTAGACAGTCATGGTTTTACCTTGTTTTGTGACTGTTTGAAGACGCCTTTGAAGCTCAAACTTGCGAGAGTTAGAGACTCTATTGTAGTGCTTTGCCAATGTGAGCCAAACTTCTTGACTGGTGTTGAGACCATATACTTTTCGTAAAGCTTTTTCAGAGAGTGAACCAAAAATCCAAGCTTTTACTACCTGGTCATTTTGAATCCACTTGAATTACTCTCGGTTGGTCTCTTCAACCAGAATATCACCACGCTGAACAAATATGGTGGAGGGTGGTTTGAGAACAGCTCCGGTGACATATCCGATAAGGGTTGGCTAGATAAAAAAGACTCAAATTAAGTTTTCCAAAGGAGGTAATTTGTGACAGAGAGTTTTAGTGTTACACACTGCGTGATGCTTAGTGAAGAAGCAACAATTGGTTCTATGAGAGTAGCTTCAATGGTTCTGATACCATAAAAGGAAGAACAAAGAAGGGCAAAGAGAAGAGAGAACAAAAACAGACACTACAACTTTTAATATTTCGTTTTTCATTGATGTGTTCTTTTACAAAACTAATCCTTATATAGGAAAATGCTACTAATAAAAAAGAGACATATGTCCACTAGTTTGTTGTTATGCTAGATCCAAGAGAGGTTTAAATTGGTTGTTGGAAATGTTTGCAATCTTGGTACGATTCTGCAAGGATTGCAGACACTGCCTCTGTTTTGCAGACTGCCACTGTCTCGTATGCAGAGGAGACTTTGTTCTTTAGTTGATGTGGGCTTGGTTGATTTCAGGTGTTCATTTGTTTGTTGTCGAAACCCAATGTTGTTGTGCTATCAACTCAAACTTGGTATTGTAAGTTCCACAATAGATGAATGTATGCGTATAAAATGAAATGCTTTAAGTTATGGCTTAATCGTTAAAAGATTTAGTGCTTGATTTGTTTAATCTCGGCAGATGGTGTTACGGATGCAATAATTTGTGAAAAATGTCATATTGTGGTTTCACATATTTTCAAACATTTATACGGTTGGTATACCAATTAAAAACATGTGTGTTTGCAAAGTATTTTTATCTAATAGATGAATGCGATAATGGTTAATCAAAAATTAAATATGATATGTATTTATAAAAACACCAAAACTCATATTATTCTAATAAAAGTAATTAAATTATTTGAAGAGTAATAGAAAACAAAAATAAAAAAATTTCAAAGCATCATATAAAATATGATTTTAAAAAGAAATTTTTTCTTAGTAAAAAAGTTTATATTATTGATGCTTTATCATTTTTAACTATTTCAATATTTATAAAACATGACAGATTTATAGTATAACTATTTAAATCTAGTCTAAATATTTGATAAAATAAAAAAAATTAAAGTTGATATCCAAAAACAAAAAGAAAAAAACAACTCCAAAACTTATAGTACTTAATTTTTCTAACTAGCATTCTATATATATATATTCTAAAGTAATGAATGTAGTACATCAAGCTATGAGACGGTACTATTTTACCACACAAAATTACTTTTCTCACGGTATGTTCTTCCGAACTTTGGACCTCTCTAAGAAAATACATAAACTAACTAGGCAGATCACAATTTTACAAGAACTCTTGAGTTGTCGATATAATTCAACAAAATGTTATTATCTGGTAAAATTGCGATCAATTAACGTAATCGCATTTATCGTAGATGTAATAAAAGCTGACCAAACCAAATAAATTGGGTTTCGCAGACCAATATATTCTAGGTCGGGTTGGTTTTGGAAAATCGGTTAATGTAATTACACCTACAATAAACGTAATTAGATTAATTGATCAAATTTTATTGGATAATAACAATTTTTTGAAGTACGTAGACAACTCAAGAATTCGTGTAAAATTGCGATCTCGTTAGTTAGTGTATATAGTATTTTAGAAAGGTCCAAAGTTTGGATAAAAATACCATGAGCATAATAAATTTATGTGATAAAATAGTATCTTATTATAGATGTATCATATTATTTTATCTAAAACTTTAAATATATTTTCTGGAAAAAAGGCTCATTAATATTGTTGTAAATCTCAATATCTGGTCAGATATACATCTATGATCAGTCCAAAAGTAAATAACCCTAAATATATCATAATATCTTAATAATATTTTAAAAACTATACAACATTATATTTCTTATACTGTTTTTTTGTTAAAAATATATATAGAAAAGTTATTAATTAGGAAAAAGAAGTGGATCAGTGATTCCATTTATATATTCAATCTACAGGCAGCGTCGGGCCTGAGCCCAAACAAACCAATTCCGTGTATGCGGTTCTCAATATTAATACAAAAAAATCAGCACTTTTTCCAAAAGTATTCTTACCACAATAACAAATAAACTGTTTTTTTAAGTTTTGTGGTTCGAGTTATTCTAATAACATAATTTTTTAAAAATTAGAACATCCCATTTTTTGGTAATATAAAACGGCCTATTATTTTTTGTCGCTTGCGACTCTATTAAATTTAGGGCCGGCTCTGTTTAGAAATATGAAATTCAATTACATCTTTTTCATATAAAAATATTAAAATTTCGTATTAAAGTATTAGATTATTCAACTGTTTTGTGCTCATGTTGTAAAAAAAAGTTATTAATTACTTCTTCTATGATTTTATACCAACGAGAGTTTTAAATTTAAAAATGTGTATCAAATTGGGCCACATGTTTATCAATAATATGATGGAATTTTTTGACATTCCATGTGGCTGATGATTTACAAATTAATAAAAGTAGAAGAAATTAATTTGGGTTTTAATTATTATTTTTGTCGTTTTGATTAATACTTTGCTTGTAGCATTGTTTTAGCCATATGCATTGCTATACTTTCTAAATATAGCATAAACCATTGATGAGTTTGAGTTTTGACAAATCGATTATCATTTTGAGCTTGTTATTATTATTACAATGATTATCATTTTCTAAAGAAACATTTAAAAAAATTAATTTTATTCTAACGTGTTATTAACATGAATATTATGATGATATATCATCAGCACAATAAATTTCAAATAAATATATAAATATATTTAAATTATTAGAATAATTACAATATATATCATTGTTATTAATTTGGTTAGAAAACAATATATAGTATTAAATTAACAAAAAATACTATTAAATTCGTAAAAAATAATTATTTTTATTTCTTAATATCAAGATAAATTATTTTTATCAATAAAATAATTATTTTTTTATCAATATAATAAGTAATTTAGTTTATTTGAATGTCTTGTAGTTATGTATAAAAATACGATTCACTCAATAAATTATTAAAAACAATCGTTTTCTTATTTGAAAAACAAACAGGCATAATATTGACACAAATCTATATTAAATAAAGTTTATATTGTAATTTTAATTATAATCATTTATTTTTTATTTATAATACATCTGTTTCATTGAAATACAAATTTTAAAATTATTTAGTCTATTTAAACAAAATTGAAAAATTTAATAGTTAATTTAATGAAAGATATAAGATTCTGTAAACAAATTAATTGAAGTGACATAAATTATAGAATATTTTTATATTATTGTAAATTCATTATAATAATGACATATTATCATGAGGAACTTTTAATTAACTAGTTTAAATATTTTGGTATGATCAACTCAGTACAATCAATTAGACATTTTAGTCAATACAATATAGTGTTGTTCTTCTGTTTGCCGCAGCGTCTGTGGCAGCGATCTGCAGTCAGACGCTGCGGTTAGACGCTGTAATATTGTTATTCGTTTAATTGTCGCAGGTTGTCGCCGCAGTTTGTATCGTAATTGTTTGATCACAAACGCTACAATTTCGCATCGACTAAAATTTTTTATCGTAGTTTTTTGCGGTCGACCGCAGCGTTTGACCGCAAGAATCTGCGGCGGTCAAATGAACAACGTTTGGCCGCATGACACAGTCGTAGGTTCCTGCGGCTACGAAACTAACATGACCAATATAAACACATATACTATCTTTCTACTAATTATATAGTCAAATATATTTTTAACAACGACCAAATAGATTCTAATAAAATCCACAAATCTACTTAATAATTATTAATTAATGTCGCTAAGTATAGAGTCATAGTAATATGTTTTCTCAATAACATATAAATGTCTGTTGTTGAGGTAAGCCCATACATAATGATAGAAAAGCCCAAAGGTTGCCCCATTTGGTAGTTTTGTGGTCTGAATCGACGATTTTTTAATTACTTTTTTAAAAAAAATTTAAATAATTGTTTAAAATATCACATTTTAAAATTTTTATTTTAAAAATAAATATAAATTTTCAATAATATCATAAATTTAATATTAAAATATATTAAAACAATATTTTAATAAAAAATTAAATCATAAACTAGAAAAAATAATCCAAATATAATAATTTAAATTTAGAATAATACCCTAAAATAGCATCTTTTAAAGTTTTTATTCCAAATCTACCATCCCAAAATTAAACTCTCAAAAATAGCACAACCACTTATATAAAAATACTTATTTATTTTAAATAAATTATACATAAACTTAAATTATTATATTTGGGTTCATTTTTTTCAATTTAGGGTTTAATTTTTTTTTCTATTAAAATATAGTTGTAATGTATTTTAATCTTAAATTTGTGCTATTACTGAAAATTTAAACTAATGATGATATTTTTGGAATAAAAACTTAAAAATGTGTTATTTTAAACATTTGTCCTAAAATTTATGTATAATTTATTTAGAATAAATAAGCATTTTTACATAATTATTTGTAATATTTTTGAAAATTTAATTTTATAATGCTATATTTGGAATAAAAACTTTAATTTTTCTTTTTTTTTGTTAAAAATTTTGAACTTTCTTATTCTTTGTTCCAAATCCTATTGTCAAATATTTTGCCAATCAAATTTAAAAATTTTAAATTTTTTCAGTTTTTGGTCAGTATTCGTCTGTCTATCGTAATTTTATTGCAGTCAAACAAAATAACTTATCGTAACGATCTATGATATAAAAATTTAAACGTCATCAAATTTCAACAGTATAATCGAAAAGTTGTGATTGAAATAAAAAAGATAAAACTATCTTTATAATTATCTATAAGTGAAAAAATTACGACAATGGCAACAAAATATTGTGATCATCCGTAAGATTACCAAACGAATAAATATGTGTTGGTGACATGGGTGACATGGAGTCAAACGTTGTCATTATAAAACAAATAATAATTTATAGTATATTATCGCACCCTATGATCGTAAATCTTTTAAAATATGTGTTTTTTGAAATATGTCTTTTAAAGAATTTTGAGTGTTTTGTGTTTGTTTAAAAATGCTTAACAATTGACATATTATATTGTTAATTTCATGTTTAACTATTTAATCTTTAATAAGTATTTTCATCTTCTTTTGATTTTACTGTTTTAAACGCTTTTAATTGACATCATATTTTAATTTAGGAAAATATAGAGACAGTAATGAATATAACTGATGATTAGTATGATGAAGAAAACAATTACTACAGTTTTTTGTGAGGAATGGGAAGGTGCCACACCATTCATCTTACATCTATAATTAATTGGAAATCATTTTAACAAAGTAACTTTATATTGACGTGTGATTTATAAGTGTGACACGCTAATATGTCACATTATTAGAGTATTTTAAAATAAATATTATCTAAGGCATAATTTACTAGAGTATTTACGAAAATTACCATTATACATTATATTATATGTAAATCCCTAATGTTTCGACATACAATGTATTTTTTCATAAAATATAAATATAATATAAAACAAAATATAAATTTTGAAAAAGTAGTCAAACAAAATATAAAACAAAATTTTAGTTTAATTGAATATTTATCATATGTATAATTTTATCCAAAATAGATATAATTTAAATCTATTTGTATAATCCGATTTTATTATTTATGTTATTTTTGTAATCAATATTAAAAAATCTTAAAATTATTTTAAATATGAAGTAAATTATATATATATCTAATTTAAATTAACAAAATAAATAATTAATTATTATTTGTGAATATCTTTTCCATACATATATTAAAAAAGAATTATTTCATTTCAATTTGCTGATTTTTCATCACCATATTCATTTTTACTATTTTTTTGTAATTGAATTAATGAAAAATCATTAATTACATATATTAGTGACCAAAAAACTAATATTCCTTAATTTAAATTAACGAGTTTAGTTTTTTTTTGTTTCCAAACAAAATTAATATATTTTCAAATAAAATTTTATATTATATTATTTATTTTTAATATTAAATTCGAATTGTTAATAATTATTTTTAGTATAATTATTTTATATATAAATACATATACATTTTATAGTATTTATTTTGAAAGATTTGACTTTATTTTTGGTGATTAAAAATAAATTATTTATAGATTACTCTATATAATATTTATGAAATTTTTGTGACAGTTTAACAATTTTTTATTGATGTTTATTTTTAAAAAAAGATTAAAGTATTTGTTAAATTATTTGTTTATCATCTAATAATAATTTAGAAAAATTGAGATTTTTAATAGAATCAATAGATCTTTATAAAAAAATTTATATGTATGGATAACACAAAAAAGAAAAAATATGATAATTTTGTTTGTATTTTATTTAAAAAAAATCATTTAAATATAAAAAGTTGGGCAATTGACTAAAATAGCACAATTTCAAGTTTTTGTTCCAAATATAGCACTAGTCATTTAAATTTCCAAAAATAGCACAAATTTAATACTAAAATAATTGAAAACTTATTCCTAATAAAAAAAATTTAAACCCTAAATTGAAAAAGTGAACCCAAACATTATGTTTTAATTTTATATATATTTTATTTAAGGTAAATAATTATTTTTACATAATAATTTATGCTATTTTGGGAATTTTAGTTTTATTGTGCTAAATTTGGAAGATAAACTTAAAATGGTGCTATTTTAGGGTATTACTCTAAAAAGTTTAAAATATCAAATTTTTCATGTGCATACCACATATACCATCCTATTATATATAAAATAGTAATACCATAAAATTGCATTTTTAAAGATTTTGTTCTAAATCTGGTTATCACCCTAAAATTAAATTCCAAAATAATACAAATAGTTATTTGAAAATATTTTAATCTAAATAAATTATATATAAATTTAAAACATTATATTTAGGTTTCTTTTTCCAATTTATGGCTTAACTTTTTTCTATTAACAATAAGGTTTAATGTATTTTAATCTTTAATTTGTGCTAGTATTAGAAATTTA
Source organism: Pugionium dolabratum (assembly GCA_018901945.1). Taxonomy (NCBI): domain Eukaryota; kingdom Viridiplantae; phylum Streptophyta; class Magnoliopsida; order Brassicales; family Brassicaceae; genus Pugionium; species Pugionium dolabratum. The sequence continues at coordinate 35,673 of JAEVFF010000263.1, forward strand.
ACCTAATGATTCACTAAATTTAGAACAAAAATTTAAAAATATGTTATTTTAGAGAATTAAGTTATATAAAAACAGTAATAATATAAAATAATATTTTTAAAAAAATTGATCCAAATCTAGCATTTTTAAATTAAAATTTTTAAAATAACATAAATAATTATGTAAAATATTTATTTATTCTAAATAAATTATATATAAATATAAAACATTATATTTAGATCTATTTTTTCTAATTTAGGATTTAAGTTTTTCTATTGAAATAAATAGTTTAATGTATTTTAATTTTAAATTTGTGTTATTATTGAAATTTAAATTAATAATGCTATTTTTATAATTTTTAAAAAAATGCTATGGTAGAGAATTTTCCTGTAAAAAATCTATACAAATTTAAAATCAAAATTTTCAATTTTTTTCTTAGTTGTATAGTAAAAAAATGAGTGTCTTATACTTTACTTTCGATGTTTATTAGAAAAAATATATTTTGATTATTATTGGGTAATTGACTATGATCTTCGAGATTCAAACGATAAGTCGATTAATGAAAAAAGATTATTTTTTCCAAATTTGTATTTTAAATTTAAAATTACAAAATAGCATAAATTACCTTTTTAATATATATTTATTATTAATAAATTATAAATATAACTAAAATATTATATTTGAGTTATTTTTTGCAATTTAGGATTTATTTTTTTATTATTAGAAAGTAGTTCTAAGATATTTTAATATTAAGTTTATGTTATTTTGAAAATTTAAATTAATTATAATACTTTTAGAATAAAAATTTAAAACAATTGTATTTTATCAATTTTCATTTTATCTTTATTATATATTTAAGAAAAAAGATTCTAATTGTAGAAAATGGTGGACAAATAGGAATTAGGGAATATGACTTTACGAGAATTTGGGAACAAAATACTTGTTTCATCTAAAATAGGTTGGAATATAAAGGAAACAAGAATGGAACTACGATCTCCAATAAAACAAAATGAATGTGATAATCATAAATTAATATGATCTAAAACATCTTATAATTTGAAGCAATGTTTTTCCTAAAGCATTACACATATTGTGGAACAAAATGAGCATAAAACTAACTATTATTTTTATATAATATGAAATATAATAATTAATAATTTTGATATTGGAAAAATAAAAGATTAATGTTTAATATTACAAAATGAAAATATAACAATGTAAAAAATGAAAAGTTTCTAAGTTTAGTTTGTTTTTTTTTGTCAATGAGACACAACAACCCGGTCCAATAATCCAATATTTTCATACGAATATTTAACACCATCATATACGAGAGAAGGTGGAGTCGAACTTCACATCTCTGTGATTCACATAATGGTGATACAACCAATAAACCACTTATTTTTTTCCCTTTTTAGTTTTTTCTTTATATCCTAAAAATGAGATTTTAGAATTGTTTGTAAATATCTAAATATGTAATATGTAAGATTAGATAAATCTAAACTCCTTCCACTTGACTTTTATGACTTATGTGATTTCTAATATATTAATTGTGAATTTTTTTTAGAAAACAATCTTATCATCAAAATATAATAATATGTTATTTACTAGATTGATATAATGATGTGTTATCATCAAAATGAATATCGATACATAAAAAACATATTTAAGTTACTAAAATAATTATATTATATGATATTTTTTATTAATTTAGTTAAAAATCAATATATTTTACTAACTAACTACAAATAATTAATTATTTTAAAAAAATAATCTATTTATTTTCTTATGTATAAAATTTAAAATAATAATATTATATTTGAAATAAAAACTTAGAAAATATTATTTTTGTCAATTGACAAAAAATTAGAATAATATTCTAAAATAATATCTTTCAAAATTTTTTTCCAATCTAATATTTTAAAATTAAAATTTCAAAAATAATATAAATAATTATGTAAAAATACTTATTTATTCTGAATAAATTATGTATAAACTTAAAATATTATATTTTTTCTAATTTATGATTTATTTTTCCAATTAGTGTTTAATTTTTTCTAATATGATATAGTTTTAATATATTTTAATTTTAAATTTATGGTATTAATAGAAATTTAAACTAACGATGATATTTTTATAATAAAAATTAAAAATATATTATTTTAAAAAATTGTCCAAAAAATTATTCCATTTAAAATATTTGGATTTTAATCTGTGGCCCCTATCATCCTCATCTCGACCACATTTCCCAACACCAACTAGCTCATTGTCTTAACACGTGACTCAATATAATTCGTCATTTCTTTTGTTTTATTACCTACTAAGTCTACAATTTGTTCTTTTGTTCTATTTTATTATCTTTAATCAAATTTACAACAGAACCGAACCGGTTTGTATTGCATACTGTGACATCTATCTATTACTGTAAAATTAATGTAACTTGTAAAATTAAAAGTTTTTAATAAATTATTACTTGAATTAATAAAAGGTACAAATATTAACAATAAAATTGACATATTTTTAGAAATGTTAAAATAATTACAGAAAGGTGTTCAAAGGAAATTTATATTAAAACCAGCAAATTTAATCCGGTAAACATATGCTTTAGTTTTAGTTAGGGATTGGCATAAAAAAACTATTTTGTAATTACTAAAATAATATACAAAGTTCTTCTAAACTAAATGAAACGAATCTAAATTAAATGCACCAAATTGAAATAACCAAATAAGCAAAATTAATATTAAAGTTTAAATTCAAAATTATATATGTATATAAGTCTTTTAAATACATTATTTTTAAATTAACATTAAAGTAATTGATTTAATTTATAATTATTTCTCTAAAATTTATTCAAAATCAATTAAAATTATCTGGTCAATTGTTTAAACAGTAGTATCTTAAAATAATATTTTTAAAAAATTTGTTTTAAATATAGTATTTTAAAATTAAAATTGTAAAAATATTATAAATAATTATATAAAAATATTTATTTACTTTAAATAAATTATTACATATATTTAAAACATTATATTTGAATTTATTTTTATGATTTACTATTTAAATTTTTCTATTAAAATATAGTTTTATTGTATTTTAATTTTAAATTTGTGCTATTATTAAAAATTTAAATTAATAAAATTATTTTTAAAACAAAAACTTAAAAAAATAATATTTTATAGAATTGTCTTTTGATTTATTTTATAATTATTTCTCTAAAATTTATTGATGCAAAAAAACAAATATTAATTGTTTAACTGTATATTTTTCCTCTGCATCACTGCATAGGCAATGATGATGGGCCAAAGGCAAGTCGTGCAAGTAAAGAGTTATTCTGGGTCCCACTGTCGCAATTTGCCAAATGGATGGTTCAGATCTTCTTTCTAACGTAATCTTCACCGTTGTTATTAAGGAAGTCAAAGAGGGGTAAACGTGTAAATAAACAATACAATCGTCGAATATCATTCAGTGGTGGAAAAGATCCGATAACAGAATTGTATTTGTGCCTCAAAAAACAAAAACAAAATCCATTTCACTAGAATACATCATTGAGTTTTTGCCATGTTTAGGATTTTCTCGAGAAAGTAGAGGAATATATTAGCGCCATGGGAAGAGCGTTCGTGTATGTAATTCTTGGAGGAGGTGTTGCTGCTGGTTACGCAGCTCTCGAATTCACACGGAGAGGTGTCTCCGATGGTGAACTCTGTATCATTTCCGAAGAACCCGTATGCACTCGAAATCTTTCTCTCTCGCTATGAATTTATTTGAATTTTATTGTTTGATATGCGAGAAGATTATCTATGCTTTGTTTTTCCTTTTCTGATGTTGTTGGTGGGTTCTGAATCGCTTCATCTTGGGAACTACTTATATTAGCTCTCTCCCCTGAATTTTTTTTCAGTGATTCTGTAGTTGGTTTTTTACTCTCGTTTGGTTTTTGGTGTGTCAATGATTATTAGACAGCACTTGATTAGGCTTGTCTTTTGTTTCTTTTCTCATTGTTGGTACAAGTTCTGATACTTTATATGCAGTGTTTCCTTAAAGATTAGGGTTGTGCTCAAGATGAGGTGGTAATCTATGACGTTTTATCATCTCTGGTATCAGTTACTAGTAAACATTCCTTGTCACTCACTATGGACGCAATTCTCTTTGTTTGTGATTCATGTTTTGTTATGAAGTATTGGTTTCGCTCTGTTAATAAGTAGCTTTGGTATTTTCTTTTGCACTAGGTTGCACCATATGAGAGGCCTGCGTTAAGCAAAGGTTTTCTGCTGCCAGAAGGTAAGAGAGACCTGTTAGCTTGTATTTTTTGCATTTGAAGTTAAGATGAAAACTACGATGTGTAGATAGATAGTTCTCACGAAATATGGAATCTAGTTACAGTTCACTCATTAGGCTTTGTGACGATCTTATCTGCAGCTCCTGCACGGCTTCCTTCTTTCCATACTTGTGTTGGAGCTAATGATGAGAAGCTTACCCCGAAATGGTACAAGGATCATGGTAATCACATTTGCGGATTCGATTCTGGGAAAATACTTCTTTGCTTTGCCTATGGCAGTATGACTATGAGAGGACTTGCTGAAAAATTTCTGAACTTCTTTTTTCAGGTATTGAATTGGTCCTTGGAACTCGTGTTAAGTCCGTTGATGTGAGGAGGAAGACTCTTTTATCGAGCACAGGGGAGACTATAAGTTACAAAATCTTGATCATTGCAACAGGTGCCCGGGTATGGAAATAATATTTATGCTATTTTAAAGATTCAAACTGCTAAAGTCATGGCCTTATTCGTTTCGCATGTGGCTGTACAAGTAGGCGTTGAAGCTTGAAGAATTTGGCGTGGAAGGCTCAGATGCTGAAAATGTTTGTTACTTACGAGATCTGGGTGATGCAAATAGGCTCGCCACTGCGATGGAGTCAAGCTCCAATGGGAATGCTGTTGTTATTGGTGGTGGCTATATCGGCATGGAGTGCGCTGCATCTTTAGTGATCAACAAAATCAATGTGACGATGGTTTTTCCAGAGTCTCACTGCAGTAAGCACTCTTGATAATATCTCAGTTTACGTGTAAAAGCTGGTATATTTGACTTGACCTTTTCATGACAGTGGCGCGTCTCTTTACGCCCAAGATTGCAAGCTTGTATGAAGATTACTACAAGAGTAAAGGTGTGAAGTTCATAAAAGGAACGGTTTTGACATCACTTGAGTTTGACTCGAATAAAAAGGTTAGATCTATGTTTAAGCTTGAGTTTTTACTCAAAAGATATCTGGTACTTTGCATGCATCCATGTATAGAACTAAAAAGATGGGAAGAATTAATAATGGATCCTCCTGGTTCAGTATCTTGAACATTGTTTGGCGTATTTATTTAACCGATATGAATATTTTGGGATTTCGATTTACAGGTCACTGCGGTTAATCTCAAAGATGGGAACCAGTTACCAGCAGATTTGGTCGTGGTTGGAATTGGAATACGACCAAACACAAGTTTGTTTGAAGGACAGTTAACAATAGAGAAAGGAGGGATAAAAGTGAACGGGAAAATGCAATCAAGTGACAGCTCGGTGTATGCAATAGGCGACGTAGCAACATTCCCAGTGAAACTATTTGGCGAAATGAGGAGACTTGAGCACGTGGACTCGGCTAGGAAATCTGCACAGCACGCAGTTTCAGCCATCATGGAGCCAGAAAAGACCGGAGAATTTGACTACTTGCCGTTTTTCTACTCAAGGGTCTTCGCCTTCTCATGGCAATTCTACGGAGACCCTGCAGGTGAAGTTGTGCACTTTGGGGAGTATGAAGACGGCAAAGCGTTTGGAGCATATTGGGTCAAAAAGGGTCATCTTGTTGGGTCTTTTCTTGAAGGAGGAACTAAAGAAGAATATGAAACTATCTCAAAGGCGACACAATTGAAACCAGCTGTAGTTGATTTGGGAAAACTGGAAACAGAAGGCCTCGGGTTTGCTCGGACAGTAGTGAGTCAGCATAAAGTTACAGAAGTTAAAGATGTTCTAAGCTCCGAGATGGTGAAGCAATCTTCAAGAGTGATAATGATGGAAAAGAAGCCTCTGTACTTATGGCACGCTGCAAGTGGAGTCGTTGTGGCTGCTTCTGTGGCTGCGTTTGCGTTTTGGTACGGGAGGAGACGCCGTAGATGGTGAAAAATTGGGTATTGGATTCATTGGAAATGGCTGTTTGTGTTGTAGCATCGGTGGGAAGAATATAGAAAAGAGATTTGAAAACTACTTCATGTGATTACATTTTGGTATACGATTATTATTATTACATGCTTCTTTTGAAGTTTCCACTACAAACTTTTGATTCAAGTCTTTGAAACCCTTTTTTTATCATATTATAGTGTTTTTTCTAACTCACACCAAAGAAAACCCCAAATATAAAAAAACTCGCCACATTGTGGTTTAGTGGTTGAGATTTTTATAGTGAATGATTCATTAGCTGCACATGCCACAAGAGACCGCTGACTAGTGACTACCTAAGAATCTGCTTCGTCGTGTCGAGGTCCTTGGTAATGTACAAACTCAGGAGACTTCATAACACAGACATTATTACTCCTTTATCACCAAAACCTAATTTCGAAGTTATAACCCATTTTTCTATATATATAATATTATAAAAAGCACAAACTGGAAAAAATAAAAGATGACACCATTCACTGTGAAGTACCTATTCGTCTTTGAGTGAGTATCTCATTTCACATTCTCAGCTAGACATTTCAACAAACATGTTATGTGCAGCTAAAGAACCAACGGATACGACAGTTATAAAAACCAAATTGATTCAAATTTTGATAATTTCTCAACAATTCCAAAGGCAAGCTATACTACAACAAAAGAAGCCATGAAATTTCCAGGAAAATCATATACTTTGTTTTTTCAAATTCGGATTGTTAAAACTTAAGCAATGGAAACCTTAGCACCAGCTTCTTCGAGCTGCTTCTTCGCTTCTTCTGCTTCATCTTTCGTCACACCTTCTTTAAACTTCTTTGGCAACCCTTCAATGAGCTCCTTAGCATCTTTCAAAGCCAAGCTAGTCAAAGCCCTAACCGCTTTAATCACAGCAATACGCGCATTGCTGGGGACTTCATTGATAACCACATCGAACTCGGTCTGCTCCTCCACTACAGCCGCTGCACCACCACCGTCTCCCGGAGCAGCGACAGCTGCTGCAGCAGGCGCTAAAGAGAGTGGTGAAACACCGAACTTGTCCTGGAGGTAATCGACGAGGATGCGAGCTTCTTCGAGGGTAAGGGAGGAGATTTCAGATCCAATCTTCTCGATTTTCTCCGGAGCATCGACGGCGGAAAGAGGACGGAGATGGGTCGCACGGTGGGTGAGTGTGGAAGAAGAAGAAGCACCAAGGCGAGACGGAAATTCGACTGCGATGGGTCGAGAAGGGAAGTGATGTGGGAAAGTGGAAGTTGGATAAGAAGACGAACGGATTGTGCTTGCGATAGAGAGTGTTGTCGCTGCCATTTTCACCCTTTAGCTTCTTCGAATTTGTTTTGTGCGTCTCCTCTCCTCTGTCTTGCTTGATAGTTGATATTGAAGAGGATAAGGGGTAATTTGGAGATTCAAAAAAACTATGTTTGCTTGATGCTATCATGCGCGTTTTAGGGGTAGATGAAGTTCTGCCGTTTTGACTTTTACGAAAATACAAATAAAAAGTAAAATTTCTGGGGCATTCCGAGAATCGAACTCGGGACCTCTCGCACCCAAAGCGAGAATCATACCACTAGACCAAATGCCCTTCTGAAAGTTCAATGACAATTGGATAATTTTAATACAATATTGGATAATTTTAATACAATATTGGATAATTTCATTATTTAGAAATTGATTCTTTACTTTTTATTTATTAAAATTGAGGTTAAACTAGAGAATTTGTGTTAAACCTTATTTAAAAAAAAAATCTTTGAACAGTACTTAATATGAAGTAGAAGAAGTATTATAGCCTCATGCTTTTTAATGTTTATTATGTTCATAATTGTTATTTAAATATTTTTGTGAATATAAGTAATGTTTTCGTTGGTATATGCTTTTTAATATTTTCTAGTGGTTGAAAACAAAAAGTAGCATAACATTAACAAAAAGAGTAAGATTTTAAAATATCACATTTTTAATTTTTTTATTATAATTCTATCAAATTAAAATTAAAATTCTAAAAGTTAGTAATATTATTATATAATTAATTATGGTATTTTAAAAATTTTAATTTTATAATACTAAATTTACAACAAAATTTTTTTAAAAAATTCTATTATATGGTACTACTCAACAACTTTAACATTTTTAATATATTAGTTGAGAAACATTTTAATAAAATAACTCAACTCTGATGTATTATTAACAAAAATGTCATGCTGATATGTTATCATCACATTAATTTTCAAATAAATGTATAAATGAACTTAAGTTAGTATAATAATTATAATACTAGATTTTGATCCGCGCCATCCGCGGAGTAAACTATTTATTATATTTTATAAAAAAATAATATATATAATTAGTTTATATATTGAAATATTGTCTGAAAATTTAAAAGTCATATTACCATGATAAAATAATATATCATAATTGTATTATGTATAATATAAAATATAGTCTTTTGGATTGTTTTATATGATTAAAAATTCATTTTTATGTAGAAAGATTTGAATATTTGAAATTTAAAAAAATTCTATTGAAAAAATATTTTGAAACTCAATTAAAATTAAAACAAAATATAAGTGATTATATTAAAACCATTAATAAGATAAGTAAAATGTTTTAGTATAGAAATTAAAGTATGTTATCGATAAATATAAAAGAATATAAATATAGTTTGACTATTTTTAATTAAAATTTAAATAAAAATGTTGGCATTGACATAGAATAATTTATGTAGTGATTAGTAGCAGGTAATGTAGTGAAAGATTTGTAAAATCTACTCTAATGGTTTTATGTGTATTAATGGTGATTGAATGACATATATAGTAATTTATCTAGTAAATTAAGACTTCTTTTAAATTTGTTTTGAAAGATTATGAGGAAGCGACACCTCAGCTGGCATAGTTGTAAATAACACGTCGAGATAAGGTTATTTTTTTTAAATAATTCTCAATTAATATATTAGGGATATGTCATTGTCATTAATTTGGTTAAACAATCAATATATTTTATTAAACTAACCAAAAAATACTATTAAATTAAAAAAAAACCAATTATTTTTTCTTTTTAATTTACATATCCAAAAATTAATATTAAAAATAATTTAAAATAAAAGTTAAAGTTATATAAATATTTAATTTATATTTACTAATAAATAATATTATATAATTTGAGAATATTTTTGTTCATGCATCACGTGAGTATAAATTTAGTAATGTATTATTTACAGGATTGTCATAACATTCGTCATCAACAAAATGAGTTTAAAACAACATATATAAATAAGTTTAATTAATAGAATAATTAATATATATATATATATCATTATATTAGTTTGGTTAAAAATCAATATTATCTATTAAAATAACCAAAAACATTATTAGTTTCCAAGAAATCAATCTCCTTTTCTTTGCTAATTTATACCTAGATTATCAATACTGGATCACTTTGAATGCGTAATATTTTAATTATATCAGATTACTTTTAGTTATTATATTATTCCTTCTAATTTTATTTGATTTTTTTTTAAAATATAATCACCAATCATTCATTTAAAATAAATTTGTTTAATTATTATATATTAAATTTGAATTTTTATTTTTATTTGATATTTAAATAAAAAATATTTTTAAATAATTTTATGAATGAAACATATATTTTTATAAAAATCATCAATCATAAAATTATCATAATATTAAAATAATAATCAAAATTTATGATATATATAATCGAACTTTAAATATTAAATAATAATATTCGATGAATATAAATTTTTATATTAAAACTAAATTATATTTACTTAATAAATATTTCAATATATGCATCTCGCAAGTAAAAATCTAATATATAAAAATATATATACCAGAGACATTTTCTGGTAAGTAACATTTTCAGATCAAATTGATTGTGTTTTTTTGTTGGTAAGTAACATTTTCAGTTCGCTTTGGATAATATGTGATTGGATCTCTTATTAGATTAATATTTCGATGTGGTATATTCTTCACGGGTGCATAATGCAAATAAAAATGTTTACAAATAAAACTTTAAAAGTGGATTAAATAGTGTCTTTTGTTGAAAAAAATAAAGTTTGAGAAAGACAAATTAGAAATTTTATTATAATGTAAACCAACTTCGTTTTAGAAGGTTGAAGAAATTTTCTCGTATTTTCTTAATATTAAAAGAGAAATAAATTTAAAAAATGATGACATATTATAAAAGATGTCATGGCTAAATAAATTATAACATGATGCTAGTCAAATGTGATATATCAATTTAAACATAAAATTATTTTCAAAAAGTAAATTAAAAAATGAGACATAATTTTAAATATAAATTGACATGTCAATTGGTATGATCGCATCCGTTAATACATGTAATGCAATCGTAAATATACTATTCATCCATTTTTTTCAATATTTCTTCTTGAGCTCCACGTGATAAAGAATAATTCATACGATGTGTGAGCTTTGTGTATATGGTTGAAACGTTTTGGATCGTCAATGCGATGACTTTGAGATGGTCGATAAAACGGTTTTGAAGTCATAATTGTTTCTGCCCGAGAAAAAACATGATAATTTTAAATATAAATTTAGTCATATGTGATATAATAATTTTAAATATAAATTTATTTTCAAAAATAAAATAAATCATATATATTAAACTAGAAGTGCGTTTACAAGAAATATTTAATAGCATATATGTTTTCAATTTTAGAGTTTTATTTAGGTTTTATTTAATCAAAAACATATAAAAATAATGGTTAAAAATATGTATTATATAGAAATCCATATATTTAATATACAATTGTATCTAATATAGTTTATTTTATAATTTGATTATAAAATAAAAATATAAACATATTAAAAATTGAAATATATAGTTTTTAGTAGTTTTAAATACATAAATCACAAATAAAAATTTATTTTATATAATAAATATGTAATATAATATATATAACATTTTAATCAAATATAATAATAATTTAAGTTTATAATATATTATATTCACACAGTAGGTGGATATATTATCTAGTTAACTTTAGTTCTAGAATTGTAAATCATATTAGAAGGTGCTGAAATTAAGAATTTACATGTCTTAAATAGTTAAAGGTTAGGTGTTTATCAACATTACTACAAGGAAATTACTAATGGTATACAATTATCAAATGCTGAATTGTTTAAGCTCCTAAACCAAATTTCAATTACGATTTTCCTTTGTTAACAAAATGTTGACTTTAAATATTTTTAGAAAACTAAGCACAAAAAAATATTTGATTACATTATCAAATATACAACTAAATGTGGATATATAATATAATTGTCACAAATGTTTAAGAGATAGTAACACTTATAGATGTCAAAAAGTTTAAATATTTAAGATTAATCAGATTCGTTAAAATATATGTAACATATAATTCTAAATTATTGTATAGACAATTATTTAGATAATTTAAAATCGAGTTAGCAAAACATCATATTAAAATGGATTGTCCACGTTATATTTTTGTACTTAGTTTTAGTTTATTGTAAATTAAAATATCAATAATTTAATTTATGTAAAATTTATAAATAATATAAATATTCAAAAAATAAATTTTTGTTTTTATACCTCTTATAAAATGAAATAAAAAGGATAAACTATAGTGAGTTTTAAATAGATAACAAAAGATTTAATAACCATGTCTTTAAATTTTGACAGATTAAAATAAAATTAAAATTAGTTTAGAATTGGATTAATTTAAAGTTATTTCAAATTAAATTAAAAAAAATTATTAACATCTCTAGACTAACAAAGAGACAATAATGACTTTCAAAGAGTTTAAAGTGAGAAAAGAGCATATAAAAGATTTAAGAAATCAGCAATGTCAATGTAACATTACATATATTACATTGGAATAATAAATTCAAGTTACAAGAGATTACAATGTGAAAACGTTTACATGTTATATTGTTATGTTAAATTCATTTAAAAGTAAGTGATATTTTCTCATTTTTTGTATGTATGCATTTTCGCCAAAAAAAATTATAAAAAATAATATCTTAAAATAGAATATTTTTCAATTTTTGTTTTAAATTTAGTATTTTAAATTTAAAATTTTAAAAATATCACAAATTATTTTGTGAAAATATATATTTACTATCAATAAATTATAAATATCAGTATTATTTTTTTAGTTTATGGTTTAATTTTTTCAAATTAGAAAAAAAATCTAAATATTTAAATATTAAATTTGTATTATTTTTAAAATTTTAAATTAATTATACTATATTTGAAAAAAATTAAAAAATATTATTTTTGTCAAATTTTCAAAAAAATCCTTTATTCGCGTTTGGGGATTGACCAAACAAAACCATATGTTTTTGTGACAAAGCAAGAAGACAATTGTTATATATAAATTATAAATTTAGGTTTCAAAATAGAATCAATGTATTTTCGATGTGTAGGATTTATAAATTCGTATTTAATTTTGTACCATTTCCACTGTTTTTATTTTATTTTGCAAAAAAAAGAAGAAAGTAAAAATAACATCACGTGATTTTTTTCAACAATGGTTTTATCACATGATTAATTCATTTTTTCGTCTACATTATAAAGTTAATATTTTAATTTTTTTACATTTTGTGTATGGAATGATTTTTTCAAAAGTGATTTAGCCATTGACGTGAGCTTCATTACATGTTTGGTAATGTATGTGTTGAAGTCTACGATTGTGTTTTTGCATTTGGCCACTAATGAAAAATTTTAAAACAAATCAATGTATGAAAATTCAATGGGACGAAATATATACTACAATTATATTAAATTAGAGTTTTAAATTATTTACCTAATTAAGATCCTAACTACAAAACATAATTAAAACACAAACAATATGAGCATAAAACACCTAGAAACTATTATTATACTATAACAGTAAGTGAAACATAATATGTTATAAATATTTTTGTATAATATTATGGCATCAAAAGGGCATTTGGTCTAGTGGTATGATTCTCGCTTTGGGTGCGAGAGGTCCCGAGTTCGATTCTCGGAATGCCCCAGAAATTTTACATTTTATTTGTATTTTTGTAAAAGTCGAAACGACAGAACTTCATCTACCCCTAAAACGCGCATGATAGCATCAAGTAAACATAATTTGTTTGAATCTCCAAATTACCCCTTATCCTCTTCAATATCAACTATCAAGCAAGACAGAGGAGAGGAGACGCACAAAACAAATCCGAAGAAGCGAAAGGGTGAAAATGGCAGCGACAACACTCTCTATCGCAAGCACAATCCGTTCGTCTTCTTATCCAACTTCCGCTTTCCCACATCACTTCCCTTCTCGACCCATCGCAGTCGAATTTCCGTCTCGCCTTGGTGCTTCTTCTTCTTCCACACTCACACACCGTGCGACCCATCTCCGTCCTCTTTCCGCCGTCGATGCTCCGGATAAAATCGAGAAGATTGGATCTGAAATCTCCTCCCTTACCCTCGAAGAAGCTCGCATCCTCGTCGATTACCTCCAGGATAAGTTCGGTGTTTCACCACTCTCTTTGGCGCCTGCTGCAGCAGCTGTTGCTGCTCCGGGAGACGGTGGTGGTGCGGCGGCTGTAGTGGAGGAGCAGACCGAGTTCGATGTGGTTATCAATGAAGTCCCCAGCAATGCGCGTATTGCTGTGATTAAAGCGGTTAGGGCTCTGACTAGCTTGGCTTTGAAAGATGCTAAGGAGCTCATTGAAGGGTTGCCAAAGAAGTTTAAAGAAGGTGTGACGAAAGATGAAGCAGAAGAAGCGAAGAAGCAGCTCGAAGAAGCTGGTGCTAAGGTTTCCATTGCTTAAGTTTTAACAATCGGAATTTAAAAAAAAGGTATATGATTTTCCTGGAAATTTCATGGCTTCTTTTGTTGTAGTATAGCTTGCCTTTGGAATTGTTGAGAAATTATTAAAATTTGAATCAATTTGGTTTTCCGTAACTGTTTTATCAATTGGTTAATTAGTGTTTCTTTAGCTGCACATAACATGTTTGTTGAAATGCTTAACTGAGAATGTGAAATGAACTCACTCAAAGACGAATGGGTGCTTCACATTTATCTGTCCGGCATTAATCTGGCGGGTTTAGCGGAACATCCATTTCATTTAATTAAATTTTTTAATAATATTTAAAATTAAGTTAAATTAGTTCAAATTGGTTTGTTAATTTTATAATGTTGGTTAATTGGTTTGGATAAAATTAGTTTAAGATTAAATTGATTTGAGTATAAATTGTTTTAAGTTTTGGTTAACTAGTTTTGATATAAAATTAATAGATACTCGATAATCCGCAAAATAATAAAAAATAATTTGTACTCATCCCGTTGTAACAAAATTTTGATCCACATCCGCTTTACTTATAAATTTTTTGTTTTTAATTCGATCCACATCCGACCTACAACCGGTCAAATGGGGTGAGAGTCGTGGGTATTCACTCATAATGACATGCATAAATTACGGAGTAATATGTTTGTGTTATGAAGTCTGTTTTTACATTAACAAGGACTTCGACACGACGCAGATTCTTAGGTATCGCCATTAAAATCCAAAGAAGCATATACTTAACAATCTCCATGTTTCTTCTCAAAGTCGATCGTGTACATGCAAAAACATTGTTTTATTCATGAATAAGAATATTTTAAAATAACATTTTTTTAAAAATGAAATGAAACAAAATCAGAGAGATGTTTACGTCTTCTATGGCTAAACTGTAAAAACGATGAATAAGAAGAAAACGCATACCTCAGATTAGTTTTTCGACAAGGCTGACGGTGACGATGAAAAGAAGTCGGCGATCTTAGCTATGGATTCCCAATTTTGAATTTGGGATTCTTTTTGTCTTCGATTGGTAAATAAGAGATAGAAAATAAGTAAATAAGCGAAAGAAAAAATTTACAATTTACAAAGTAGTGGAATTTAAATTGGTCATATCTGAAATCGAACCAATCCAAAAAATTTGGAACGATTTCTTTTGTGAATATTTGAATTCGTCTTTTTAATTTTTCACTTTCAAATAGGGTTGAGCATATTAACGGAACTCGAAATCTTAATCTGAATCCGACTCGAAATACTAGAACCCAAACAAGTATGGATATTTGAAAATATCCGAATGAATTTTATTTGCTTAATAATTTAGGTTCAATTTCGGATTTGGGTATATCCAAAATAAGAATTTGGATTCGGATTTGAGTTTGGATTCGGGTTTATCCAAAACATTATGTTTTAATTTTATATATAGTTTATTTAAAATAAATAATTATTCTCACATAATAATTTGTGTTATTTTTGAAATTTTATTTTAATGTGTTAGATTTAGAAGATAAATTTAAAAAGATGTTATTTTATGATATTACTCAATTGAATATTTTACATCTTGTTAATTGATTAGTTTTAAATTTAAATTTTAATATTTGTATATTTAGCAAATCCAAATTAATGTTTTTTGTTAATTAGAAATTTTTCATTTGATTCTTTTAACTATTATCATAAAATTATTAATTTTAAATGTTTTAAAATATATTTTTTTTAAAATTTTATCTACCAATTTTAAGAATTTAAATAAATATATTAATTAAAGTTTCATATTTATCCAATAGTATTTATTTATATAAATATGAAAAAATATTATGGTTATAATATAAAATACATGAATAGAATTAGTACATAGATAAATATGATTTTTATTTTGATGTTTAATATTTTTTTGTTATTTTTGAATCACATTATTTTTGTTATTTGGAATAACGTATATTTATTTTGAATAAAAAAATACAAAATAATCCAAATTTATATGTATGTCTATTTCGGATACAAAATCCGAATCAATCCAAAACTCAAATCCGACAATTTGATTCACTCAAATATGAAAATTTTCACTTGTTTCGTGGAGCCGACCGCAAACCCGCAGTTCCGTACCGGGTTGAACCGTATAACCAATTTTCCCCGAAATGGGCCGAGATGTCTTACCTAGAGACACTTTAATGGGCTTTTTAATAAATATAAGCCCATTAAATTATTTATAAATACAATTCATGATGCTTCTGAATTGCATCACTGATTCAAACCAAAACCCTAATTCTTAGTCGTCTTTAATTTTCCGCCGCATCTTTCTTTAAAGATTTCTCGAATAATTTTATTTTTCTTTTGTTCTTGATTTACTGATTTCGATAGTGTTGGTTTTGTGGCAAAGATGAATAATGCTTAATATTTCTGACACCTCTTGTATGAGAAGAGTCTGATAAACTCTTCTTTGAGCACATTATGCAAATCTCTGAGCCTTCATTTGTTTCTCAATATTTTCGTTAATTTCTTTTATTCTCTCCTGTTTACATGAGATTTGATCCGGAGATGATTTTTTTACTTGAGTACTCTTGATTTTCCGTGATTTTGCATTATTTGCAGAAGAAAATTTTGGATCTGAAATGGGTTTGTTGCGATGATTGTAAAAGTAATTCCTCGTACTGAAAGCCATTGGCTTGATAGACTCACATTACACCCATAGAATATGAGCTCAACCCTTTTCTTCAAATCTGTTTTTTTGTTATTTTGATATTCTCTGTTGAATATTTTACAAAAATGAAGTGAATTTCTTTGTTTGAATTTGGTGTAAGCTTTTTCCAATCATTTACCACAGAATCTATAATAATTTCTGGTTTATTCTATTATGATGTTTGTTACAGCTTTGAAATCAGTTTATATGAAGCAGTAAACTTTATAGAGTCTCGCAATTTGAGCTGTGTTTCATAACAGAAAATCTTACGCCGAAATCTGTTATTAAATAATTTTTAAATAAGATATTTATTTCATATGAATCAAAAAATGAATTAATTTTTATTGGTTTTCTTAATTAAATCTCTTTTTTATTTTATTATTTATTCAAAAAATATTATTTTAAGTTTTTGTTTTAAAAATAATATTATTAATTTAAATTTTTAGTAATATTACAAATTTAATGTTAAAATATATAAAATGTCATTTTAATTAAAATAATAATTTAAATTATAAAAATAAATTCAAATATAATATTTTAGTTTTAAATATAATTTATTTAGAATAAATAAAAATATCTGATAAAATAGTATTATTTAAAGTTTTTGTTTCAAATGTATTTTAAATTTTCAAAATAGTTCAAATTTAATATTAAAACACATTAATATTTATTGTTAATGAAAAAAATTTAAACTTTAATTTGGATAAAATGAATTTAAAGCATTATATTTTAATTACATATAATTTATTTAATATAAATAATTATTTTTTATATAATAATTTATAATATTTTTAAAATTTTATTTTTAATGTGTTAAATAATTATTAAACTTAAATAAATTATTTATAAAATTAAAATATAATTAACTGTTTTTATAATAGTATATAAAAAACTATATACATTTATATACTATTATTTAATGAAAAATTCTATATGATTACCTTAAATAAATGATATAACGGAAAGGCTTCTTATAAAAGAATACCAACAGTTTTAATTTAGATACAATTTGGTTCTTTTCAAGTTAAGTTGGAAAGGAAAAAGCTTTTAGATGTCATCGGCGATGGATCAAGCGATGTTAGTCATGTCTTTAGAAAAAGATGATGAACCGTTCATTATGCTTGATTTGCCACAATATTGTTCTAAGGAAAATAATGAAATCAGTTTGATAGGTCGACTGCTGAATCCTAAGAGCCAAAAAATATCAGGTGTTATCTTTAGATATGCCCAGAAAATGGCAAAAATATGACAGTCAGAGGAGTAGGTTTATCTAGAGAAAAATTTCAGTTCTTTTTCAAGAATGAATGGGCTTTGGTATTTGAAAGATGAGTTGAAATGTTTTCGGTGGAATTCTTGCAATTTGTTTCCATTTGGTTTCAGATTCGCAATTTACTTGTGAACTACTATACGATTAGAGCGATTTTTGCCTTGGGAGAAATCATTGGATGCGTAGATGAAAAATGCATTTGATCCTACTAAACTACAGATTAGAGAGTATGTAAGGGTGAAAGTATGGTTTGATGTTTCCAAACTTTGGAGGAAATCCAAGGTGGTGAAATTACCTTCAGGTGAGCATACAACCGTGTTTTTTGCCTATGAAAAAATTCAAAAGAGATGTTACCATTGTCAGAGGCTTACGCATGAGAAGGACGTAGATAGCAGATGAAGTAGTAAAAGGAATGCATCACAGGGTTGTTAATGGAGAGGAAAGGCTAATTAGAGAGGAGGATAAAGTCAAAAACTCAGTTCAACAAATAGAAAAAGATCTGTTAACTCAAACGGTTCTTCAGTTTGGGAAAGCTCCAGTGGTATCTTTGGAAATAGACAAAGGAAAAGGAATTGTATTAGAGTATGAATCCTCCAAAGAAGTTAACAATTCACAAGAAGTGTCTTTTAAAGACCAGAAACTTATGTCTTCGGCTTTTAAGGCATGAATACCATCTGATTGAATGCCAACAGAGAAGAATGGTTTTCACGGAGCGCCTTGGCTAGTTTTTGTGGAGAGTCTCAAGCTTTCAGCCACTCGTTGACAGAAAAAGCCACTCTGAGGCTGGTTCTTCCGGAACAAAAGAGAAAATGATAAATCGAAGAAAGAGGCCCCTGAAAACCAAAAGGCTCACTAAGATTAGACATGTAAAAGAGGCTTTAAAGGAGCATTCTTTATTTCAATCTACTAATGAAAAGGTCGGCCAAAAGAGGAAAGTAGAAGATGAATTAAAGAGTATGGTGAAGTATGCTAGGAAAGACAAAAATGAGATGGTCTCCACAGTGGGGCTGTCTGATCATTAATGTCGATTCTAAGCTGGAATTGCCAAGGTTTGGGGCAGTCTCAAGGCTTGGTAATTCCTAGGCTCAGAGAAATGCGTAAAACACATTTCTCTGAGCTTTTTTTCTTAATGGTAGATGTGCAGGAATGGTTAGGATATGATAGGATTTACACAGTGGAGCCTAGTGTGGAAGTAGTGTTTAAGTTTGTAAATAAGAACATCTTAGATTGCCAAATTACGTTCGACGATGAAAGTTTTTTTTGTATCCTTTATATATAGGGAACCGGTGACCAAAGAAAGACCATAAGTATGTGAGAGACTGTCTCGAATTGGAGTTGGAAGGAATGAGTCTTGGTTTATGGTTGGTGATTTCAATGACATAATCCACAATGGTGAAAAAATAGGAGGTCCATGAAGAAGTGAATATGCTTTTGTGTATTTTGTTGATATGTTGGGAGCGTGTGGCATGAATGAACTGCCGGTAACAGGGAATTGTTTCACGTGGGGAGGTATGTGTATTAACCTTTGGATCCAATGCAAATTGGATAGATGTTTTGGGAACAACACATGGTTCAAAACTGTACAGAGGTTGTTTCAGGTTTGATAAAAGACTTTTGAATATTCTTGAAGTTAATGAAGAAATCACAAAAGCCTGGTCTCATCCTCTTCCATGGCATTATGCATCAGTTGTTGACAAGATGCGAGTTGGTAAGAAAGCTTTAAGCAAATGGAAAAAGAAAAAAGCTTTGGATAGAATCTCTCAATTGCAAATTGCTTTGGAAAAAGAAGAATCAACAGGTTTTCCTTCTTTTCATAATGTTTATAATCTGAAATATGATCTAAAGAAGGCATACAGAGAAGAAGAAGCATATTGGAGCCAAAAAAGTAGAGAAAGATGGTTAAAGGAAGGCGACAAAAACTCAAAATTCTTCCATGCTTCGGTTAGAACTAACAGACACAGGAATAGGTTGGAAAAGTTAGTGGATGAGAATGGAATTTTCCAAAAGGGTGAAGCCTCAAAAGGAGAAGTACCAACTAAGTATTTTCGAAAACTCTTCACTTCTTCAAACGCTAAGTGACTAATGATATGAATGGAAGCCTAATAAAGAAAGTTACCAAGCAAGAGATTAAAGATACAGTTTTCTCATTCAGACCAGAGCACCTTCAAGCGTAGACGGTATGAATGGTTACTTTTTTCTTTCTTCTCTTCTGGTTTATTTCCTAATGAATGGAATTTTACTCATCTGTGCTTATTGCCAAAGTTACTGTATCCGACTCAAATGAGTGATTTTAGGCCGATAAGCTTATGCTCAGTAATGTACAAGATCATCTCAAAGATTATGGTAGCAAGGCTTAAACCACTGCTCTCAACCCTTGTGTCTACTACGTAATCTGCTTTTATTTCAGAAAGGTTAATTTCCGATAACATAGCTATTGCACACGAGTTGGTACATGGTTTGCATACTCATCCGTCTTTATCTAGAGAATTCATGGCCATTAAATCTGATATGTCCAATGCATATGACAGAGTGGAATGGAGTTTTTTGACGATATTCTTACATGCTATTGGGGTTCATCATACTTGATCATGCGTATGGTTTGATAATACCAGAGAGAGGTTTAACACAGGGAGATCCTTTATCCCCATTTCTTTTTGTGTTGTGTACAAAGGGGTTGACTGGTCTTCTGAACATAGCTGAGCAAACGGGTCGTATTAATGGGATGCAATTCTTGGTTTTCGGGCCGTCAATGCATAATTTGCTCTTCGTCGATGATAGTCTATTTGTCTGCAAGGCAGAGGAACAACAATGCAGAACCTTGATGCAAATTTTGAAAGTGTATGGTGATGCAACATGTCAATCTATTAATCTTGAAAAATCGACAATAACCTTTGGAGCAAGGTCCCAGAAACGTGTAAAAGTATGGTGAAACAACTTATTGGTATTACTAAGGAGGGAGGTTCAAACACGTACTTGGAACTACCAGAATGTTTCAGTGGCTCTAAAGTAGTAATGCTACAGTATATACACGATCCAATGAAGAAAAGATTATCTGGTTGGTTTTGTCGAACTCTTTCATAAGGAGGCAAAGAAATCCTCTTAAATTGTGCCTATCTAAACAACAAGGAGGGTTAGGATTCAGAGATATCCAAAGTTTTAATCAAGCACTACTCGCGAAACAAGCTTGGAGAGTTTTGCAAAATCCATAATGCCTTCTCACCAAGGTACTCAAAAGCAAATAAATTGATCAATCGTGTTTTTTAGATGCCAACATAGGTTATCTTCCCTCTTTTGCTTGGAGAAGTTTGATATTTGGACAAGAAACTCTTATCTACCGGACTAAGGAAAATGGTGGAAAATGGTAGGAGTTCACGATTATGGTTAGATAAATGGGTATACAAAGCAGGAATGAAAAGACCATGGATTGAAAACACATCTTTGGACTTAAATCTTATGGTAGCAGACCTTATTGATGTTACTAACAGAGATTGGAGGTATGATAAATTAGAAGAGCTTTTTCTGACAAGTGATGTAAACTTAATTGCTTCTACAAAACCACTGGTGTTAGAAGAGGATTTTTGGTCTTGGCATTACAACAAAAGTGGATAATACACAGAAAAGTTAGGATATGAACAAGCAATCAGAAACAACATGAGTGATCTGATCAAGGAAGCTGAAGTTAGACCATCTTTGAACGAAATAAGCAAATATGGAAGATTCCAACTGCACCAAAAATCAAACTTTTTATTTGGAAAGCATGTAGTGAAGCAGTACCGGTGGCAGATTTGATAAGTTGTAGAGGAGTGAAACTTGATTCAAGATGTCAGGTATGGTTTAGAAGGAGCCAAAATTTATGGTTTTTGGCTCAAAAATATCCATGCTACACCAATTTCGTAATTTTTCTTAGACCACGAAACTCCCACATTGCATTTTAACCACTGAGGAGGTGATAGTTTCCAGTGGCTGTTTTTTATAAGAGATGATTTAGGAAATGTTCACTTACACAGTCGAAGAGCTTTTACAAACATACCACAGTTACGAAGAAGTGCAGTTAAAGGTCAGTTTATGGGCAATGGATAGCATTAAAAGCCATTGACAACAGTAGTGGGTGCTACACTAGGACCAAAAGCTTGGCCATCCTTGAGGTATCAGGCTGTAGAGAGAAAGAAAGAAACGAGAATTTTGAAAAACTGAAAGTTCTTGATTGATACTTCAATGTTCTTACAAGAGAGAGTGCTTGATATTTAAATAGGCAAGATAAAACTATCTAGGTTTTTGGAGAGTGAATCGTGAATGCTAGCTGGAGAAGTGAAGCCTCATAAGCTGCCAAGACTTGCCAGAGCATCAAACTGGTTTTGCAGACTTACTGCAGGTGGTCCCGTGGTGTAGGTACGATCTGAAGTTGCAGGCAAGGTGCAGGAGACGGCAAGTATTCTGTTCTGCTTCTGTTGCAAAGCTGTTTTGTCTGTAGGAGGTTCTTCATTTGGGCTTGCAAGAGTTGATGGTCCAATGGTTCTGATTTGATTGAAGCCCATGTATGATTGTCCAAGTTTTCGATTTCCATATTGCTCTGTTTCATGTTTATGACTTACACAGGCAACATAAATTAGCATAAAACTAAGTGTTTTTTTCAGATTGGAGACTTTGAATTGGCTTTGACAATGGCTAATAGAGGAGCTTCTCTCATCGCTCAAAGTGTAACGAATTCACATCGTATAACTTCTTACATACCAACATGCTATTCTTTTTGTCTAAAAGAAGTAATTGACAGTTAGATAGAGGACTTCAACCTCTTTTTAAAATATTATAAAAACTAGTTTTTTTTTAGAATAATTTTGTTTATATAGATAGTTTGGATGATATTTAGAGTAGTTTGTGTTTTTGTAAAGCTGTTTATAAAGCTTTAGATTAAACAGGTATCAAAATTGGATAGGTTTTTGGTTTTCAAGTTGTAATAGGTTTGGATATCATATGATAGTACATATGATTATCTATGTTGTAATAGTTTAGAAAGTGAATACTTACGTGAAACACATACATTTTTACTTTATGACTCTGATTGCAACTTACGTGACGTCTTGAATTTTATCCATAAGTGTTTTTATTTTTCTTTTAATGCCAATTTTGTGACAACAAATAGTTGCACAATTTAATCAACATATTTCCTTAAAATAGGAGAATGGTGAAGTTTAAAAGAGAAGAGTAAGTGAAAAAGAAGATATAGATATAAAAAAGAAAGTCATTCCATTCTATTTTGACAAAAGATTCATTCCCAAATTTTATAGTTTGGAGTCCGCTATTTCGAGCATGATTTTTCTACATCCGTAGGGAAAAATCCTTCCCTTTTGAGCCGGTTGTGGGTGAGGAGGGATTCGAACTCCCGACACCGTGGTTCGTAGTCACGTGCTCTAATTCTCTGATCTACAAATTCCATTCCGTTTCTACTGAATCTATTCCCTGGAGTACCATAAAACAAATAAATCTTTTTTTTATCAAACCATTTCGGATTAAAAAGATGTGAAAGTACATTTTTCTCTATAAAAACGGTGCGTTCCGAGGTGTGAAGTAGGATAGAACGAATTTCATAATTGGGATTTGTAATAACTGCACCACTTCTATGTACATTTCAGTCGTATGCAATTATTTTTCTCATAAACAATAGTTAATTAGTCAATCTTTTCATAAGTTCATAATAAATATGATATTTTGAAATTATTTTTTCAATAATTTTAATGTAAAAATATATTTATTTAATAAAATAAAAATTTAGTTAATACAAATATATAACCTAACAATTTGTATTAATGTTTCCATTGCATCCTATCTAATATATAATTTATTAGTCTGTCTTTTCTATTTTACTATCTAAACTAATGAAACATATAACTTTTTTAACCATTATATTGTAACGATTAAGTATTAAAATAATCAGTTTTTTTCTAATTTAAAATTTTTTAATAGTTTATTTTACTTTTAGAAACATTTAGAACAAAAATTGTTGATCCAATTTTTTATGAGTAATGTCCTAAAATAGATATTTTTAAGTTTGATTTTAAATGTAATATTTTAAACTTAAATTTTCAAAAATATCATAAATTATTTTTGAATTTATTATACATAATAGACTTGGGTTTTCGGTTTATTTGGTTTATCCGGGTCGGTTTATCCGGTTTTCGGGTTTTTCGGTTTGAGAAAAAA
Organism: Pugionium dolabratum; assembly: GCA_018901945.1. Lineage (NCBI taxonomy): Eukaryota > Viridiplantae > Streptophyta > Magnoliopsida > Brassicales > Brassicaceae > Pugionium > Pugionium dolabratum. Next base: position 59,769 of record JAEVFF010000263.1, read on the forward strand.
ACATCCGAAAAAGAAAATTTAAAGAATCAGTTCGGTTCGGTTTTTTTATCGGTTTAATCGGTTCGGTTTTTAAAAAATAAAACCATTCCGAATTAAACCGAAATCTAACTTGATTTTCGGTTTAATAAATTAAATTTGAATTTTTGTCGGGTTTTTTCAGGTTTTTTCGGTTTTTTTCGGTTTTTTCGGTTTTTTTTGGTTTTTTTGGTTTTGTTCGGGTTTTTCGGTTTTTTTCGGTTTTTTTCAGTTTTTTTCATTTTTTTTTCGGGTTTTTTCGGTTTTTTTCGGTTTTTTTAAATATATTTCAGTTTATTTCGGTTTTAAGCTCAATTCGGTACGATTCAGACAAATTCAATACGATTTAGTCCGATTCGATTCGGTCCAAATCGTTGCAGTTTAGTATTCAATGCTCCAATTCCTGCATAAAACCAAAACAACAACATAACGTTGGACCATTTAAGCACACAAAAGAACCTCCTCCGTTTAAGCATTTCAAATCTAGGTAATTTGCTTGGACCATTTTTCATCTTTTAAATGAGCAAAGATGACACGGGTCTAGATAATCATGGGAGTGCAATCAAACTAAGACAAATCAAACATACAACTATTCAAGGGTAGCAGCAGAACTAGTTTCATGATTCAAAAGCTTAAATCTCAGCAATGGGCTGCTACAGAAGCCAGAATTTACAAAAAGCGAAAGAGAGACAGAAAATAATGTATTCTCCTATATCATACTATGAACAATTTGATTAAAATCTTGCGCTTCACACAATTTTAGCAATAACAAAAAAAAAGAGAAGCACAAATCTACAGTCACAAATCTACGCAAAAACTTGCCAACCTCACAACAAGGTACAAATCGACATAAACACACACACACTAGAATACGTGGACGCTACCTGATAAATCTAGAACACACCTAGACGAATCTAAAGAAGGAAGAGGAGGAGAACTCACCAGAGAAAAAGTCACAGCCGATAAAAATCGCTGTCGATAAGAAAGAGGAGGAGGAAGAGGAGGAGAAGAAGAAGAAGAAAAAGAAGAAGAAGAAGAAAAAGAAGAAGAAGAAGAAGAGGAGGACAAGGAAGAAAAAGAAGGTCGGATAGAGTTGTTTTAGATCGGCCGCTGAGGAGAGAAACTCGAAGTTTCTCACAAAAAAGTTAGGGTTATCACTTATATATGACACCGATTTTCGGTTTAATAAAACCGATCGGTTTAGTATTCCCGAACCGAACCGAAATGTAAACCGAATAAAATTAATTATTTATCCGATCGTGTTTAGCGATTAAAATTAAATAAAAACCAAAACCGAAAATTTCGGTTCGGTCGGTTCGGGTTTTTCAGTTTTCATCGAAAACCCAGCTCTAATACATAAATTTAAAATATAATTAAAATATTATATTTGATTTATTTTTTTTAATTTAGAATTTAATTTTTTAATTACAAAAATTTTAAGATATTTTAATATAAAATTTGTCCTATTTTTAAAAATTTAAACTAATAATATTATATTTCGAACAATAACTTTTAAAAGTAATATTTTGTAATTATTCCTTTCCTATTATTTCACAAAACTTTTTAAAATCAAACCGGTTAACATTTACCAAAGAGTAGATGTTACATTCTATAAGAGAAACACTTCTTTTTACTTTATGACTCAGATTGCAACTTACGTGAGGTGTCTCGCATTAAATTCATACCTCTTTCGTTTTGTTTTATTTTTAATTCTGAATTTTGTGATAACTACTAATTACAGAATTTAATAAAAAAATTTCCTTAAATAGAAATAGCTTACAAACGGTGCAATGCTAATTGCATTTATTACATAATCAGTATTACTGTAAGATATCGCCACGTGTATTAATCTCACATTGTACTCGTCGAAAACCGACAAATGTCACATACCAAAAAATAAAAAAATATAAATTAGTTTAAAGATAAAGAAATGTAAAAAGAAAAAGTGAAAAATAAAATATTCTTAAAGAAATCTCATCTCTTTGTTCTCTTATATGGTTTTTACTTACAAAACAGGCAAAGCTTAATACTCATCTGAAACATGAACATGAACATGAACTCATCTCTTTCTATGTAAGATTTTTTGCTTTATTTTTTTAAGTTTTTCTGATTTTAATCTTCTCATTTCTCTGCAAGGATGTCAAATTATTAATTTTTATAATTTATTAGTTATATATATATATATATTTTTTTCTAAAATTTAGAGTTTACTGTTTACTGCAGCTTCTAGATTTTCTTATCCGTTGGGTGAAATTTGTTCTAAGAGAAACTAAGGCTTGATGTTCTGTTTTGATGTCTAGAGAATAATTTGTGTTTAAAGTGAAGAAGGATCGATGGGTGGAGAGATAAAAAAAGTGATGCGTTTGAGTAAATTATATTCTTTCAAGTGTTTAAGAGCATTCTGTAGAGAAGATCATTCACAAATTGGAACAAAAGGTTACTCAAGAGTTGTGTTCTGTAATGATTCTGATAATCCCGAGGCTCTAAAGCTTAATTACAGAGGAAATTATGTATCAACAACTAAGTACACAGCTACTAATTTTATCCCAAAGTCATTGTTTGAGCAATTTAGAAGAGTTGCAAATATATATTTCCTCGTAGTTGCTTTCGTTTCGTTTAGCCCTTTGGCTCCATACACTGCACCAAGTGTTCTTGCTCCACTCTTAGTTGTGATTGGTGCAACAATGGTTAAAGAAGGTGTTGAAGATTTAAGGAGAAGGAAACAAGTATGTATGGTTTTCATTTTGTTTTTTGGGGATATTTGATGATGTTTTAGATCGATTAAGAATCTTGATCTTTACTATGTTTTATGATGTGTTTAGGACATTGAATCTAACAATAGAAAAGTTGAAGTTTGTGGTAAAAATGGTACATTTGGCGAAACGAAATGGAAATATCTCAAAGTTGGTGATCTTGTGAAGGTTTATAAAGATGACTACTTTCCTGCTGATCTTCTTCTTCTTTCATCTAGCTATGAAGATGGTATTTGTTATGTTGAAACAATGAATCTTGATGGAGAGACTAATTTGAAGCTAAAACATGCGTTGGAGATCACATCTGATGAAGATTCAATCAAGAAATTCAGGGGTGTTATCAAATGTGAGGATCCAAATGAACATCTTTATTCATTTGTGGGAACACTTCATCTTGAAGGAAAGCAATTCCCTCTATCTCCTCACCAGATACTCTTGAGGGATTCCAAGCTTAAAAACACTGATTATGTCTACGGTGTGGTTGTTTTCACGGGTCATGACACCAAAGTGATGCAGAATGCTACTGATCCTCCTTCTAAAAGGAGTAAGATTGAGAGAAAAATGGATAAGATCATTTACATCCTCTTCACTATCTTGATTGTGATAGCATTTACCGGATCTATGTTCTTCGGGATTCAAACAAGAAGAGATATGAGTGATGATGGGAAGCTAAAGAGATGGTATCTTAGACCGGATCAGACTACTGTTTTTTACGATCCACGCAGAGCGGTTCTTGCTGGCTTCTTTCATTTCTTGACCGCTCTAATGCTATATGGTTACTTGATACCGATATCTTTATATGTGTCTATTGAGGTTGTGAAGGTTTTACAGAGTATTTTCATTAACCAAGACCAAGAGATGTACCACGAGGAAACAGACAAGCCTGCTCGTGCAAGGACGTCTAATCTTAATGAAGAACTTGGTCAAGTCGATACAATTCTCTCGGATAAAACAGGTACTCTGACTTGTAATTCTATGGAGTTTGTGAAATGTTCGATAGCTGGAACGGCTTATGGGCGTGGCATGACGGAAGTAGAAATGGCCTTGAGAAAGCAAAAAGGATTAATGGTGCCTCAAGAAGAAGCGGATGATGATTCTTTATCCATTAAGGAAAAGAAAGCAAATTCGACAAAGGCGGTTAAAGGTTTCAACTTCTGGGATGAGAGAATAGTCGACGGGCAATGGATTAATCAACCACATGCAGAGCTCATCCAGAAGTTTTTTCGAGTATTGGCTATTTGCCACACTGCTATTCCTGATGTAAACAGTGATACTGGAAAAATTACATATGAAGCTGAATCTCCCGATGAAGCGGCTTTTGTCATAGCCTCTCGAGAGCTTGGATTTGAATTCTTTGCAAGGTCTCAAACTAACATTTCCTTGCACGAAATCGACCACATGACGGGTGAAAAAGTAGACAGGTAATTTGAATCTTTGTTTTTGGTTAACATGAAGATACAACATTTCTAAAGTTAACACATTTCTTCTTCTTTTTATTGTTGAAATATTCAAGAGTATATGAGCTGCTTCATGTCCTAGAGTTCAGCAGTTCGCGCAAAAGAATGTCGGTAATTGTGCGAAATCCAGAAAACCAGTTATTGTTGCTTTCAAAAGGAGCAGACAGGTTAATACTTTTTCTTTATGGAAAAGCTTGATTCTTTAAGAATATGGTTCAATAGAAATGTCTTCTTCTGGCATGTGTTTCAGTGTAATGTTTGAAAGACTTTCCAAAAACGGACGCAAAAATGAGAATGAGACAAAGGAACACATTAAGAGGTATGCAGAGGCTGGTTTAAGAACTTTGGTGATTACATACAGAGAAGTCGATGAAGACGAGTACAGAATTTGGGAAGAAGAGTTTGTGAAAGCCAAGACTTTGGTTACTGAAGATAGAGATACTTTAATTGAGGCAGCTGCTGACAAAATTGAAAAGGATTTGATTCTTCTTGGCTCTACTGCTGTGGAAGATAAACTCCAGAAAGGTGTAAGTATAACAAAAATCAAAATAAGTTAGTTTCTGTTATTTGAGCTTATCATTTGTTTTTCTTGTTAATAGGTTCCAGATTGTATTGAAAAGTTATCTCAGGCTGGTGTCAAGATATGGGTTTTAACAGGCGATAAGACAGAAACCGCAGTAAATATCGGGTATTTTCAGTATTCTCTTGATGATCTTAGAGCTTCTGTAACAATTCAGATGTGTTGAAATGTGATGATATTTGACAGATATGCATGTAGTCTATTAAGAGAAGGTATGAGAAAGATTTTGATAACTCTAGATTCATCCGACATTGAAGACTTGGAAAAACAAGGAGACAAGGAGGCTGTTGCAAAGGTTGTTTGTGGTTTTTTCTTGCACATGATGAGTTTATATGTTTATAGAGAAATGATGATTTGTTTTGTTAATAGGCTTCTTTTCAGAGTATTGAAAAACAGTTAAGAGAAGGAATGTCGCAAACTGCTTCTGCAGCAACCGATAATCCGACTGAGGAAAATCGGGAAATGTTTGGTTTAGTGATTGATGGAAAGTCCTTAACATTTGCATTGGACATGAAGTTGGAGAAAGAGTTCTTGGAACTTGCAATTCGATGTAATTCTGTTATATGTTGTCGGTCTTCACCAAAACAAAAGGCTCTCGTAAGATTCGTTCCTTCTGTTTTCATTTGTCTTTAGTAAAATCGGATTGAGAGGAATAGAATCTAAATATTTTAGGTTACAAGATTGGTCAAGAACGGAACAGGTAGAACAACTTTGGCCATTGGAGATGGCGCAAATGATGTTGGAATGCTTCAAGAAGCCGATATCGGAGTTGGTATAAGTGGTGCAGAAGGAATGCAGGTATAGTTTGCTTAGTACGTCTTCTAGTATTACTATGTAATGGTCATAAAAGCCTGAGAAGTGAGAAGGTTTATTGTTACAGGCAGTAATGGCTAGTGATTTTGCGATTGCTCAGTTTCGATTTCTAGAACGTTTGTTGCTTGTTCATGGCCATTGGTGTTACAGACGAATCGCATTGATGGTAAAAATCTTTATAAGCTCAAACTTATTTACTTAGTTTGAGTTCTTCGAATGGAAGCTATTCGGTCTGGTCTTTCAGAAACTGTTCAGATGTTTTCTGATTAGAGTCTTGTGAAATTCAGATATGCTATTTCTTCTACAAGAACCTTACATTCGGGTTCACGCTGTTTTGGTACGAAGCTTATGCTTCTTTCTCTGGAAAACCGGCTTATAATGATTGGTACATGTCCTGCTACAATGTCTTCTTCACTTCACTTCCTGTCATCGCTCTTGGAGTTTTCGATCAAGATGTCTCTGCTCGCCTTTGTCTCAAGGTAAAGATCTTCTTCCTCCTTCTTTCTTGATTAAAAGATGTTTCTTGATTCTTGTTTTTCCACAGTATCCATTGTTGTACCAAGAAGGAGTACAGAACATATTATTCAGCTGGGAACGAATCCTCGGTTGGATGTTGAATGGAATTATAAGCTCAATGATCATTTTCTTCCTCACAATCAACACAATGGCTGCTCAAGCTTTCCGGATCAATGGCCAAGTAGTTGATTACTCGATTCTCGGCGTTACAATGTACTCTTCCGTAGTGTGGACGGTGAATTGCCAAATGGCGATTTCGATAAACTACTTCACTTGGATCCAACATTGCTTCATTTGGGGAAGCATTGGATTTTGGTATTTGTTTCTTGTCGTCTACGGTTCACTTCCTCCTACGTTTTCAACAACTGCGTTTCAAGTCCTGGTTGAGACCACAGCACCGAGCCCGATCTGTTGGCTCACTCTTGTTCTCGGTGTGTTCTCTGCTCTCTTGCCGTATTACTCTTACAGGGCCTTTCAGATCAAGTTCAGACCAATGTACCACGATATTATTGTTGAGCAGAGGAGAACAACAGAACGGCCGGAGACTAGGACAAATGTGGTTTCCAGCGAGCTTCCTGTGCAAGTTGAGTTTACTTTGCATCATCTTAGGGCAAATTTGTCTAGAAGAGATTCTTGGAATTGATTAGTATTTACGCAATTTATAGCTTTTTCTGATTTTGTTATTTTATTGTAAAATTTTACCACTTAATATCTAACTAGATTTAGAGTTGAAAAAAAAATATTCGGACATATATAATTAATTATTTATTTAAATATAAATTAAATATATACATAATTTATTTTTTATTTAAATAATTTAAATTTTTTTAATATTAGTTATATAAATAAATATATAATAAAATTATATTATACAAATAAATTTAGAATAGATAAATAATATTATTAAATATATATATAATTGTAGATATGATAAATATTTATTTAATTTAAAATTTTCTTTATTTATATTTTGATTGACTAATTTTTAAAAGTTAATAATATTTTATTTTATATTATATTTGTATTTTATATCAAAATATTAAGAATTTATATTTAATATACTGTTAAATATTTATTCAACTTTATTTTTGTAAATATTTTAATAAATTATGTTGTATATAATATTTACTTTAAAATACAAAATTTATTTGTTAAAATATTTTTTAATTAATATATTAAGAATTATAGTTTTTTGTGGATTATATTGAAAAATGTATTTTTATAGTTGTTTTAAAAAGTTTGAATTTTGAATTCGATTGGATTTTTTAATTAATATAATTTTGAATTCGATTGAATTTTTTACTATAATTCAAAAGAACTATATGTATCGATTCTTTAAATGAAAATCGATAATAGATTCTTTAAATGATCTAAAACTGTGGGATCAAATCAAATAATAGAATTAAAAATTTGTTGAGGATGTGGCATGTGAAAGAAATGAATTGAAAAGGCACTATTCAAAATATCCTATTTTTCATATTTTTAAAAATAATTAAAAGTTTTCTTGGAGAAATATCATTTATTTATATCAAAATGTTTTTATAATGAAAATATTTATATTTGAAATTAGAGTTATGAAATTTAAACAGAATATTTTAATTATTGTTATAGATTATATAGGATAAAAAATTTACACAATGATTTATAGTAGTTTTAAAATTAAATTGATAATTTGGAAAATAAACTTTAGACTGTTGTATTTAGAATATTATTTATTTATTTTGTTAATGTTTAGAAAAATAAAAAAAATTATTGGTTATTTTTATAGTGAAATTAGATGTTTACATAGAAGAAATAACATATACTATATAATAAATTGTAACAATCACATTAAAAATTAAATTATTTAAATTAATATTAAAAAATATTAAAATTTCCAAAAATAGCACAAATTTAATATTAAAATAATTGAAAATTTATTTCTAATAAAAAAATTTAAATCCTAAATTGAAAAAGTGAACCCAAACATTATGTTTTAATTTTATATATATTTTATTTAAGGAAAATAATTATTTTTATATAATAATTTATGCTATTTTGAGAATTTTAGTTTTATTGTGTTAAATTTGGAAAATAAACTTAAAATAGTACTATTTTAGGGTATTATTCTTTTATTTATTTATCCATTTTAATTTCCCATGATAGTCAACAATTATAGTTCACTAGCGTTTGGAATAAAATAACTTAATCTTGACAATTTAGTTTCATTGATGGAAGAATTTTTTATCCAATATTTTGTTGATGTTAACTAAGGATATTTTATATGTTCAGTTTTAATTTTAATTTATATTATTTACTTTTTAGTTTGGTATATCTCTAATTAAATAATAAATCTATATCAGTAATTTAGATATGGGCAAGATAGACAGTTGATTGCATAAATAGATGAATTTGGATCATGTGCATTTTATAAATTGTTGGTTTCATAAATAGAATATTAAAATTTTTGAATTAATTGAATATTTTATCATATTTATAACTTTTTATTTATTTAATAATATTATATATTTAATATATAAATAATTTAAATTCATTTTTACTGTATATTCATTTGTATAATATTTAAATATTTTTATTCCTAGATCTAAATCTAGTTAATTTAATATTCAGTAAACTAATAGTCAATATAGTCGTCTTTTCTTATACTCTAACAATGAAACTTATAGTCACACTTTTCTTGGTCAACGTTTTCGTAATGATATTTAGCAAAACAATATTTAATTGATATTGTATATTCTATTACATTATCGTCTTATAATATAGTCTTATAATATAAAAATATTATATTTATATCATCGTAAATTATATAATATTATTTATTAATAAATATAAATTAGATATATATGATTTAATTTTTCTTTAAATTATTTTTAATATTAACAATTATATATGTAAATAAAGAAATAAAAGTAATTTTTTTACAAATTTAATAATATTTTAATAGTTTAATAAAATACATTTATTTTATAATTAAATTAAGAATAATATTTATATATTTATTTTAAATTTAATGTAATAATAATAATAAAACGTCAACATAATATTATTATTAATAATACGTTAGAATAAAATATTTTTAAAATACTTTTTAAATTATATATTAATGATTTGATTTGATTTTGATAGATATATTAAATCTCTTTTAGCTTCACTCATAAGAAAAGTGATAACGACATGCATAAGTATTATAAGTTTATATACACATGTCAATATACGTGTCCATGTGAAAAAATTTCTATTAACAAGATCGTATTTATTGTTATTATTGTGCATAAATAAATTGAAACAAAAACAAACAATTTTGAACTTTCGTTTTCGAGAGGCTAATTAAAAAAATGTTAAAAATTGATTCAATGTAGCAATCATGATTTCATCATTTATAATTCTTCTTGCTCTGTAAGCAATTACGTATGCATTTCCATACAATGAGTGTAAATATGAATATATTAACATCAATATCAATATTAATTGAAATTATTTTAACAAAGTAATTTTATAGTGATGTGTGATTTATAAGTGTGTATATGTCACACTATTAGAATATTTAAGAAAAATATTATTTAGAACATAATTTACTAGAATATTTACGAAAATTGTCATTATACATTATATTATATGTAAATCCCTAATATTTCGATATACAATGTATTCTGTCATAAAATGTAAATATAATATAAAACAAAATATAAATTTTGAAAAATTAGTCAAAAAAAATATAAAACAAAAGTTTAGTTTAATTGAATATTTATCATATGTATACTTTTTATCCAAAATAGATATAATTTAAATATATTTGTATAATCCGATTTTATTATCTATTTTATTTTATAATCAATATTAAAAAAATTAAAAAAAACTATTTTAAATATAAAATAAATTATATATATATATATCTAATTTATATTAATAAAACAAATAATTAATTATTATTTGTAAATATTTTTTCCCACACACAACATAGGTCAAAATCTAGTATGTTAATTAAAATGGATGTTCAACTAATTACACGTAAGCGATGGCTTATGGCTATATTTTGGCCATACTTATTTACGAAATATAATATCTTTGTAGGATTTTAGAGGTAAGAAAAAAAATACAAGATTAACATCTATAGAAGAATTTTAATTAAAAACTATGATAGTCTTTTATCTATTAAAAAGAAATCAGTTTTGAAAAAATGATTATATGTTATTTAAAAAAATGACATGACTAAATAATTTATTACATGATGTTTAGTCAAATATAATATGATAACATAAATTTATTTATAAAAATAAACTAAATCAAATATATTAGATTAGAAATTAGTTTAAAAAATATTTATATATCATTATAAAAAATGATATGATTAAAAAAAATTATATACACTAAAAAGTGAATTTTAAAAAAATGTTTATATTTCAAAAAATGACATGATTCAAAACATTATGACATAGCATTTTATCAAATATGATACATAGTAATTTTAAATTAATTTTTAAAAGAATTTAAATAATATATATTGAATGATTTTTATCAGTAACAAAGCCATAACAAAAAAACTTCAGAGAAAAAACTAAATGTTGTGTAAAAAAAATGTTTTCTAACATATCTAGTTTTGTTTCTCCGATATGTTTTTATAATTGTTTAATACCATATATGTTTTAAATTTTATAATTTTTATTCATTTATAGTGATTTCAAGTAATTAATTTGATGTGAAAAATTATGATAAATAATTTATATTTTTTTTCAATCATGGTTATTATTTTCACATGTTTATAAGTTTATTGAATTGTTCATGTTTTAATCAATATTTAATTATATAATTTTCTAATATACAAATTAATATTTAAATATAAAACTTAATTTTATAAAAAATTATAGCTAAAAATTGTAAAACTAATGGTTAAAGAGATGTGTTATATATAAGTACATAATTTTTAATATACAATCATATCAAAAATATTTAATTCATATATAATTTAATTCTAATATAAAAACTTAAACATACTAAAAATTGAAAATATAATTATGGTAATTTTAAATATATAAAAAATAAATAAAATTCATTTTATATAATAACAATATAATATAATATATATAATATTTTAATTAAATGTAGTAATGAGTCGAGTTTATAATATGTTATACCTATGCATGGCATGAAATAATTATTTATATTTATCTTTTTATTTAGCATAAAATATGTTATATCATTTTGATGGAAAACAAAATACATATTTCAAGAGTTAAAAATTACACAAAAACATATAATTATATATAATAATTTATACTAAAATAATATCTTTAATATATTATTTGAGCAATATTTTAACAAAGAAATTTCACATTGACATGTGATTTAGAAATACTACATGCTGACATATCACACTATCATAACATTTTTAACCAAATATAGAATTTACCAAAATGGAATTAGACAAATATTTAAAAATATAATATATATAAATTTCTAATATTTTGATATAAAAAACATTTACATAATAGACAAACATAATATAAAATAAAATATTAGGAATTTAAAAAAATTAGCCAAACAAAATTTTAATTTAATTACATATTTATCATATCTAAAATATCTTACATATTTAATAATATTATCTAACAAAAATAGAGATAATTTAAATTCATATATATAATCTGATTTCAATATCCATTTCATCTATATAATCAATATTAAAAATTAAAAAAATATTTTAAATAAAAAATAAATTATGTATATACATATATATTTAATTTATATTTACTAAATAAATAAAATTATAATGTATGATTTACTTTTTCACGTATTAGAACACCTAGATCTAAATCTATTAGCAATCTTAAATGTAAACATCTGAGATTACAAAATAAAGCCAAACAAATGTTGAATTCATTTGTGAGATGTACTTGACAACCGAAAGATAATAACTAATTAATCATATGACTTATGAGATGGAAACCGACAATGAAATTAGACCACATTAAAAACTTCTGGATCAATTAGAGGGATTCGCTTCTAGAAACTCGTCCTTAATAATTCTTTATAGTTGCTTCAATGACTCATTTAATCCTTTTTTTTTTTTACTTTTACGTCGTTTTACGCTTTTTTACCTATTTACCGCAAACTGCAATTTTCCTTTTTTCTTGGCTCAACGATTTCTATATATACTTCTGTTTACAGAAGAAGACAAAAAAACGCCATTAATAGAGAGAAGAAAAAGCTAATTCAAGCTTCTCTGATGGAGAAAGATGATGATTCTAATGCTTTTTCACCTAGCTTCAGTACTTACTCTGGAGATCGACTCGTTGAAATCGCTGAACGAGTTGGTCGGACATTCACCGACGGTGATAAAGGAGTAGACGAATTCGAGTTTGCGACAACGCCATCTTCTTCTACCGACGGTGGTGGATTTGTATTCCCTGTTTTCAACCAGAATCTCATCTCCTCCGTGGAAACTAACGACGTTTCTTCTTCACTGGAACCGGTTTTAACTCCGTTAAAAGATCTATTCCTCCGAGAGCGTAACGATAAGCCACCGCAACAAACGTATTCATCTTCGTCAGATGAAGAGGATGATTTAGACACGATTCCAAGCGAGATCTATTGTCCATGGACACCGGCGAGATCTACGGCGGAGATGTCGCCAAGTGGAGGCTGTAGAAAGAGCAAATCGACTGGATCTTCTTCGACAAAACGGTGGAGAATTAGAGATCTACTCAAGAGAAGTCACAGCGACGGTAAACAATCACTCAAATTCCTCAATTCAAACTCAATCAACAAAAATTACATAGCAAACGGAAACGAATCTATGATAACGGTGAAGAAGGAGAAGAAGGAGAAAGTGTCTGTTTCTTCTGCACATGAGAGATTTTACTTGAGGAACAAAGCAATGAAAGAAGAAGAGAAGAGGAAATCATATTTACCATATAAACAAGATCTCGTCGGACTTTTCGCCAACATTAATCGATACGGAAAGACTTTTTCTCCTTTCTGATCAAAATCTCTTTGGATCTTTTCAGTGATTTTTGTTTTGTTTTAAAAAAAAAATGAGATTTTTAAAAGTCGTATCTAAATAAGTTGTAATATTTCATAGTTTATTAAAAATATGTATATGGCTATTTTAATAATTACACCTTTCGATTCTAGCCTTCTAACTAAAAAAAATTGTTTTACATAAATAATATTAATATTTTAATTTAAAACAATTCAATGATAGTGCAAATTTTGGATTATAATGGATTATTCGAAATCATCATGAGTTCTATCATCATGCCGATATTGAAAAATTTGAAAATCGAGATATACGGATCCAAACAAAATTTACTGTTCTTATTTGGGTTATCCACACTTTATGATCTTTGGAATACCGTAAAATAATAATTAAAAAAATAATTTGCACTTAAATAATCTATTTGTAAAAATATTTATTTGCAGTTTCAACATTATATTCAAACTATTCTCAGTTGGATATTGAATTTTGACCTATCAAATTTCAATATCAGTCAAGATCTTCATATAAATTGGCATATAAATCAGTACACATCTATTGAGTCTTCTGTGGATTAGAAATTATTTTTATTCTGTACTTTATTTTTATGTTATAAACAATGAATGTACCAATTAAAAAATTATTTGATGGCAAAAAAAATCAATCATATAAAATATTACATAACAAAATGATATCAAAAATTTATAAATGATTAATAAAATAAAATGCAATTCAAAATTAACATATTTTATTATTTTTTACTATAAATATAAAATTATTAATATAAATTTTTAATAATATCACTAATATAATATTAAATATCTTAAAACATGTTTCTAATCAAGAAATTTCAGTTTACTTTATTTTCATAAATCAATTTACTTTGTTTTCTTTAGTTATTTTGTTAAAAAAAAAAGAGGGATAATAATGGACATAAATGCCATCTGCTAACTGTTGAATGATAAATTCTTGATAAAAAAAACAGTCTGATAGACTATGGTCATATCATCTATAGAATCTATACACAAAATTCTGTAGCTATATAACTACACATTCCTACCTAACTTAGCTACATGTTTATTGTTTTACATTTATATGCTCTATTTATGTTTTTTGCTGTAAAATTTTTAGATATTATAATTGTGACTGTCAATTTAAAAATTTGATTGGTAACAAAATCAGTAAGAACTCTAAGTTTTATTTTAATTTTTTAAATATTTTATAATATGTAAAATACAATTTTTGAAATTAATTATTTGGAATGATTTCAATTTTAAATTAATTATTAAAATAACTCTCATGTGACAGATTTACTAGAAAAATTCTATTTTTTAGAAATGACATGTTAATCTTTGCTAATCTATTAATAACAAAATTTTCATTATAATTATTTTAATAATTTAAATTAAATTTCGTAATTTTAATTAAATTTTAATTTCAAAAATTTTAAAATTGTTTATATTCCTAAATTACTTTTAATTTCTTTATCTTTTTCAAATATAAAAACCTATCATTTAATAATTTCTATTTTCGTATTCAAAAGGATTTCGCACCCTTAAACGTCCATTTCGCACCCTTAAACGTCGTTAAATTTTCCTATGTTTTAAACGTCCATTGTCTCCTATGTCACCAAACAATATTATCTGGAAAAATATTCTTATATTATTATTAATTATTTATTTAATAAACAAAATTAGATACATATATAATTATTATTTTGAAATTTTAAATATTAATTATATAAATAAAATTAAATTATAAAAATAAATTTAAATTATCTATATTTTAAAAAGATAATATTATTAAATAAGTAAAAAAATTACAAATATGATAAATATCCAATTATTCTAACTTTTTTTTATATTTTGTTTAACTAATTTTTAAAATTTTTAATTTTTTTATTTTATATTGTGTTTGTTTTTTATATCGAAATATTAGAAATTATATATAGTATAATGTTAAATATTTATTTAATATAATTTTCATAAATAATATAGTAAATTATATTTTAAGTAATATTTGCTTTAAAAAATTTTGCTCGGGTAACTCGTTAACATGACATATTTACAAATCATATTTTTTTGTTAAAATGTTTTTTAAATAATATATTAGGGAATATGGATAAATACTTCTAAAATCATTTTTATTTTTTGGAAACAAAAGTTCGTATACAATACTAATGAGAAATAGAAACTGTTATCTGATAGGTGACACACTGATTCTTATCACAAAAATTGGCATTATTTTCAGCATACAAATCGATTAATCTCACAAATAACTCCAAAGTTACCTCACTTACCTTGAAGTCGAAGAGTAAATGCTCGTAACGAGACAAGGACTTGCTTTAACCTCTCCTTAGCCGCTTCATCGACTAGATTTCCTTCTGCATCGAATTTCTGAGGTGGCTGAAATGCATTTAGAGTAAACTCGGGTTTGTTAATGAAATGAAGGTCAAGGAAAACTCCGATTTGTCGAAGATGATATTGTGATTTTCCTCCACCATGTCCTCCACCGGTGCTTATAACCGCAGCAGGCTTGTCAGCCCAAACATTAGGTGATCGTGAAGCCCAGTCGATTGCGTTCTTAAGAGGAGCTGGTATAGTAATCCAATACGAAAAAAAGATAAGAGTCAGCAAGATTGAAAGAGTTTTGGATCCTATGTTTCCGGTATTTTCTATAAACTTGAACTCGTTTTAAATCATGTTTGCATTCCTCAACACTAAGCTGTTAGCACAAGGTTTGTGGCTAAACAGATGGATTGATGTGCAATGTGTTTAAGTTCGGACGCGGGAAACTTAAAAGATGCTGGCGTATTCTCATTGGGAATGAGATAACAAGCTGTACAAAGAAAAATAATATTCAAAAAAGTCAAGTTCGTGGTTGTGAATATTGTTGAATATTTATTTAGGAAATGCAAAACCCTAGTACAAGACAAGTATAAAAGAGAATTGTCGTGTGCCAGCTAGAGTTGACGTTTTTGGTGAGAAGAATAGGCTATGTGTGTGATCTGTTGCACACGTTTTCCGGTGAGTGAATAAAAATTGAACACAATTATTGTTGTGTGTAAGTTTTGCGTAGATTAGGAATCGGTCAGTTGCATGGTAAGTGTTAATAGTGCATAAATCTGATTAAATACTATTGTAGAATTGTATTTAACCGATTTCTAATAATATTTATGTGTGTTATAGAAAGTTTTTGGTATTCTCTATATTCTGGTTCTTTCGTAAGCAAAAGTCTACAAAGGTAACAGAAACAGAAACATGTATCCAATCAACAAAGTCAGCATATCGGAAAAGTTTTGAATGTTATGTCTCATACAGTTGTTATCAGCTTGAACTAGTTATTAGCAATGCCACATTCCTCAACACTGAGCAAAAGTCTATAAAGCTAACAGGAATAGAGCAGAGCAAGAATCAAATCAATCTAGTTTGGAACTAACATAAGAAATTTCACCACTTCCCCAAAGAAGGAATTCACAAGCCAACAAGACTCAAGATAGTCTTTCAATTTTGAGCATTTGTGTGGTCCCATGAGTTACACTATTAAGCAATATCAAATGGTTCCACAATCAGCTTATTCTTAATATATTTGCATATGACTAAAACAAAGATCGACCATTGTTACAGTATATCTCTTATCAAATCGATTTGAACCAAAATCCTAATCTTTCCAAAACCCCAAATTCTCACCACTTTCTGCAAAAGACACACTCCTTGAAGCAAATCAAAACAATGGACTCTATATATAACCCATTCACATCTAACAGATGAAACCAAACCTTAAACATCAAAAATTACATCCAGATTCAATTGATGCAATCTTATACCCAGCAATGAAGACGTTTGCATAAGAAAAACTTGATTAAGTACCTGATACTGAGTAATTGTACTCAGGGGAAGCAAAGAGAATGCTATCGGCGTCAAGGATTTTCTGCCGGAAAGCTTCGACCACCGGAGGATAAGTACCTTCGATTTCCAGATCGGTGTTGATTAACGGTAACGGAGATATGTCGAGATACTCAATCTGCATCCCGGGAACCGACTCCTTCGTCAAATCAATCGCTGAAGAAAGAACCGCCAAAAGAAGTTAACAAACGAAACTCCAAAAATTCATAAGCGAAAAAAGGGGACATACCAGCACGGAGGAGACCAGAGTTGTAAGATCCTTTACGGAGGGAACCGGAGAGAGCAGCGACTCTGATTAACGGCTTTAACGATGTTACTGCCTCCATTATCTCCGAGCAGTGCTTGACAAAATTTCGACCAACGAAGAATGATGAGATCTTGTAAAAAGGAATACACAGAAGAAGACGATTCCCGCTCCTGTAACACTCAATTATCGTATTTAATAATGACTAATGACATCGCAAATATTGATTAATTATTAAATCAAAGTAATGTGTCACATGGCACTTTGGAATCGGACGATAAATGATTTGACTAATGATTATTGGTTTCAGATCGGATTTCAAATTTATACCGAAGTAATTAATTACATTTGATTTTGTTTTTGGGTTATCATTAAAATTATTTATAAATTACATAAATATACTTTTAATCTTAAATCTATCGTAATCGATATTTTTTTAAAGTCATAGTAATCTATCTTATCGTTTTTATATATTTACATAATTATATATACATCAAATTGTTACACAAAATCAGAAGAACTGCACATAATCAGAAGAATAATTCTTATTCTAACATCTTTTTGCAATTTAAACGTTGATTGTTTTATAAGTTAAGCTGGATCTAAATTTGTTGAAAAGAGAGGTTGGTAATTCTTTGGTCAATATGTCAGCATACTGATGAAGGCATATGAATAACTTTAACTTGATCCATCGTAATTTTTTCTCGGATAAAATGAATATCAATCTCAATATGCTTAGTCTGTTGATGTTTCATCGGGTTGCTGGCGAGGTAAACAGAGATGATATTGTCGCAATAAACTACATATGCTTTCAAGACTTTGCAATATAATTCCAAAAGCAAGTTACAAAGCCAACAAATTTCAGCCACAATGTTGGCAACTCCCTTATATTCAGCTTCAGCACTAAACCGAGAAATCGTTGGTTATCTTTTTGAAGACCAATACACAAAATTTGTGCCCAAGAGGACATAGTAGCCTGAAGTAGAACGTCTATGGAGTTGCAGACCATGTAGTTTAGTGCCTTAAATATACCGAATGATGCATTTCAAAGCTTCAAGGTGTGGTTGTCTAGGGACAGATTTGATGCACCGTATAGGAAATATCCGGTGTGGTAAATGTTAGACATTGAAGAGCTCATGCAAGTCATCGATAAAGTGTTGGATCACAAACCGGTTCTCCAGAGCTGGCTGACAGCTTTGATTGAAGATTAATTGGCTTTGATATCAGCTTGTAGTGTGTTATTTTAGCTCTATCAATAACCTCTACAGCATATGCACTTTGACTCAAGAAGATAACATCATTATTATACTATGCTTTAACACCTAAAAAATAATGAAGTGGCCCTGAATATGATATTGAGAATTCTCCTTTCAGGGAAAAGATGATACGACTAAGGAGGCACCTTGTAGAGGCTGTAAGAAGAATATCATCAACATATAATAAAAGATATGCTTGTTCAATTCCTTTCGTGTAAGCAAACAGAGAAGCATCACTTTTGCATGAAAAAAAGCCAATGATAGTAAGAAATTTAGCAAATCGAGCATTCTAAGCGCCTAGCGCCTGCTTTAATCCATATAAGGCTTTGTTTAACTTGCACACATGATTAGGTCTTGTTTTATCTTGAAGACCAGGGGCTGAAACATATATATATATATATATATATATATATATATATATATATATATATATATATATATTCTTTTAATTCACCATGAATAAAAGCGTTTTGAACATCAAGTTGATGTATTGGCCAATCGCGAGCCAGACTAATATTAAGGACAGTTCTAATCGTTGCAGGTTTAACCACATGGCTAAAAGTTTCTTCATAATCAACACATGCTTCTCGAGATTTTCCATGGCTACTAATCTGGCTTTATATCGCTTTAATGTACCACCTACATTGAGCTTATGTTTAAACAACCACATCGACCTGATAATGTTTGCCCTTGGGAGACGAGGCACCAGATCATAAGTCTTATTCTTAAGCAGAACATTATTTTCATCAGTCATTGCAGTAGACCATTTTGGATCAGAAAGAACTTGAAGATGGTTGTGTGGAAGAGGGAAATTTTGGAAGTAATAAGAAAGAATAGGCTTAGGTTTATGTATCCCATGTTTGCTTCTCGTCGTCATTGAATGATTTTTCAGAGCAGCAACCGGAATTGAGGTAGTTGGTTCAGTTAAAATAATTGTGGATGGGTTAGACGATTGAGGAACAGGTGGTGGAGGAATCATTGATTGAGAAACTGGCAATTGAAGAATAGATTTGAAAATTGGAGATGTATCATCATTTGAATCCAAAAATTATATGTTGATTGAAGATTTTTATGATGAGTTGTTTCTGGGTAGATCTCTTCGTCAAAGATAACATGACATGAGATAATGATTTTATTTAGTTTCAAATCCAGATAGCGATAGCCGCGATGGTGAGAAGGGTAACCAAGAAATAAACATGGAGTTATTCTTGGCAAAAGTTAATGAAGATTAGAATGATTTATGTTAGTAAACCAAAGACAGCCAAATATTCTCAAGTGATCATAAGAAGGTATTTTGTTGTAAAGAAGAGAATAATGGATACGGTTATTAATTGATGATGCTGGAAGAATGTTTAGAAGATGAGCAACTACATGGAGTGCTTCAACCCAATAAATGGGTGTTAGTTAAGCTTGAAAAAGCAGAGATCGAATCATGTTATTTATTGTTTGAATCATTCGTTCATATTTATCATTTTGTTGGGAAGTATGATGACAAGAAAATCTGACGTTGATGCCACTAACATCAAAATAATTATGAAATTCAGAGTTGTTAAACTCTTTTCCATTATCACATTGGAAGGATTTAATTTGACACTCGAACTGATTTTTGACTAAGGTGACAAAGTGGGAAAAATTTGAAAAGACTTCGCTTTTGCGATGAAGCGGATATACCCATAGAATATGTGAGTAATCATCAAGAAATAGAACATAATAATGAATCCCGTTGATACTTGGTATTGTTGAATGCCAAACATCAAAATGGATTACATCGAAAGATTTAAAAACTTGACTTTGAGATTGTAGAAATGGAAACTTTATTTGTTTGCCTAATTTACAAGCCATACAAGAATTTGGGAGTTTAGCTTTATTAGAACATAAAGAGTTCAAGGAAATAATAGAACTAAGAAATTGATTATTGATATGCCCTAGACGCTTGTGCCACAAGTTAGGAGTGTAGGCAAGAAGAGCTGAAAATGTTGAAGAGGCTGGAATAGAGTAAAGAAGCTTTCACTGCGGAGAAGTGTCTTCCGAGTGCGAAGGTTTTCACAGAAAATCCATAAGGGTCAAACTCAACGGAACACCAATTATCAGTGGTAAATTGGCGAATAGAAATAAGATTTTTTACAATCTGTGGAGCAATTAGGACATTATTAAGGGCAAGAGGTTGGGAAGAAGATGATAATGAGTAATGACTGATTATTTATCCATTACCAACAATGACTGATTTATTGGTGTTGTGATTAAGGACAAAGTTAAGAATACCTGGTAAAGACACAAGATGAGATGTGGCTCCCTCCTGAATCCATGAACCAATTTCCAGCAGAAGGATCACAAAGTGACATAGTGTTGAAGGCTTCTACCAAGTCAGTTGTTGGTTGAATGAGCTGAGTGACATTAGCTCCGGGAAGATGAGTAGGAGTAGGTATTGGACCTAGAATGCCATGTGAAGGACCAGCGAATGAGTTCTAGGGTCCATACTGCATTGGATACATGAAAAACTGATTAGGTCAAAACTGATTATTTGGCACCCAATTAGGATATGGGAGATATAGTGGTTGTTGCTGAAAATTGTTTCTTCCTCGAATACGACTTCCATTGTTGTGCCTATTTCCACGAGATGTATTAAATCTCTGTTGTGGCAATGGATTTTCAAATTGTTTTGGAGAAGTTATTGTTAGCACCATGTTTGAGGAGGAGTGGTCGATGTGGGTAGAAGCTAGTTTATGTGATTTCTTAAGTCTATCTTCTTCCATTGAAGCATTGACTGTGCAGTGTCAAAAGTTGAAAATGGTTCACGATGTTTGATAACATTGATTATGTTATCTACCTTTTCATTTAGACCACTAAGAGAACCAGAGTTCGATCACTGATTGGAGCATCAACATTAGCAAGAAGATCAGCTAGAGACTTAAGACGTTGGCAATAATTTTCGATGGAGAGATCACCAATCTCCGTTTTGCGCAGCTCATTGTCAAGATGAATTGCATGTGCTTCTTTGTTGTTGTGAAATTTGTTTTCAGTTCTAATCCACACCACTCATGCCATCCCCTCTGTTTTGAATGAATTACGGAACAATGACAGAGCCAACGTTCCATAGATCCAAATTTCTACTAGACCATCTCTTTTTCTCCAAGCGATACCATCATCACCATTAGGAACGGGAATTCCATCAATATGGCATTCTACATCGAAGGTAACACAATGAGTGAGGAATAATTTTCGCCATGCATCATAATTATGATCATCTAGATCTAAAATCGGAGGAATGTGTGACTTAAAGTTAGTCACACTAAAGGCTCTCTCAATTACAGCAGGTTGAGCGGCCATTAAAGAGAAAAATAAAGAAATAGAGAATAAAAAACAAGAGGGAAAAGAAAAAAGAGAGCTATGACGAGATTTAGTAGCAAAAAACTTGCTCTGATACCATGAAAGTCACAGTAATCTGCCTTGCCGTTTTCATATATTTACATAATTATATATACATGAGACTATTACACAAAATCATGAGAACTACACAAAATCAGGGATGTGCATATCTAAAGCAGAAATATCTTAACAATAAGAGAAAAATAATTCTTATTCTAACATTACTCTTCAGCAAAACTGATGTTCTTCAAAACTCCATAGTTTATCAGCACGAAAACTTTAACTTTTCTCTGCATATATCATCTCTATTTTTACCCCCACCTTTTCCATCGTTTGGATTCGTCTTCAGTTTAGTTGCAAACTCGGATCCGAATCCATCTTCATCGACAACGGCATAGATCTCTTCGGCACCATGGAAATTTCTAATAATATTGTTTTCATTTAGTATTATTTATTTTTAGGTAATAGGGTTCAATTTAGATTTTCTTATTTTAGTGTAGTTTACAGAGATTTTTCTTTTTACAGTTTTATGGTTGTTGTCACTGAGCCAAAGTTTATTCCTTTATTTTTAAGTAACTGCTCATGAATTGTTCTACTTGGTTATAATTTTTTGAATTGGTTGGTCAAAATAAAACAATGCAGGTGATAGCTAAAAAATATTAGTGGTCATTGGATACAATGAAAAGAAAATTTGATGACGATTTAAACGTTATCCTAATTTTTCCAGCTGATACACTAAAATTAGAAAAGCTGAATTTTCAAAAATAAAGCCTATTTTGAAGACAAATGATCGATATTGGCCATTTTAGAAATATTGTATTAGATCACTTGATGGAAATCATGACCAAAATCCCTCTACTATTCGAACTGAAGAAATAGAGATAGAAAACAAGAACCTATAATAAATATCCTTAGTATACATAACTTCGATGTGAATTTCATATACACATATATAGGTTTACATGATAAAACACATGATACAAAGGTATTGACTTATTGTGTGAGGAATGTACATTCTTTTTTCACGTCCGCCTAATAAAAAGTACTATTTAGTTAACTCCGGATATCCCATTAAACCAGAGTATTTTGGTTTGCATCGTAGGATTCGATATCATCTTAGTTAATTTGGTAGAGCAGAACCACTAACAAACACACAAGAATTGTTCAATCGAAAATATTTTGTTTTGAGATCAGTGATTGAAAGGACATTTGAAATAAAAAAATCAAAATGAAAGATTTTGGATCGTAAACATACAAAATATAATTTGACTAAGTGGATTAAATTTGTAATAGTAACAGTGGCACTATACAATTTCATTAGGGATTCACATCAAAAGAAGTGATTTTTTACATTGGTAAATCACACAAATATTATATTTATGGTAATGAAAAAGAAGAACAATGAGAATAAATCGATGATGATGATGAACATAAACATATTTCATATTAATTGACCGGTGATAAAACAATGGAAATTATATGTTAAAACATCACAAATAAATATGTACAAGATTTTGACTATCATATTAAATATTTTAGTTAAGATTTTGGTGCATTATTTTCTTTTATTTTAGTTTGAAATGATTTAGTTTATTATTTTGTATTAATTTAACTTATAATTTTATTACTAATTATATAAAATTATTATTATGATTGTTAACAATGCACTGCATAGGTTGCAATCGGAGATGTTAACTAAACAAAAAGCACCAAAAATATTGTGTATTATTTTCTTTTTCTTCATCCAAATTGTTTCGTATCTCTCTATTTTTCTTTTTTTTTTCTTCTTCTTTATTGAATTTTAAGTAATTTTTGACAATTTTATTATTTATTAATATGTTAGTTTATGTCAAAATATCGGTTTTTAATTTTTTAACCAAAAATATTAATCACAGAAAAAACTCACATAGAAAAGAAATACAATTTTTTAAAATATTAATTTTTTTAATTTTTATTTTAAATATAACATTATTAGTTTAATTTTTTTATAATAATACTAATTTAATATTAAAATAGATTAAACACATTTTGTCAAAATAGAAAATCTAAATCATAATTGAAAAAAAATTTAAATATAAAATTTTAGTTTTATTTGTAGTTTATTTAGAATAAATAATTATTTTCACATAATAATTTATGTTATTTTTGGAAATTTATTTAACAATAGATTTGCAGCAAAAATTTATGAATTTAATATACGGAAAGTATTGTCAAATTTAGTGTATCGTCCTTAAGGTGTATGTCGCATATATGCTTATGTAATCATTTGTGTTCCGATGATTTTGTATAGTATAGTAACTTTGTAATTTTAACTTGAAATCAATAAATTAGTTTACCAGAAAAGTATAACTAACTATTAACATAAACATATATGAGATATATATTACTTTTTTGGTATTCCAGAAATCGTTAAATCACTTCTTTATTATATTATTCTTAACATATGTCATATGTAATAATTTGTATTCCAAAAAATTTGTGTAGTAACTTTGTAATCTTGAATTGAAAATAAATAAATTAGTTTGTGTTAAAACTATATAACTAAATTCTTTTAATTAATGTTATGTTTTAATATATTTAATATTTTGTCAAAATGTATTAGCTCATTAAAATTGATATTGTTTGAATAAATCTGAAAAAATAAAAGTAATATTATAAAATAACATTTTTAAAATTTTTATTCTAAATATAGCATACAAAATTTAAAATTTTAAAATAACATAATTATTATATCAAAATATTATTTACTCTAAATAAATTACAAATAAATTTAATACATTATATTAAATTTTTCTAAGTTAGAATTTTTTTCTATTAATAAAAAATCATTAATTTTAAAATTATATTATTATTAAAATTTTAATTCATGATGCGTTTGTTCACTTCCATGAAGTTCAAATTTAAATAAAACTCAATTAAATTTATACCCATGCCCGGTATAGGAAAAATATTCACAAATTATGTAATATTGTTTATTACTAAACATAAATTAAATATTTATATAATTTACTTTTATTTCAACTATTTTTAATATTAATTTTTGAATATTTAAATTAAACAAAAAATAATTATTTTTTATGAATTTAATAGTATTTTTTTATTAGTTTAATAAAATATATTAATTTTCTAAACAAATTAAAAACAATGACATATATTTTAACTATTATAGTAATTTAACTCTATTTATATATTTATCTGAAAATTATTAACATACATTTTTATTAATAATACGTTAGTATAAAATTATTTTGTTAAAATATTTTTCAAATAATATATTAAAGATATGGAAATTTATATATTTCTAAGGTTATAAAAATCGGTTCTGGTTAAACGAATGTTTTTGCCCAAATATAAAAGAAGAGTGGTGTTATATGTACACAATTGAAAAATCTAAATACCCGAAGAATTGATACACAAAAAGAAGTTTAACTTAACCGTTACAGAGAACAAAGTTCTAAGACTCGTCGGGTTTTGGTTCGAGAGTTACAGAGATTTTCTCCTTGTGGTCGCCTCTTAGAACCTCAACAGTGACCTAAGCAAATCATCAGAATGTCAAACACACAGACACAGGTGAAGTAAAAGCGTAACTAGAAATGCAGATTTTACCTCATCGCCGACTTTACATTGATCGAGAATCCGGTAAAGATCAGTCCCGTTGGTTACTTTTGTACCGTTAACTGACATGATTATGTCTCCTAGTATTAGTCTCCCGTAACCATCGCGTTTGGTTGACCGAAGTCCCTGCGAAACAAAGCCAAATTTTAATGTTGACAACGCAAAGCAGAGCAGAGCAGAGCAAAGGCTTACGGCTTTCCCAGCTGGACCACTAGGAGGAGCATCCAAGACGAGCACACCGCTAACTCCCAATTGCTCAACAGATTGGTCTGGTGCAAATTTGATACCTAAGATTGGTCTTGTCACTTTTCCAAATCTCACCAACTGATCAACGATACCACCAACCTGAACAATGAGATCAACGGAGCTTGAAATACTCACTCTTTAGTGGATTCAATGACTGAGAAATCTGGGTTACAATAAAACATAACTCACTGTGTCAACTGGGATTGAGAAGCCAACTCCAGAAGATGCACCCGAAGGGGAATAAATTGCGGTGTTTACACCAATTAAAGTTCCTGAACTATCTAGTAGAGGGCCTCCACTGTTACCAGGGTTAATGGCTGCATCTGTCTGTATCACATCTTGAATTGGACGACCCGTTGCAGCAGAACTAATTTCTCTTCGCAAACCGCTGTACACATCATAATACACAAACAATTCCAGGTTAATCATCAAAAGCAACTACAAGACAATGACATTTTCAGTACCTTATAACACCAGTTGTAAGAGTATGATCAAGTCCAAACTGCATAAAAAAAATAACATACAACGGTTCATGCTATACAGCGTGTGTGTATATAAAACTTATATTTGATGACTGTAAGGATGTATACTCACGGGATTTCCAATGGCAAAGACTTTCTGTCCAACAAGAAGATCTGCAGAGACTCCTACAGGTATAGGTCTTAATTTGTCTTTCGGTGCATCAATACGTAAAACCGCAACATCCTTGTCTTGGTCGAATCCAACAACTTTTGCATCATACGTTGATTGATCAGCAAGAGTGACTCTGTCATGGATCACACACAATTACTAACTTCCATATCTTAGATGAACCAATGACTAAAAACAATTTCTTTTTTACAGAATTCTGACCACTCCAAGGAACGAACAAATGAAATTCAAGTATCAAAACTCAGATTCCAAAAAATTTCATCAACCTGAGATCAGAAGCACCACGAATGACATGATAATTTGTAACAATGTGACCCTGCGTATCCCACACGAATCCTGAACCAGAACCTTGAGGCACCTCAAGCACGTCCAATGTAAACACATCCTGCCTAATTCAATCCTCCCCGAGAGACAAAATACCATTAGACCATTCTTCAACGTATCAAGGGAAAAGAAAAAGATTACACATTTTTACATGCACACACAGTTGATGTAGAGTGATGCAATTGATCAATTATCCATATATTAAGATGAAAAAACGTAATCCAACTATTATATTAATGTAAAATACGTTTAGAAGTTTGGAAGATTTCTAAACTAATATATAAGTGTTGGCAATTCTTCACTATTTCACTAGTTTTTGGATATGAGCTAAACTCATGTTTACTAGTAATTGAGATAACGCGTTCCCGTGAAATTTCATTAATTAAACGGAAAGAAAACAAATTCAGGATCGGTAAGAAAGTACGAGAGGAGAAAATCGATACCTCACGGCGAGATTTGTGATGTAAACAACGGATGGAGTGTTCTCTTGGAATAAACGAACCGTTGCAAGCTCATCTGTCTGGAGTTTTCGTGGAGTAGTCACAACGAACGCCGCAGCGGAATCGACGGCGGGAGACGCGGCGAATAGGGAAAATGACAAAGCGAAGGAAGAGCAAAGGATGTAAAAAGGTTTGAGGGTGGAGAACAACGGCGTGAGAAGAGCATCGTTTCCGTTGTCGTCTAGTGGAAGCTTCGAGAAAATTCGAAAACAGCGTCTGGATCGGATAGGGTATAGAGAAATCGAAGTGGAAGACGATCGTTGAGAGAGATTCAAGAAGGTTCCAGTAGAGAATTGGGAGGAAGGAGGAGAGTGAAGGAAGAGAGTAGAAAGGAGAAGCGAACGACTCGTCGCCATTACTTTTCTCTGTTCATGGACAATAGGATTGTGGCCTCTGTTTTATTCAACTTTTTTTTTACATTTTTAAAATTAAACTATAATTCTTTACATCAAAATTAAACTATAATTTTGAATTAATAAGGTACCAGATAATTTAGTCAAGAATCATTATTATATTTAATTAAAATATTATATATATTATATTATATATTTATTATATAATATGTATTTTTTTATTTAAAATTATATTTTTAATTTCTAATATGTTTATGTTTTTATTTTAAAATCAAATTATATATAAACTATATTTTGGTACGATTATATATTAAAAAATTATGAATTTATATAAAATACACTTTTTCCGATATATAAAATACATTTTTTAACCATTAGTTTTGTATATTTTAACTATTTTGTAAAATTAAGTTTTATTTTTAAATATTAATTTATTAAAGTATCAATTATATAATTGGATGTTGATTAGAATATGAACAATTCAATACACATGAAAAGTAATAACCATGATTGAAAAAAATATAAATTACTGATTATAATTTATCAAACCAAATTAATTATTTTAAAAAACTATATATATATTCATAAAATCTAAATATAACCATAAAATTGAAAACATACATGATATTAATTTTTTTTCTAAACTCACTTATAATTTAACATATATGATTTACTTTATTTTTTATAAATAAATTAATGTTTAAAATTAAAATTATAATATTTGACTAAACGTCATGTCATAATTTTTTTATCTATGGTATATAAATATTTTTCATAAGTCAGTTCTTTTTTAATGTATAGGAGATAATAATTTTTCTAATCATATTTTTTTTAATCATATCAAGTTTTGATACATAGATTTTTTTTCTCAACTCACTGCTAAAAATGGTCATACCATAATATATGTGATTTTATTTATTTTTCGGAAATAAATTTATGTTTAAAATTGTAATGTTATATTTGATTAATTTATTTTTTAAACTAAATTTATGTTTTAAAATTTTTTTGTCACATTTGATTAATTTACTTTTTGTAAATAAATTTATGTTCAAAATTGTCACGTTACATTTGACTAAACGTCATGTTATAATTTTTTTTTATCTATATCATCTTTTTTGATTATATGTCATCATTTTAAAAACAAACTATCATTTTATATTTGATTAATTTATTAAAAAAATTATGTTTAAAATTTCTATATCATATTTGACTAATACATAAAATAAATTTATATTTAAAATTATCATGTCACATGTGATTAAATACCCTGTCATAATTTTTCTATCTATGTCATTTTTTCTAATGATATGTCATCATTTTAAAAAAAAATCACTTGTTTAATGTTAAAGAGAATTTTTTTATTCTTCTTGGCTAGGGACCGGAACAAAAAGTAATACAATAAAATAATACTTTTTAAAACTTATCTTCCAAATATAGCATATTAAAAATAAAATTCTTAAAATATCACAAATTATTATGTAAAATTAATTATTTACTAAATAAATTTTATATAAAAATAAAAAATAATGTTTGAGTTCATTTTTTCTAATTTAGGGTTTTAATGTTTTTTTATTAAGAATAGATTTTTAATTATTTTAGTATTAAATTTGTGATATTTTTGAAAATTTAAATAATTAATATTACATTTGAAAAAAAAATTTAAAAAATGTTATTTTATACAATTACCCCTGAACAAAATCGTATAGAAAGTCGTATATCCATTTTGGATTATCCAAACATAAACCAAACTAATTGATATACCTATGAGGGATATTAGGCTATTTAATCTGATTAGACTTGAGTTTTTCAAGTTTAAAAATATAAAAGACCTAATCTTATTTCATTTTCATTCGATTTCGAATTAGATTGATTTTGGATACAAATTTAATAACAAAAGTAAACATAGTTAACAAAATTTAAACAAATATCAGAAATTTATAATATTTTTTTTTTTTATCAAATATTCAAAACCGAAATTTTTTCAAGTCGAATGAAATACAAAGGCTAGTGTTCTCTATTTCCTTTTGTTCTCTATTTCCTTTTGTCAAATGTAGAATTTGGAAATTGTACAGTGATATTATGTCGAATAATACTATAAAATAGTATTTTTAAAGTTTATCTTTCAAATTTATAACATTAAAAAATAAAATTTTTAAAATAGCACACTAGCCGATTAGAATGATTAAATTTATACTAAAAATAAAATTTTAGTGTTTCAATTTTTCTTATTAAAATGATATTTTTAATAATTTTAATATTATATTTATAATATTTTTAGATATTTAAATTATTACTATTATATTTATAATAAAAATTTGAAATTATGTTATTTTACACAGTTATCCTTATTATTAATATAGATCTCCTTCCTTTAATAAAAACTTACTAAAAATCTTTACTTGGTCTATATATCTAATAAGTAACTAAAGTGATACAAAAGAAAAGAAATTGAAGGTTTTAAGCTTAGAGAATCTTCTGAGGTGGTCTTAGTTCTTTAGGCAGTTCATTGAATTTCTCTGAGTCTAAATCGGATTGAAACATTGGTCTCTTCCCCATTTTCCACACAATCCCTTCAGCAAGATGTTCTTTGTTTGGTGTCAGCATTACGAAGTTTGGATCAGCTCTTTGATAACTGCAATCCTCAAAGGAAACACAAAAACACATTATAACAGAGAGTGACATTGAAAGGTGAAAAGATTATTTACTAAATAGGGTTTGATTGATCTCAAAACTAGTCATAAAATGGACTCACCTTGCTTCTCTTAAGTTATCAACACGGAGACCAAACCCAAGTGATGTTTCTCCAGTCGAATGATTTGTAGTTGCTGCAAAACGACCAACATGAACATGTGCTAGAAATCTATGTTCATCTAGATTTTGCTTTAATTTCTTGTTTCAAGTTAAATCATTCAGCTCATTTAGATGGGTTTCTTGAATTGTTCATCGGTAATCTCCATAAATGGAAGATTTGTTTATCGAGAACATACCTGAAATATTGAATGCAAAAGACGGTTTCCACCACGACTTGAATGCTAATGTGAATGTTGAGCTTAGCGCTCCAACTTTACCCTGCAAAACAAATCCAAAACATTACATACTTAGATAATGGTTTCTATTATAAAGACTTTTCTGATCACTCGAAAAGGTACCTTGAGCAATAAGTTCTTATTGGCTTGCCAAGATGCAGCCATCTGCAGTGAAGAAGCTGGGAAGCTCTCTGATGTCTTGGAATCATCAACCCTTCAATATAAAACAAAAAAACTATGTTTGGATATAGCCAAATAGAAAGAAAAAAAAAGTAGCTACAATGTTTTTGCTCAGATATGTTCACTACCTCGTTTGTAGCTCAAAACCTAAATCAATGTAGTTTGTGATCCCAACTACTTCGTTTTCTTCAAAAGGATTTTTCACCTGTTCCAAGTCCGATTCAGATTAAGCCAGAAGTTATAATATACCTGGTAATAGATGCAGCACAGAAATAAAAATAACTAGTTTCAAAGAGTTGTACCCGTCTTTGGACTACTACATGTTGGTAGAACGAAGCAATAAACTGCATTTACAAGAAGTATAACAAAATCAGCAAGGCCAAGAACACAATTAACAAAAGTACTAAAAACTTGAAAACTGATATCTCAACGGAAAAAATATGGAGGGCTTGAGAATTGTTAGGGGTTAAGATTTTTGCATATACAGTATAATAGCTTTCATCTACTCGGACTTTAAAAGTATTACCTGAGAGCTTCTCGCTAGTTCAAGCCCAAAGTTGAAAGAAGGGCTCAAGGGGCTTCTTGACCCTACTCCATATCCAGCAGCACAACTCCAGTTCCTTAGATCTTTGTATTTTGCGATGTCCTTGCTTTCAGTTTCATCTAACATAAAGTCCAATTACGACTGTTGATGCCAACTTTCTTTCAATCACACAATGTATAGATTCCATGTGTCACAAGTAAAATCTGTTCGATGGGAATGTACTGACTCACATAGCGGTTCATACTGCACTCCTACTGTAAGTCTTCCCATCTTGCTTACCAGCCATGCACTCTTTGGCAATTCGTTCTTTGCTGGAATTTGGAGTTAAAAGGGTCAAAATTGGGGATGAAGAAGTAAAGAATAGGAAATTGCAGAAAAAATAAAGGTGCTTACTAGCAAAAGGAGAGACAGTAGCTCCGAGAGATAAATTCGTAGAGCCATATCTCAACCCCATGATTCTATATTCATCAGACAATTGTTCAGACAATTGTTCAGACAATTGTTCACTGCAGAAACAACATATTTTATCTTACGTAATATTACATTATAAGAATTAAGAAAACATCAAATTCTAACTAAAAAAATGAGACTATCTGCACATAAATGTGACTTACGTCTTTTTCGAAAGCAAAGGGTAAACTGTAAATGCTCCGATCCCATATTTCGGGTAGTAAGCAGAAGACCTTATTAGTAGAACCCTGAATGTTGACAAACAATTTGAAAACATTAAACTGTTGTACTGAAGATGAATTAGCAGAAGATATCAAAAGTAGCACGAAGTTTACGGGTTTGAAGTTGACACAGAGAGGTCCACAAAAGTATGTGGATCATCAACATCACTGCATAATTAAAGCGGGGGGAAATTAAGCAGTAGTCTAAATTTATAGACTGAAACCAGTAGTATTCTAATTTCTAAATGTCATAGCGTATTTCATACCTTTGCCAGCGAAACAACGCATTTCCAATAAGATCTCCATCCATTTTACGATCTAGAGCCCCCGAAACCTTATACTATTAAGGAAATTTTCAACTTGTAGTATCCCTAATTATCCAAAAAAACAAAGAGGTTTTAAATGGATACAGATGCAACCAAGTCCACGTGAGGATCATCAATAGGCTTCAACAAGAACTTTGCAGAGAAGTGACGTGCTTCTTCAAAGTAATCCTCAAAGAGACATTTCAATGCAAGCTTCCCAAACAGCAAATTATATGACGATTCCAACATCCTGCATCACCTCAACAAAACGGAACAACTAACGCAAACCCAATGCCAATGAAAATCAATACGACAACACATGAATAACACTGAAATACGACACACATACGAAAACATGAAAGCATGCGTCTAGATTCCACAATTTTACGCTCATATAACACTGAAATAACACTGAAATAACATTGAAATAACACTGAAATAATACAGGTATACAAGACAGATTCTCCCCACAAATTTCTGTAATCAGAATCCATAAAAGAAATTGAAAATTGCATTGAAACAAAAGTAAAATCAAACTGGAAAAAAGGGATTCACATCGGTTACCTGGTACGGGCGGAGAGAGGAGGGAAATCAAAAAGAGGAGGGACAAGCACCACCGGAGGCGGCGGTTCTTTGGGCAGAAAATTCCCCATTAATTACTAGGCGGAGAAACTGAGAAGCTGGTACTTTAGCCTCGATAAATCAATTGCTGAAGGAGGAAGAAGAAGATCTGCGCTCTTCTGGCATCTTACCTTTCTTTAGGTTTGAATATTTCAACCTCCTAAAAATAAGAATTGGAGAGATATCGAAGGCGAGAAAGAGTGACTAGCTCAGTAACAAAGAATAAGTGACGAAAATGAAAATGATTTGACAGAGAAAGACTGAGTTACTAATTTAGTATTTATGTTAATATGAGCTTTTACAATTTTATTTTTAATTGAGTTCATGTCGAGAGTTTTTTTTTATTACTTTTTTTACATAAAAGTATTATAAATTAAAATAAGATGTATATAAATTTATGGGTAAATGTATAAAATAACACTTTTCTAAATTTTTTTTTCAAAAATAACATTATTAGTTTAAATTTCTAATAATAACACAAATTTAAGATTAAAATGCATTAAAACTATATTTTAAAAAAAAAATTAAACCATACATTGAAAAAAATGAACTCAAATATAATATTTTAAGTTTACATATAATTTATTTAAAATAAATAAGTATTTTTACATAAATATTTGTGATATTTTTGGAAGTTTAATTTTGATATGCTAGATTTAGAAGAAAAACTTTAAAAAGTACTATTTTATGGTATTACTCTAAATTTATATATATTTTTAATTATATAATAACATGTTAAATATTTAGATTTATTATTATATATAAATAACATTATAAATAGTATGATATATTTTTAAAATATATTCATTTTTATGTTACATAAAATGTTGTTTATGTATCTAAATTTTTTATGAGGCTAATTAAATTATTTAAATTTTTTGATTAATGTATCTACATCTAAAGAATAAACTATTTTCTGTTTTATTAATTTATGTTTGTTATTAATTTATTTAACACGTTAAATAAAAAATATAATGTTCAATATAATAAATTGCAATATAAAAACTATGTTTTCTGAATTTGAAAAAAAAATATATAAAAATAAAAAAAACAGAGAAAAAATAAAAGATATATTTGGATTTTAAAAAGACTGAATACTAAAACTTTTTTGTTATTTTGTTTAGTTATGTTTACTGGAAATTTGGATTTTAAAAGTCTGAATACTAAAAAAATTTATTTTGTTTAGTTAATTTTATTTTGCTTAGTTATGTTTATATTTCGGAGAAATTAGCAAAATGACAAATTAAAAAGAAAATTACTTTTTAACTGTTCATTTTTGTTTTACTTTTCTGGTTTTACCCCCACACGTCAGCCGATATCTACTGAAAAGAGGTAGAGATTGTGACTGATTGTAACTGATAGTGACATAGTCTACAATTGTACTGTTTAGAACGTATTTCAACACATAATCTAAATCATTGAATGCAAACATTACGGCGAGCATTAAATGCTTTGATTCTTTCAAGATTTGATGGTATATGTCGTCAGCGCATGTATACGTAAAAAAACTGTAAAGTGTATATAAGAAAAGATGGTATAGCCGAAAAGAGAGATGTAAAATCTAGCGTATATATTACAATTTTTTAAAATGTATAAAAATAGTACTAGTGACAACATTTATGTTAACGGTACAAGTAATAATATACAAGTATTACATAACGCGGTATTCACGATGTTATATGTTTGTCATCCAATAAACAAAATTTTTATATCTAATTCATCAACTTTCTTATTAATGGATTATACTTGTATATGTATACTAACATTGTTAAATGTTAACTTTTATTTTGATATTGGAACATATGCATTAGATATCAACTTTGTTTTCGTGTAATCAAAGATAATTCGAATTTGTATATATAACAGATGTATTATATGATTTAATCTGTGAAATATATATAATAACACTGATAAATGTTAACAAATATTTTAATTATACAAGATACATGATAATCGTGTTGATAAATCTCTAAAAATCAGTTTAACCATGTTGGCCACGTTTCATCTTTTTTCATCCTCTTACCAAACAAACTCTTCTTCGTCGAGCTTTGCGACTTTTATCATCTATCAACGCTTGGGAAGACGACAAAGATCCAAATAGAAGTTGTTACAAATCTCGCAGTTATGGCCAAACAAAAAACTAGCGGTTAAAATTATAATTGAATAGCAAATTAGAACATAACGATTGAATAATGAAGTTACATCATTAGAGAACCAAATTGGTAACTAAACCGTTACATGATACATGATGAGTTTGTGTGATAAAAATCACGGATGAGTTGAAAAGAATAACTACAAATATTACCGGGAGTAGATCTAAAAACGGAGTTTCGAGAAATTCAGAAATAGTCATAAAATCAAAAATCAAAAACTGAAAAGAAAACTTAGAAATCGGGTTTTAAAACCAATTTTAACGCGATATAATAAACATGACCAGTATTTTAACCGATAAAAGGAAGTGATTCGAGTAAAAATCAGTATAAACAACATATGAAATCGGAAATTTCTTGAAGCCAAAAAATAAAATCACATTTAACTTTCAACGTGGGATTAAATACACAGTCGTGCGCATATAAGTCGTGTCCGATGATAAATTTACCGGTATTCCTACACCTTCATTGGTCGTTGTCACTTTTCCAGCAATAGTTACCAGATTTGCAATATTTATTGATTATTGTGCAAAGATTCAATGGCGGGAAAGAAGAACAAAGAGGTGGGAAAAACGAATAAAGTGGTGGGGAAGAGTGGGTGGAAAGAGAAAATATGTAGAAACTAATTTCTTCACGGTATATATAGTAATGTAGTGCAAATGCATTCGATTTGACATAAAAAACTGATATCCCTATGAATGGTGTCAGTTATGTGTCCATTGAAGTCATAGTAGAATTAGGGGTGAAATCGTTTTTACATAAAATAAACGGTAAATAAAATCTAAAAATGTTATTTTGCAAATTAAGCTACTGTTTTTTGTCATTTCGTAAATTTTCACTTATATCTTTTGCTATATATGCAAATTTGTCCGCGAATAATGCCTAAAATCTCAGAACATGTAGCCAAAAAAATACCTTAACTTCGTCTTTATCTTAAAAACAATTTTTTTTTAATTTTGAACTTTTGCTCAATTTAGATACGAGATTAAAACGATTAACAAATGTAATTAATGAGATTAAATCCCATGAAAACCTTTTTAGTAGAAATGGTGTTGCATACACCTAAACAACAATCCCCAAATTGATTCAAACCTTAAAATAAAAAATCATTAAATCAGTTTTTCAATTTCTTCTTCCTTATTTAAATCAATCATTAAATCTGCAAATCGTAAGAGACGTAGAGAAGAAAGAATAATTTTCCCACTCGACGACGTATATAAAGTGATTGTTGAGAATCAAGACAATGATTCACCCAAGATCTACGACTTAAACTTAAACAAGAACACCGATATGTTCATCCGGTTCACGGTTGCACCGCTATGTCTGGGGTGAATACCCTCCCCCACAACGATATCCAATAAAGCCACCGGAAACACCTTCAGCGTGGTTTCGACAGTTGGATCTCTCACTTCCGATCACAATGCGATCGAATAAAAAAACCAGAAGAGCAAAGCAAGAGAAGAGAAGATATAAGTAGAGGAATCCTCGGAGAATACAAACGCTCATAATTCTCTCACTCTAAAGTTGTTTCTCTCTCTTTCTAATTTCTCAGTTATCTATGATTGCAAAAAGAAGCTCATCTATTGTTCTAGAACTCTCTTTATCTCGTTTTTAACAAAAAGATAAAATGAGTTGTTTAAAGGTGATCATCAACGTGTGACTCATGTGAGATCATATAACCTTCTCATTCAAAATAATCTTCCCTTAACTTAAGCTTTCATATTTCTAAACATTCTTAAAATCTTCACCAATACCACAAACTGATGCTTTCACTGTTGAATCATAATCATATCCAACATTGTTATTGTTGAATCATATCTAACAATATTGTTGTTGTTGTTAAATCATATCCAACAGTAGTGTTGTTGTTAAATCATATCCAATAGTGTTGTTGTTGTTGAATTATATCCAACAGTGTTATTGTTGTTGAATCATATCTATCAGCGTTGTTGTTGTTGAATCATATCCAACAATATTGTTGTTGTTGAATCATATCCAGCAGTACTGGTGTTGTTAAATTATATCTAACAGTGTTGTTGTTGTTGAATATATCCAACAGTGTTATTGTTGTTGAATCATATCCATTAGTGTTGTTGTTGTTGAATCATATCCAACAATGTTGTTGTTGTTGATTCAACCTTTAAGGTGTTATAGTTGTGTATGGTGGTAATGACGATAGTATTGGTTACGAAGGACAATGGGCTGATGGTGGTGAAATAGGGTTGAACGAGGATGATGATCATGAGTATGTAAATGAAGATGACTCCAAAATTGTTGATGATGGTAATAAAGAGGGTGAAAAGAACGACGAACACATTTTAGGTGTCAATGAAGAAGGATGCAAGAATTTATTTGAATACTTTGGGGAGACTGTTAGGAATGAGAACATTAAGAGTGATGTATCCAGCGCAGATGACATTTCAAATGATCAAACAAGTCGAGATCCTGTGAATCAAAGGATAATATCAAAGACAAAACATTTAACTTGATGAACTGCTTGCTTTAAGAAAAATGTTTGGATGTGCATGCGATTTCAAGCATGCACTTCTCAATTACTATCGGATAATAAGGTATGATGATATTAAGCATTACAATTCGTTTTCTTTGAAACTTGGTGCAAAATGATATGATCACTACAATTTAAAAGATTTTCAACTGATTATATATTTTGAATTAATCAAATATTAAGTTATTTTTATGACTTTGTAGAAAAAAAGAGTTAGTTTTATATTCTTATATTTCTATTTCAAGCTTTTATGGTGATTTGAACATAATTGTATTAAATTTGATGTTTTATTTTTAAAATTAAATTCCTTTTTTTATTTTAAAAACATATCAATTATCATTTTTTATTTCTAAATTCATAAGTCAAAAATATATTTGAAAGCTCAAAAACCAAATAAAAACTTAAAATTAGATATAAAATATCTAATTTTTTATAAATCACAATCTTCTATTAGGAAACTAATAATACTATACTTTTAAATTAACCGAATGAGAATAAAGCTATTATGACATTGAAAAAATAAAATAAACCTATTTAGATTAACCTTTTTTCTACAAAAGCATAATCATCTTTTTGCACAATAATGAAAATTAAAACAAAAGCTTGAAATGAAATTTCTTTCTCAACAAAAAATTAAAA
This sequence comes from Pugionium dolabratum, assembly GCA_018901945.1. Lineage (NCBI taxonomy): Eukaryota > Viridiplantae > Streptophyta > Magnoliopsida > Brassicales > Brassicaceae > Pugionium > Pugionium dolabratum. The sequence goes on from JAEVFF010000263.1 coordinate 97,978, forward strand.
AACTATGAGAAGATGTTTCTGAATTTGATTTTTGGATATTTGCATGTGATCAAGACTCATATTTATATTAAAAACAACCACTTAAAAAGCATATACACATGAAAATTGGAAGATAATTAACCAAATATCCCTAATTGATAAAAGAATTAGAAAGAAAGTAAATGTAAATTCACTTTGAATTCGATTTTCATTAGTAACATTTTGTTTTGAATTAGATAAAACATTATTTTTAAAAAAAAATTTCCACACCCATCTTAAATATTAATTTTAAAATACACATTTACCAAATATACATTGCCCATGGTGGTTTATCTTGTTTATGATGGTTATGATTGTTATAGATATTGTTTATTTACGTGTAGTTGATGGCTACAATTTTGGATACGGATGGTCATATATTTTAATCATATTACTATTTTAATTAGTTGTCAAAATAATTATGATATAGAATGTAACTTTTGACCAATCCGACTAGTAACAAAAAATTATAGAAAATAAACTAACAACGATATGCCGCAGTTGCAATCGCAGATTCATGCGACAATCAAGAATATGGCTGTTAACTAAACAATCACTAGTCTTTGGTAAAAAACGCAAATAAACACATTTCCTATTTCATAAGTTTGTCGTCTAAGATTAGTATTGATTTGCGTTTGAGATCCCATTTCAAAATTATGTGTTTTAGAACATATTTTTAACTTAAAAAATCATGTTCATTAGAACAAATTCCACCAAAAAATATATTTACATATATTACAAAAAATGACATGATTAAAAAATTACATACACTAAAAAAGAAGTGAGATTTGAAAAAAATATTTATATATCATTAGAAAAATATGATATGACTAAAAATGTTTGAGATTACGCTTTTCAAATATGACATAAAAATTTTAAACATAAATTTAAAACTTATCTCATATAATAAATGTATAATATAATACATATAATATTTTAATCAAATATAATAATGATTTGAATTTATAATATGTTATATTCATGCAAGATGGTAAAAAAATATCTAGTTATAAGTTATGTACTAGATTTATATCCACGCTATGCGTGGGAAAAAATATTCACAAATTATATAATATTATTTATTACTAAATATAAATTAAATAAGTATATAATTTAGTTTTTATTTAAAATTATTTTTAGTAATAATTTTTGTATATGTAAATTAAAATTTTTTTTTATGATTTTAATAGTATTCTTTGGTTAATTTAATAAAATATACTGATTTTTTAACCAAATTAATAATAATGACATATATCGTAATTATTCTACTAATTTAAGTCTATTTATATATTTATCTGAAATTCACTGTGCTGATAACTCGTCAAAATGACATTTCTGTTAATAACAAGTCAAAATATAATTATTTTGTTAAAATATTTCTCAAATAATATATTATGGATAGTAAAATTAAAAAAATTATGCGGTAACTTGTTGTAGAAATATAAATTGGCATTTTTATCAGAATAACATATTGATAAATTTTGTAGTATTCGTTGCATTAGTTACAAAATAAATAATGTTACTAAATACGTAATTTAAAACGAATCATAATTTATAACAAATTATGGTTAATTAACTATCCTTATTAGTTCTAGCCAAACTAACGACACTAAATAAAAAACACAATAATAATGGTTTGTGAAGAAAAAAAATTTGATGATCGGTTTTTGAAAGATTTAGGGACATTTGCAAAATTGACCTAAAATTTGTTTTCAAATGTAATTTTAACCCCTTTAAATTTATTTTGCAAAACTAATTTTCTATCTCTTTTTATCTTTCAATAATAACTTTATTTACAACTTTGCCATTACCTTATAATTATTTTTTTTAAATACAAAAGACCATTATAAACAAACTTTTCAAAAATATTACGAAAATGTCATCTTCTTCATTGCAAACAACCACCATTGTCGTGGTTGTTGGAGCTCTTAATTCTATCGACACACCCACCATTTACCTTTATTCCTTTATCAAATCTCATTAATCTCAATCTCTTCATTTTCTCTCACATTTTGTTCCAATTTCTCTTTTCACACTATCTTCAAAAGCTTCCAACTTTGCAAAAGATTATCATTATCAAGAACGAAGGTTAGTTTTCGTGTTTTGGCTACGATTATATTTTTTCAGTTCATACAGTTACAAGAAGTTTGTTTTGTATTTTAATTACAAAGCAGATTTCTCTAAAAGACTTCTCGAAGTCTAGTTTGATCGGAATAAATCTCGTTTCAACTAGAGTAAACTATTTTTGTCACTGAAGTAGACTTTTCGAGATGTCTGTTTCAATGATAAAAAAAAATTATTCCGGCTGAAGCACACTTTTCGAGAAGTTTGCGAGATTTATTCCGATCAAAACAGACTTTTCAGAGAAGTTTGTTTTGATCGTAATAAACCTCGCAGACTTTTCGACAAGTTTGTTTCAGCCGGAATAAACCATTTTTGTCACTAAAGCAGACTTCTCGAAAAGTCTACTTCAGTGAGAAAAATGGTTTATTCCGGCTAAAGCAGACTTTTCGAGAAGTCTGCGAGGATTATTCCGGCTGAAGGAGACTTTTTCGAGAATTCTGCTTTGTTAAATCTACGACAACATCTCGAGAAGTTTGCGTAATCCTAAATACTAAATAATAAGTTTTACTAAATGTGCGAAAATTTTGTTAAAAATTGGATGAATATGTTAAAAATAGTTAAATAAATGCAAAACTCAAACAATTTTCCCTTAAAAATTTGTAAATCTAAATTTTCAGGTTTAACATACAAATTCTATCATGAATTCTCTACACAAACATCAACTATTAACTCACCACACATAACAACAAAAACTAGCAAATATTTGATACCATTAGATCGGATCCAATCTTTTTATTTTTGAATTCATTATAACTTTTATATACTTTTGATATGTATATAAATTGTGTTAATAATAATTTTAAAATTTTTTTTACATATTTCACAATTTTTATTTGATTTAGATAATTTTTTACAAAGCAAACTTTTCGGGAATTCTGATTTGATCTCAAAAAAGCATGCAAGCAATGAAACGTAATTAACATTTATACATTATTTTTTAGTCAAAGGAGTGTTTATTAATTTGTTTACCCTCATATATTAGTTTTGTAAGAATGTTTTCATATGAGTTAAACTTGCGGCAAATTTTAGGTTATTTTTATTAATTATCCCCAAAGATTTAAGAGTGTGAGGTATTAAACTTGGCAAAAACACACACAAATACCCGAGTTCCCTTATAGGTACTTTTCGTAAGAAACCTTTTATTAAGAAAGGGAGTTTACAACCAGAAAAGAATAAGAACAACACTTTAGAATTAAAGAAAAAACATCTTCTCTCTCTAACTCTCTCTCTGTCGTTTTCTTTGTTGCAGGTTGCCCTGGCTGTCGACAATGCATGGAGAATTTATACTAGGAGCAAGAGACATAATCTAGGGTTATGTTAATTTTGGGCCTATGGCCCACCAAGGGAAAATTGTGTTTGGGTTCTACAAACTCCACATTTCTCTAATTTCAGAATTGGGCCTCCGAAAGTTTGAGAATAAGGCCCAAACTTAATTTGTTGGCCCGGGGTATTTAAGTCGATTTTGTTGACTTCTATAACTCTAACTTTCCATTTTGTTTCGCCTCAAAACGGTTGTTGCTCCTTCCCTTCTTCTCTTCATTCTCCGTATGCGATTTGTTGTTGTTTTTTTTTCCTTCCCTTTCTCCTAGTTTTGTTTTCCTGAAAACTTCCTCAGCTTCTCGGCACCGATTCTGGTGCACTGCTTCTCTGCCGAGGGCTTCTCCTTTTCCGAGGTGCCATTTCTGACGTCTTCGAAGCCTTCTCCCTCGGCTACTTCTCCTGCCAAGCGTGCCTTCTCTCTTTCCCGAAGTCCTCTCTCACCTTCGCCGCCATTGAAGCTCCACCTTGAAGCTCCTCCTCGGAAATCTCAGGTCCTCCTACGCCGTTCCTCCCTGTTTTTCAATGCCATTTCCGGTGAGACGGTGAGTCGGATTCGGCTTCTTCGAAGCCTTCTCCCTCGGCTACTTCTTCTTCCGAGCGAGCCTTCTCTCCCCCTCGCACCATTGAAGCTTCGAGCTTCCTGTTGAAGCTAGCTGCGTGGATTTCCAGAGGGTGTTGACCGGAGTCGGCTCCATATCTGAGATCTGCGATCTCGGATCTGTACTTGTGGAGGTGCGCATCGTGAGCGGCATTCCGGCGATCATCACGCGCCGGTCAGCCGCGCTGGGGAGTGGGAAACACGCGCCAGCGCGTGAGATGCACACGCCAGCATTCCTCCGGCACCATTCTGGTCATGCGCCGATGACGTTCCGGTGAACCGACCCACGCGCCACCCTCACGCACCGGTGACTGTCGCCACGCACCGCCATGGTTTTCGCCGGCGGTCCATGCGCCGGCCACGCACCGCCAGAGAGATCTCCAAAATTGTTTTCTGACCCGATTTTCACTTGTTTTCCAATTTTCCTTTTGCTGCCTGAAGCTCTACCTTGAGAGATATGGACCTCATCTCATTCCCCTCACTGCCAACTCACAGGTAACCTTATAAATGAATTTGCTTTCATTTATGCACTTCCACTGTCAAACTAATTTACTTACTAATCCGTTTCTTTTGTCTCTGCGAGGATGAGACCTTGACAGTGGGGTTACCTGGAGCGTAGCCCTCAGCCTAGCTGAGATTTACCAGCTCGCAGCACAGATCAAACTTCTTGCCAGGTAAGCCTTTAGTTAGGAAATCTGCTACATTTCTGCTAGTGTGAATCTTAGATAGACGAACCTTGCCTTCGTTTTGGATATCCCGGATGAAATGGTATCTAGTGTCAATGTGCTTGGTTATTTCATGATGAACTGCAAAGTAGCGATAGGGCACTCTGTGAATCGTAATGAATTGTAACACTTTGCTGAGTAAAGCCGAGTTCATCACATAAACCTTTCAACCATATGGCTTCCTTGACAGCTGAGGCGAGTGTCATGTACTCAGCCTCAGTTGTTGACAATGTCAAAACTGATTGTAAGCTAGATCTCCAACAAACTGTGTTCCTCCAAACTTTGAATACGAAACCTGTTACTAATCTTCTCTTGTCTAGATCAGCAGCATAGTCTGAGTCACAGAATCCTTCAATGTTGAAATCTGAATTCTTCTTGAACACTAAACATCTCCCAGTAGCTCCTCTTAGGTACTTTAATACCCACTTCATAGCTGACCAATGTTCTCTTCCTCGTTGGCTCATGAATCTGTTGATGAGCCCCACTGCAAAAGCTAGATCAGGTCTAGAATCTACCATAGCATACATTAGGCTTCCAACTGCACTTGCGTATGCAACCTTTTCCATATGCCAATCTTCCTCTTTCTTTTCTTCAGCAGTTAGACTTCTTAGCCTGAATTGAGTAGACGTTGGAGTGACTACTGCCTTTGATTCTGCCATTTTAAACGTTCTCAGTACCTTTTCCAGATATGTTTCTTAAGATAGAATCAGAGTTCCCTTTTGCCTGTCCCTGATAATATCCATACCTAGAATCCTCGAAGCTTTCCCTAGGTCTTTCATCTCGAATTCCTGATTCAAGCTATCTTTTATCTTCTTTATCTCTTTCAGATCATGTGAGGCTATCAACATATCATCCACGTACAGCAAGAGATAAACTGCCTGTTTGGTTTGTACATTCCTCATGTACACACACGGGTCCAGCTTGCTTCGTACAAAGTTCTGAGATTTCATGAAGTTGTCAAACTTCAGATTCCACTGTCTTGGAGACTATTTAAGACCATATAGAGATTTCTTCAGTAAACAAACCTTGTTTTCGTTTCCCTTTTTGACGAAACCCTCTGGCTGTTGCATAAAAATCCTTTCTTCCAATTCTCCATGTAGGAATCCTGTTTTGATATCCATCTGTTCCAGCTCATAATCTTTGTTTGCTACTAGGGATAGGATAAAGCGAATGGATACATGCTTAACAACAGGAAAGAACACCTCGTTGTAGTCGATTCCTTCCTTCTGAAAGAATCCCTTTGCTACCAGTCTTGCTTTGTACCTTTGTTTTTCAACCCCTGGAATTCCTGGTTTTAGCTTGAACACCCATTGCAGCCAATTGGTTTTGCTCCTTCTGGTTTATCAATCAGGATCTATATTTGATTTTTCATCAATGAATTAATCTCTTCTTGAGCAGCGGATTCCCAGAATTTCTTGTGTTTGCTGAACTTTATTTCTACAAATGACTTGGGTTCTTCCAAGTTTATATCTTTAGCTACAGCTAAAGCATAGGCAACGAAATCAGAATCCTCAAACCTGGAAAGGGGGCAAATGTTCGTCCTTACTCTATCTCTAGCCAACAAGTAGTCAGACACTTTTTGCTCTGGTTCTGAGACATATTCCTGTTCACTTTCTTCTGAACTCTCAGATTCCTCAAAAGAACAATCTCCACCTTGAACATATATGTCTCTCTGACTTGTTCCACCTAGGATTGGTCCCTGAATCAAGTCATCGCTGAATGATACCTTCTTTTTCTTCTTTCCTTTGATCTCGTTTTTGTCTTTCCTTGAAGTAAGAGTATCCTTGAATACTTCTTCTTTATTGAATATGACATTCCTGCTTGTTGCGCATCTACCTTCTTCAGGAACCCAGACCTTGTATCCTTTAACTCCGAAAGGATAACCCATAAAGACGCCCTTAACTGCTCTTGGGCTTGTCTTCTCTTGGACTATATAGACAAAAGCTGAACATCTAAATCGTATGAGGTGAGTCAGCTCGGGTTTTACACCTGTCCATGTTTCGTCAGGCAGCTTGAAGTTTAGGGATGCGTTTGGGGACCGATTGATGATGTAGACAGCAGTAGATGCAGCTTCTGCCCAAAACTCGTGCTCCAAACTTGTCTCAACCAACATGCATCAAATCTTATCCATGATGGTTCTGTTCATCTTCTCTGATACTCTATTTTGCTGTGGAGTATATGTGCAGGTTCTATGTCTTTTGATTCCTGATTTCTGACATAGATTATCCATCTATTGGTTGCAGAATTCCAGACCATTGTCTGTCCGTAAGCATTTGATCTTCTTCCCTGTCTGATTCTCTACTGATATTTTCCAATCTTTGAAAGTTTAAAATACTTCATCCTTGGATTTCAAAAAGTAAATCCAAACTTTCCTGGAAAAATCATCAATGTAGGTGACAAAGTACTTACAGCCTCCTATACTTTTTGGTGTAGAAGGAGATCCCCATAAATCTGAATGAACATATTCCAACACTCCTTTGGAAGTATGCTTTCTTGTAGGGAAACTCTGTTTGTGAGATTTTCCAAGAACACAGCTCTCACAAAATCCTAATTCTTCAATCTGATTATTTGACAAGTAACCTTTCTGCACAAGGATGTTCATGTTTTTCAGACTCATATGACCTAATCTTGAATGCCATATTCTTGTCATGTCTGGTTCCGCTATTGAAATGTTGACTTCCCCCTTCACAACTGTTCCCTGGAGGTAGTACAAACCATTGTGATACTTTCCCGAAAGCACTTTCTGATCCTCCTTGTAGAAGTTAATCATAAAGTCTTCCCCTTGATATATGCACTCTGCCTTCTCGAGCATTTCATAAGAGATCAAATTTCGTCCCATTTCTGGCATGTATCTGACACCTGTTAAGATTACCACAAATCCATCCAAATTCTGAATTTTGATCTTATCTACTCCTTTGACAATGTAGTGAGTGTTGTTTGCCATAAGAACCTTGCCACCATCGAATTCTTCTAAGTCAAACAACACTTCCTTGTTGGGAGTTATGTGGAATGAACAACCTGAATCCATGACCCATTCTTCACTTGAGTCTTGAGTACTCACTGTTAGTACCATAGGCTGTTTGGGCTCAGCTGCCATGTTTGCTGATTCTTGAGCTCGATTCTTTCTTTCTGGACAATTTCTCTTCCAATGTCTCTCTTTCCCACAAACAAAACAAGCTTTTGATTTGTTTGAGTTTCTCTGCCTGGATTTTGACCTTCCTCTGCTTTTGGATCTTCCTTTCCCATTGTTGCTGCTACCTTTCTCAAACTGGCTGGTTGGCCTTCCCCTGGATTCCACAAACAGCCCCTCATTCTGAGTTTTAGAAAGTTTTCCATTATCTATCAGCTCTCTTTCCTTGGATTTTGCAGCAGCTGTGACTTCGTTCAACTTCAGGGTGTCTCTCCAGTACTTTAGAGTCTCCTTCAGCTGATCGTACCTATTAGACAAAGAACTTAGCAAAAGGACTGCTTGTACATCTTCTGAAACTTCGACTCCTATGTTGTTCAGGTCTGTGACCAGCTTTAGGAAGTCATCCACGTTCGTATCGATGTTCTTGGAGTTATCCATCTTGAACGTGTAGAATTTCAGCTGTAGGTAGATCCTGTTTGGTAAGGAATTCTCCATGAAAAGCTTGTTCAGAGTTGCCCACATCGCTGCTGTAGTCTCGCAGTTCGATATCTTCCTTAGAACTTGATTATCAACGTTGATCACGATCAAATCCTTGGCTCTTTTTGATTTCTCAAACTTTACTGGATCTATACCTGCTATGTAGGTATCATCATCCAACTCCTCCTTTGTGGTAGGCTCTTTCATGAGTGTTTCATCAGTTAGGATATCCTTTAGACCAAGGACACCTAGGTGTGCCAACATTCTTACCTTCCATAGGGAAAAATCCTCATTGCCATCGAATCTGTCCACCTCAACCCTTGAGCTTGTCATTGGGATACCTCAAAACTTCTGTTCAGATAACCTGGATTGCTCCGATACCAATTGTGAGATATTAAACTTGGCAAAAACACACACAAATACCCAAGTTCCCTTATAGGTACCTCTCGGAAGAAATCTTTTATTAAGAAAGGAAGTTTACAACCAGAAAAAAATAAGAACAACACTTTAGAATTAAAGAAAAAACACCCTCTTTCTCTAACTCTCTCTCTCGTTTTTTTTGGTGCAGGTTGTCTTGGCTATCGACAATGCATGAAGAATTTATACTAAGAGCAAGGGACATAACCTAGGGTTATGTTAGTTTTGGGCCTATGACCCACCAAGAGAAAATTGTGTTTGGATTCTACAAAGAGATTCAAAATTTATTATTCAAACATAACCGAAAAACATTTGATCATATAAAAGATAAATAAATGAATCAATAGTTACGTCATCTCTCTTGTTTTGTCATGAAATTCGACTATACATTTGTTGATATAATGATATTAAATTAGTAAGTTATTCCGTTGTTACACAAGTAACAAAAAAAATATTTGATCGTATAAAAAAATAGTCAAGGTAGATTGGAATTCTTGATAAAAACGAAAATAAGAGAAACAAACATATTTGGTATGGGCCAATATTGAGTTTGATCTCATATTGCGGGCCTGGACTCTTTATACAAAACGACACCGTATACTTGGCCGCCGTCGATGGTCGGTACACGTAGATAAACGGTTTTTTGATGCGGCAGAATTCAACGGTGTTCGAAATTAAGAAACTGGGGAAATGGGAGTGCAAGGGCTTTGGGAGCTCTTGGCACCGGTGGGTCGCCGCGTTTCTGTTGAAACCCTAGCCGGGAAACGATTGGCCATTGGTAAAACTTTCGGCGATCCTTTGAACAACATCATTGTTTTTGTTTTTTTCTTTTTGATTTCGTTACTAGACGAAGAGTCCAAGGTAATCTGATGCTGTTGCAGATGCGAGTATATGGATGGTACAGTTTATAAAGGCTATGCGAGATGAAAAAGGAGATATGGTGCAGAACGCGCACTTGATTGGCTTTTTCCGAAGGATTTGCAAGCTTTTGTTCCTAAAGACTAAACCGGTGTTCGTCTTTGACGGAGGTACTCCGGCGTTGAAACGGCGCACTGTCATTGCGCGTCGTCGTCAGCGTGAGAACGCTCAGACCAAAATCCGGAAGACGGCTGAGAAATTGCTGCTTAATCGGGTCAGTGACGGTTTTTCTTTTTAGTTTTGTTAATTGGTTGTGATTAGTACAGTGATTAAGAAGTTAGAAGCTTACGAGATTTATATTTTATCTAGTAACTTGCTATGGGATTTATATTCTTATAGCTCAAAGATATGAGGCTTAAGGAACAAGCCAAGGATATTAAAAACCAAAGACTGCAGCAGAATAGTAATGCTAGAGAGAAGAAGAAACGTGTATCATCTGATTCTGTGCAAGAAAATTTGCGAAATTTTGCAGAGAAAGATGATGTGGGAGGCAGTTGTTTTCAGGAGGAAAATCGTGATGAGGCGTAAGTTAGAAATTCTAGTTATTTTGACCTTAAAGGTCATGGATTTGGTGGAATTCCTTTAAAGACCTCATTTGATGTAGATCTCCAGCATCAATGGTCGGAAAAAGTGGTATTGATGATGCCATCAAAGGGTCCCCGGTAAGTAAATAGTAAACATTGCACTGCAAAGAAAAATGTTAGATCGTGTTGTTGGACTGGTTGGTTTAGGTGATTTCTGTTAGTTTTACTGACTGCGAAGAGGAACTATCTACTTCTGTACTTGTGTAATTCATTAGTTAGAATGTTGTTGTTAAGATCTGTTGGTATGGCATTGGCCTATAACAACAAGATGATCATATCTCGGGCCTCGGCATAAAGCCACTCAAACTATCTTGAAGTTAGTTGTGCTTGTCAAGAATGGCAGAGTCTTGATTATTTTGTTCTTTAATTACCAACAGTCATGCATCTTGAGAAGCTGGAAAATCTGTTTATTCTGTGCTTTTCTGATGTGTTTCCAGTTTTTTTTTTTTTTTGCATTCTTATGCCCTTAGTCTTCCATCTTTCGTTTCATAGTTTAAAATATAGAACATTTGGAATCTATTTACCAGACTTAACATTTGGTAGCAAACATGTTGTTGATTATTCATTGTAGTTTTATGTTCAGTCCCTAATTTTCAATTCTTTCACTGTCACTTTTATCAAATAATTTGCAGCAGAAGTATGATCCCAAGGGAAAGGGAGTTTTGTTGCATGGGGGTAACAAAATGAAGGCTAATCTTGAACAGGATTCCTCAGTACTGGAAAAGGATTATCAGGAAAAGTTGGATGAGATGTAAGCAGTAATTGAGATATTGCTTGAAGATGTTTACTTGCATGTACTCATTTCGTGTTTCCCTGTCTCGGTTATATATAGGTTGGCTGCATCCCTTGCAGCAGAAGAACAAGAAAATCTTACTAACAAAGCAACGACTTCTGCTACAGCAGAAATCCCATCTGAAGAAGAGGACAGCGAGGAAGATGAGCTAATTCTATTGGTAATTTTTGGTCTATGTTTTACATCTTTCTCTTCTTTTTTCACTGATGCTTAGTTACAAATCACTATTATTCAGGGGGGTATAAATTGTTTAAGTTGATTTTTTAGTTAAGCAATCAGCATCAGTCGTCAAGTTGGCTGGACTTTTTTCTGAAAAGGGAAAATTAATTTCATCTGAATGAAATCTTCGGTGCTTTAATAAAAATATGGCAGTTTCTTTGGATTATGTTTTTCGGAAAAGGGAAAAGATGTCTGATACTTTGCCATCTTCATCTGCTCATAATATTTTGTCTACTTTTCTAGCCAGAAATACATGGGGATGTCGACCCAGCTATTTTGGCTTCTCTTCCTCCATCAATGCAACTTGATCTCCTTGTTCAGGTAACTAGCTCTATTCCGCATGTTTAATTTCATGGAAGTTACAATTATTTAATAATGTCATTACTTGTAGATGAGAGAAAAATTGATGGCAGAAAATCGGCAAAGGTACCAAAAGGTCAAGAAGGTGAGTCACATAAACCATTGACTCATTCTTGCTCCATTATGTAAATGCATCGTTCTGTATGAGGAGATGCAAAAAATTGACTGGGTAAGTTTCTTCTTTTATGAGCGTATAGGCCCCTGAAAAATTTTCTGAACTGCAAATAGAAGCATATCTTAAAACTGTAGCCTTCCGTCGGGAGATAAATGAAGTTCAGAGAACTGCTGGTGGAAGGGCTGTTGGTGGAGTTCAAACATCTAGGATAGCTTCTGAAGCAAACAGAGAGTTTATTTTCTCGTCTTCCTTTTCTGGCGATAAAGAGTGAGTTGCAGTGTGAAGTCTATTAGAGAATGAGATTTTCTCGTATTAGAATATAACTGATAGTTTTAATGTGTTCTAGAGTACTTGCGTCCGCCAGAGAAGGAAGAAATGATGAAAATCAGAAAAATACGGCACAACAGTCTTTGCCAGTCCCCCTTAAGAATGTGTCATCGCTGAATAAATCAGATGCTACCATTGAGTTGGATAGAGACGAACCTACAAATCCTGATGAAAATATTGAAGTATGTATAGATGAAAGGGGACGTTTAAGAATAAGGAACAGACACATGGGGATCCAAATGACTCGTGATATCCAGAGGAACTTGCATTTGATGAAAGAAAAGGAGAGAACAGCTAATGATAACGATGAAACATCTAGCGCCTGGGAGAACTTTCCTTCTGAAGATCAGTTTCTTCAAAATTTACCTGTTCAGAGAGGTGATGTTGTGAACCTGGATAACCAGAATGATGATTCCGTGTTGCGAAATCCATCTTCAATAGAGATATCATTTGAACATGATGGTGGTGGAGAAGATCTCAATGACGAAGATGATATGTTTCTTCAGTTGGCAGCAGGAGGACCAGTGACAAATGATCCTAAAGAAAACTCTTCACCGTCGACTTCTGACTGCGATTGGGAAGAAATGCCTGTTGAGCAGAATAGTGTTGTCAATAAGTTTGAAGTGACTTTCAGCAATCAGCAAATCCCAGAGGATAATAGTATGGATGAGTGTGCGGCAAGGGAAGAAATTACTTGTGTAAATGCTAGTAACTCCAAGGAGAATGATACAATAACAAAATGCTCAAAAGGCTATCTGGAAGAAGAAGCTGATCTGCAGGAGGCTATCAAGAAGAGTCTGCTCGAATTACGTGATAAGGAGTCCGGGGGTATTCTTCTTGGAGAAAACCAAACAGTAGGGGTTAATCTAGTTGTTGACAAGCCAACTCAAGATAGTCTGTGTTTTAGCAAAACTGTGGATGAAAGAGAGGAAAAGGGAACTCTGGATGAAATAACAATCTTGAAAACTAGTGGTGCTATACATGAGCAGTCCAACACTACTGTAGCAGGCAATGCAGATGGTCAGAGAGGGATAACCAAACAATTTGATACACAACCATCTTTGGGTTCTGATAACGTTAGACATGTTAGAAGCAACGAAATGCCAGAGGTTAAATCAGTTATCTCACCCGATAATGCATTTAATATTTCTAGTGAGAGCCGCATGGTGTGCACCATGACTAAACAGCATAATGATGACTGTTCTGAAAGTTTTTGTGGAGAATCTGTCGAAGTGTCTGCATTGCCCATAGCTGATGAGGAGAGAACTGGTTTTCTGGGTGAGACATCTATTTGCGGTAGTGTGGAAAAAGGTAATGCTGATGGTGACTTATCTGTCACGATTGATGATAAGAGAGATAATCGTACACATAAATATCAGAGTCATGCAGTTGAATCAAGAGACTCTTCTCGTGATGTCATCAGATCACACATAGGGATACTATCTGATAAAGAATCGCAGAGAGAAAGAAATGAGGGAAATAACCTTAACAAGCACGGTTTGAATATTGAGAGTGCAACAGTCTTAGAGGAGATAGGTGTGCCTGTTGAATTTTCAGAAGCAAATTTAGAGGAGGAAATGCGAGTTCTTGACAAAGAATTTGTAAGTTTAGGGGATGAACAAAGGAAACTTGAGCGGAATGCCGAATCTGTTAGCAGTGAGATGTTTGCAGAATGCCAGGTTTTCCTGTTTTCTTTTACTACATATGATTTATTCCTCATTACATCGTTCTCTTGCAAACGAGATTTCTTTTGTTTTATATTAAAACAAACTTATAACTTTTTGCTTGTTTTGAATTTACTTAGGAGCTACTCCAAATATTTGGCATACCATACATCATAGCTCCCATGGAAGCAGAGGCACAATGTGCATTTATGGAACAATCAAACCTTGTTGATGGCATTGTCACAGACGATTCTGATGTATTCTTGTTTGGAGCAAGGAGCGTGTACAAAAATATATTTGATGATCGCAAATATGTGGAAACATACTTTATGAAGGTGTGGATATCTGTCCTCTCTTTTCCTAGTTGTTGATTTAAGAGATCATTTTTTTGCTGCGTTGAGTTTATTTTCTCCAGCAGTTTCTAAAGAGCCTCTGTACTTCCTATCATCTGTTTTAAATTCTTAGCAGTTCTGTAGTTTCCATTGGATTGTTACCTTTTATTTAGTAGGTGAATACATTTGACTTTACCAGGAATAAGTTTTTCTTTTTGTTAACATCTTTAAGTTGAGAAATTGTTTCTGTAGTAAGATGATTTATTGATTTGTTCCCAGTTACATCTCTAATCGGTTGCATTCAGTTTTTCAAAGCTTTGGTGTTTACACCTCTAAGCTCTTCTGATTTTCAGGACATTGAGAAGGAGCTTGGCTTGAGCAGAGATAAAATAATCCGCATGGCAATGCTTCTAGGAAGTGATTACACAGAAGGCATCAGGTTAGCTGATTTTTCAACTGCATAGGATCAAAGTCTTGTTCTCTGTGTACTTGATTTCGTAATTATTTTGGCATGCAGTGGAATTGGTATTGTCAATGCTATTGAAGTTGTGACTGCATTTCCTGAAGAGGATGGGCTTCAGAAATTTCGTGAATGGGTTGAATCACCTGATCCAACCATTTTAGGAAAAACTGATGCGAAAACAGGTTCAAATGTAAAGAAGCGTGGATCTGACTCTGTAGATGATAAAGAAAGCATCTCAGACGTCGCGACTGATGACACAGAAAAAATAAAGAAAGTCTTCATGGATAAGCATGTATTGCTCTTTTTTTCTGAACTTCAATATTTAATATGGTCCAAACTCACCAGAGTATGAACACAACCGTTCTACTAATTTGATTACCATTTTTATATTACAGAGAAAGGTAAGCAAGAACTGGCATATTCCATCTACTTTCCCTAGTGAAGCAGTTACTTCAGCCTACTTAAATCCACAAGTGGATCGGTCGACTGAAACTTTCTCATGGGGCAAGCCTGATCTCTCCGTTCTAAGAAAGTATGTCGTTTCTTAACTTTATATCTCATTGATATCGGGTATGCATATGACCATCCTTTCTCAGTACTAGGTTTGCAAATCTAAGGCATGATAAATGTTTCAATGAGCCGCATGATCTCGGTTTCTGCATTAAAACTACTACCAATGTTTATGAAACAATATCCTGAATTCTG
Organism: Pugionium dolabratum; assembly: GCA_018901945.1. Classification (NCBI taxonomy): domain Eukaryota; kingdom Viridiplantae; phylum Streptophyta; class Magnoliopsida; order Brassicales; family Brassicaceae; genus Pugionium; species Pugionium dolabratum. The sequence continues at coordinate 113,267 of JAEVFF010000263.1, forward strand.
ATTCTGTGTAGTTTTACTTTTTTGTGAAGGCTATGCTGGGAAAAGTTCGGCTGGAACAGTAAGAAAACAGATGATTTGCTATTACCAGTCCTGAAGGAGTATGAAAAGCGCGAGGTCTTCATCTACATTTGATCTTTTATTTTAGATATGCATATGATTAGTATCTATATATATATGCACAGAGACTGACTGACAATTTGATCCTTTTTTCTTTCTTTTCTTTTCATGAAGACACAACTTCGAATGGAAGCTTTCTACTCCTTTAGTGAAAGATTTGCAAAGATCCGTAGTAAAAGAATTAAAAAAGCTGTCAAAGGAATTGGCGGAGGTCTATCCTCGGAAGTGACTGATCATGAAGGTCCAAGAAATGGAAATAAGAAAACACTTGCTCATGAAACAGAAGATAACACCGCAAATAAAGCCGATGAGAATGAGAAAAACAAAAGGACGCGCTTAGAAAAAACATCTAGTATTAGAGGAAGAGGAAGAGCACGGAAAAAAGGACGAGAACGAGGCAGAGGCCAAAGAAATCTGCTCCCTGAGCTATCAGACTGTTCTTCGGATGATGATGCAGAACCGGGCTATCTTCAAAAAGTGCGAAGGGTAAGACATCAATTTAGTTTTTTCATACAATGGACCAATATCGCTTGTCTTGACTGATTACGTGTTATCTGCTATTCGCAGTCAACACGATCTCGAAATCCTGTGAACTACAATACGAGAGAGGATGATGAGTTCGACGAGTCGAGAAGCAATGGAGAATCTCCTAGTGAGAATTTGGAAAATGATGAATTCGTCAAAGACAAAGGAAGAAGAGTAGATGAAAATGTCTCTCCAACAACAACCATTGATGCATCAATCAACAAAAACTATATCGAAACGGGAGGTGGATTCTGTGTAGATGAAGCTGAAATGGGAGATGATCATTTGGAAGATAAAGGTAGAGATGATGGTGATTACAGAGTGATTGGTGGCGGATTCTGTGTTGTTGAAGATGAAAAATGTGAGGAAGATGCAATGGAGAGTGAAGAACACCGAAACAAAGCAAAAGTTGGATCATTGGAAGAGAATGTTGGAATTGAAATTGCGAATTCTTCAGCTGGAGTATTAAGTGCTATGCCTTTCTTGAAGAGAAAGAAGAGGAAGACCTGAAAAAAAATTAACATTTATTTATATAAAGTAAAAAGTGTAAAATTTTAAGTGTTTTTTTTTGTTATTAACAAATGATTATGATGTGAATAGAATCTTGATAATATAAATAACCTTTCGAAAGGAAGATGTTTAAGCTTTTTGGGGCTTCTTGTGGCAAACAATATACTTTACATTTTAAAGATTGGAAAACAAATTATTGTAATATACAAAGGAAAACACATTGTCAAAATTTTAGAAATATCTAATTTATTAATTGATAAACATTTTAACAAAGAAATTTTATTTTTATATACAAAAGAAAACACATTGTCAAAATTTTAGAATATTTAATATATTAATTGAAAAATATTTTAATAAATAAATTTTATTTTCATATGTGATTTATAAATGTGTCACGATGATGTGTCACATGATTAGAATATCTTAACAAAAATATTACATAAAACATAATTTACTAAATTATTTACGAAAATAAATCTCTAATATTTTGAAATAAAAGACACTTTAACATAAAATACAAACATAATATAAAATAAAATATTAGGAATTTTGAAAAATTAGTTAAACAAAATAAAAAAAATTGGTTTAATTGAATTACAATTTTTTATATATTTAATAATATTTTTATTTAAAATAAAGATAATTTATGAAAAAAAACTAATTTAAATTTTATTTATATAATCTGATTATATCGTATATTTCACTTGTATAATAAATATTGAAATTTTTTTAAAAAGTTATATAAATAAAAAAATAAATTATATATGTATCTAACTTATATTTATTAAATAATATATAAATATTTTTCATCGCCGAATATGAATCTAAATCTAGTTATAATTAGATTACAGAAATAAAAGAATTTCATTGAGTATTTATAGACTCCCAAAACGTTCTTTGAAGTTGCTTTTATTCAATCTAAAAGCCATTGGTTCCTCTTAGAGCTAGCTTTTCTTTTGAGAAGATGATCCGTTTCTCAGATTCTTCGAGTTCAAGAAGAAGCTTAGTGGTCGGTAAACTATTCTTGTTAAACTCAAGTAACATCAGATAATCAAGCAAACTTAGCAACAGATCACATTAGTGATATACTTATTCATAAGGAATGTTTTTTCTACTGTTTGTTTTATCCACAAATGATCATCTAACTTGTCTAATTATCGCCATTAGAAACTCATTCCACACATCAATTGGCCCAGGCAAACACCAATGAACACAGTCATTGAAACCTTTCATCCATTTATTTCCCCAATATCCATTTGGATGCCCATCAGGTCTCATTAGCATAACCTTAGTCACATCCAAAACCACAAACTTCTTTCTCTTGTTGTCTCTTTTACTTATACCTTCAAGCTGTTCAATCTGAGCTGTCCTGATCTTCATCTCATTGCTCTTCAGGTCTATTTCGTTTTCTCCCAATGGACTCATCCTGCTACATGCTCCTCCAGTATCCCAAGTCCCATTCTCGAAATGTGCAGGTGAAATAGTCCGCAGCACCGTTACTAACTCCCCCTTGCAGTTTTCACACTCATCGATGTGCTTAAAGACAGAAGCGTAAACAAGCTTAAACCCTTCTTCCGGGCTAATCTGAGTCATGTTTGGTAAGTTACAGAAAATGCATCCAACTGACTCATCTCCTTTATGTATAAATATTGGTCTGAAGAACCAATGAGCAGCTGAAACAATCGCAATATCTGTATTTGGCAAATCCTTATACCATCCTTGATCGATTTTCTCAATATCTAAATCATACAATCCAGTTCCAGTGTTGTTACCATCTCTTCTCTCTCGTCCCACCACAAGAAACTTAGTCCAAGAAATCGAGAGAGTGAAATCATGTTTTGGGAAATACCAAATCCTGTTTCTATCTTCACCATCTTTGTAAATGTCCTTTGGAGTTTCTTCCTACACAAGCAAAACACAAATCTTTAAAACAAAATTCTCTACTTGTAAACAAAGCAACAAATATTACCATTGATAACAAGCAGAGAAGAGATTCCATGTGGTTTCTGGCTACAGAATCACCAATAAAAGTCATCTTTTTGCCTTTAACCAAACTGAGAAATGCTTTTGGGTTAAACCTTTGAAGATCGCAATCATCAGGTTTCCATTTCCAGAACAAGAAATCTCTGTCTGGTCTTCCATGTTTTATGCAGTTCTTCGATTCAGGAATCGTAGAACAGGTTGAGTTTGTGTACAAAGATCCTCTTTTTTCTTGAACCCAATGTCCTTTGAACAAATCACACTCAGGATCTAACCAAATCCCAACAACAAAACATCAATATCCATCAATATCTCAAGAACATTGAGGGAAAATAATGTAACAAAAACACATATTTTGATGAACATAATTCTATATATTTCTTGGTTTTACCTTACCGATTTCAGGTTGGTGAAAGATAACATTACGATTGGTGATGGAATTGAAAGGATTTGGAGGGTAAACGAAGAAAGTGATGAAGAAAAGAGTTATACAAAAAGAAGACAAAAGTAATGTTACTACTCTTCTTATGTTCATCACTATCCATTTCTCTGAATTTTCTCGGAAAATTGATGATGATTTCATCGTTGCATGTCGATTTCCCCAAGAGATTTTTCTTCCTTTACACTTAAATTAACGCAGTGAAAATGAAAATAATTTAGGAAAGAAAATATTTTGTTTTCATTGATGAAGTAACGATTGCCGTAAGATGAAGACACGTGGCGTATGAAGATGTAAGTATGTGTTTGCATGTGAGTAGGGAAGTAAAACCACATTTCACGGCGTAATCTCTTTTTTTTCCTTTTTGTAGAAATTTTGTTGCCACTTTTTATGTGATTTATTTAATGTTTTATGAGTCAGTAAGATTTCTTTACTTTTTTGTCTCTCAACTTTTTAGGTAATTATTTAGAAATTATAATAACAATAATAGTATAAAATAATATTATTTTAAATTTTAGTTGTAAATTTAACACTAATTATTTAAATTTCTAAAAATAACATAAATTTAATATTAAAATAATTAAAAATATCATCTTAATAAAAAATTTGAAAAATTTAACCCAAACATTATGTTTTAATTTTATATATAATTTATTTGAATTAAATAATTATTTTTACATAATAATTTAATAATTTTATTTTTAATTTGATAGATTTGAAAAATAAAATTGAAAATAAACTTGAAAAGATGCATAGTATGGTTATAAATCTAGTTTTACTATTGTTTATGATTCGTTATATAGAATTAAATTTAGTTATAATTCGGTTTAACTCGAAACAGTTTTATATACTAGAAATCGAATCCATTAAACCAACAAAAAACCTAAATTGAACCGATTTTTTTTTTAATCATCATTTTTTCTAAACCGAATTAATCGAAAATTAAAAAACCTGATCCGATTGACCCGAAAAAACCAAGAAGTCAGGCCTATGTAATACTAATGCATATCTGTTATGCGGCTTGTAGAATGCATCTTCTATTTTACTATTCGTTCTGCGATGTGTAAAATGAATATTCAAACTTTATTAAAGATAAAATTAAAGTCTGCATTGTCATATTGTTTGTATAATCTAATGTGTGTTCTTATGTTATAGACAAATATGCATGTTTATGTAATTTTTGTGGTTAGTTTTTGACAAATAATATTAACCTTAATAAATATGATTTCGTATACATTCTTTTCAATAATCTATATCTATATCTATATCTATATATATATTAATTGAGAATCATTTTAACAAAGTAACCTTAAGTTAACGTGTGATTTACAAGTGTGTTACGCTGATGTGTCACACTATTAGAACATTTTAAGATAAATATTACTTAAGACATCATTTATAATATTTACGAAAATTACCATTATATAGTATATTATATGTAAATCTCTAATATTTCGACATACAATATATTTTGTCATAAAATATAAATACAATATAAAATAAAATATAAATTGTGAAAAATTAGTCAAACAAAATATAAAACAAAAGTTTAGTTTAATTGAATATTTATCATATGTATAATTTTATCCAAAATAGATACAATTTAGATATATTTATATAATCCGATTTTATTAATTTTTTATTTTCGTAATCAATATTAAAAAATTTTAAAAAATTATTTTAAATATGAGATAAATTATATATATATATATATGATTTAAATTAACAAAATAAATAATTAATTATTATATGTGAATATTTTTTCTCACGCATGGCGTGGGTCAAAATCTAGTATAATTATGAATAGAGAAACATCGACCTCATTATATCCCTAAACTCTTTCTATCTTTAACATCAATAGGTGTGATTTTGTTTAGATTCTCTATCACAACTCAAAAAGAACATTAATATATAATTATGAAGAGTGAGCCACATAAAAACATATTTACCGTTTTCTAAAAAGACACAATTTCACTATGATTTTACACTTATGTAGATTTTTGATAGATTTTATGTGGAAATCTACTAAAAACTATGTAGATTTTAGATAGAATTTTTTATGGAAATAATCCCATCATAAATTTTCAGCGAAATTCAATAAATTTCAAAAGATTTAAGAGTAACTTTTAATAGCACATTTTTAGTTTTTGTTTCAAATTTAGCAGTGTAAACTTAAAATTTCAAAACTAGCATAAATTATTTTTTAAAAATATATATTTACAAATAAATTACAAATATAGTTAAAATATTATATTTGGGTTTATTTTTCTAATTTAAGGTTTATTTTTCTAATTTAGGGTTTAATTTTTCTTTATTAAAAAGAAATTTTAAATTATTTAAATATTAAATTGGTGTATTTTTAAAAATTTAAACCAATGATACTATATTTAGAATAAAAACTAAAAAAATGCTATTTTATTAATTGCCCAAGATTTAATAAGTTGTTGGAAATCGATCATAATATTATGATAAGAAAATATTTTGTTTCAGTAATTTATTGAAAATATTTGAAAAAATTTCTATGGGAAATTGAAAAAATATAAATGGTAATATCTATCGAAAATCTTTGAAAATTTTCAACATATGTTTGATGGTTTGTGGTTTAAAGTATGCACATATATTCAATTATCTAAAAAAACAATGTGTGAGTACTAATAATTACATATTTTGTGCTTCCAATTTTTCAATGTACTATAAGATATGTTAAATTTATGAAAGTTATAAAACGGTTGAACATCATTTTTTCTAGTTTTATGTAATTAATGTTTAGAAAATTTAGATAAAACATTTACACTATAATTTTAAGATATTTTCACTAAAAACAAAATTAGAATGAAAATATTTAACATCTTATGAATTTGAAAGTAAAAGAAAATATAAATAATATCATTCTTAAAATTGTCAAAAACACATGAAAATTTTCTATGGAAAAATAAAATACCATCCGTCGGAAAATAGCAATAATAACCTTCGAAAATCTGTCTAAAATTTTCAACGGATTTCCAACAGTTCTTTAACTGTAGCCGCTATTCATTGGGAAAATAGCACCAATAAATTTCAATATTTGACCACCGAAAATTTTCGATTGACGAATTTGAATTTTTGACCGCCAAATGAGTTAATGCGCAGCAAAAATTTATATTTCCAACAAATACATCCATCAAAAATCCTCTATAAATAAATGTTGAATTCATTTTGCGTCTATTCGCACAAACACATTTCTCTATCCAACGTCTCGTTACTAATTTCACCCAAATATAATTTTTAGTGTTGATGTTTCATATCGAGTAATACCATAAAATATCATTTTTTTAATTTATCTTTTAAATTTAACACATTAAAAATAAAAATTTTAAAATAACATAAATTATTATGTGAAAATAATTATTTACTTCAAATAAACTATATATAAAATTAAAACATAATGTTTAGATTCACTTTTTTAATTTAGGATTAAAATTTTTTTATTAGGATGAGATTTTTTAATTATTTTAATATTAAATTTATGTTATTTTTGAAAATTTAAATAATTAGTGATATATTTGAAACAAAAACTTGAAATAGTGTTAGTTTAGACAATTGTCATTTTATATTTTGTGTTTTTTTGTCATTGGATTCAACATCTTCATCCAAAGATTTAATACACTCAATGGAAGGTTAAGTCGAACTTCACGTTTTTGGGATAGTTGTACAGGTGGTGCAACCACTAGTATATTTACTATTCCCCCATATTTTGTGTTTAAAAATAATTTTAAACAATAATCAAAGGTAAATAAAAAAAACTATTCAATCTCAAACAATTTGTAGAACATACGCAATTTTTCATATAATGATTTTTTGTTCATTGTTTTTTCGGGTTTTGATTTTGATTATGCAGTTATTAGTTGGGAAGAAGACGAATTTGATCTTCCTTTTCTTTCTTTTAAGGAAACTTATTCTACCTTTTTCACTCATTCACACTCTTTTGCATCATACTTCCATTAACAATGTTCATGCCTGAAGCCGAGTTTCCTCTGTGGATTATTTGTTATGTTCATATTTTTCCTTTTTTTTCTTAATATTCTACCATATAGGTTTGAACATTCGGATATTCAATTCAATTTTGATCGGTTATTTTTGGTTTCAGTTTTTTCGGTTAGTAAAATTAAAGATCTATTCGATTATTTCTATATTTTGGTTCGGTTATACCTCAGTTTCGGTCGGTTCGGTTATTAAATTTAAAAATAAAAAAATAACCGAAAATAATTCGAGTAACCAAAAATAATCGAAATAACTAAAAATAACCAAAACATAACAAAAAAATAACTGAAAATAACCAAAAATAACCGAAAATAACAAAAACATAATCGAAAAATAATCAAAATATCCAAAATAATTTGATTTTTTTGGATATTATTTTGATTTACGGTTCAGTTTTGGTTAATAACCAATAACCATGGTTTTCCAAAATAATATACGTTCGATTATTTTTTTTATAACCAAATACCAATCGAAATCTGTTTTTCAATTCGATTTTGGATCGGTTCATTCAGTTCGGATTATTTGCGCCAACCTACTACCATCACCTAAATATTTCCCTTTCTTAGTCTCTTACCTCTTTTCCGAAAACACAATGTCGATAACCAAGTTTAATGCCATGAACTCGGGGCTAGTCCAGTTAGGATCAGCTTACGAATGGGTTGTAACAAAGAAAACCAGAAGATCATCAAAGTCCGACTTTTTAGCATTTGCTGAAAAAGAAGAAAAGTTGCAAAGGGGAAACTCGGAGTCTGGTTTGGAGCTTTTGAGCAAACTGAAAGAGCAAAAGATCGAATCTTGCAAAGAAAGAAACCACGACGAAGAGCATTGGAGAGCTAATTAGACAAGTTAACAAGAAGAAGAGAAACATGGTGTTTATGAAAAAAGTTTGGGTTTGCACTCTTGTTTCTATTGCGTTTTTGGTAAAAAAATAAATTATGTTCGTTTGTCAGCCGTAATTTTTTACAGTTGCGACTATTTTTACGTAGCCAATCATACAACAGTCAAAGGCAATATTTCGCGTTGTAATTTTTTTAACCGCTAACTAAAACTGTAGTACGATTAAAAATCTAAAAATAACTGTAACCGCCGACAGCAGATAAACGAACAACATATACTGTAACCGTAGTGATTACCACAATCATAACTGCCGCTGGTGGACAAACAAAAAAGACCATAAACACAAATGTTGGAATAACTTGACAGAACGATGACGCATAACTTCAAAGATACCAATGAAAGATACCAATGAAGTTGATAGATTTAAAAGAGACTCGATAATGCTTTGGTAGTGAATAATAAGATAAGCATCAAAGGTCCATATCGATAGCAACTCATGCTACGATTAACGTAATAATATTTTTTACACATTTATTCTATATTTTTGTACATTTATTATCAGCCATCGACCAATTGGGGAAAAACACATATGGATTAAGTAGTGAACATACCTAATAATTGAAAGACATTAAAAGTAATTATGTGGTTACAGTAGATCAAATAATAAAGGATATCAACAAACTTTTATTACAAAATAATATACCAACTAGAGTAAATATATTTATTTAACTACTTAGAAACATTTTTAAAATAGTAAAAACGATGGGGAGAAGTAGGTTTATCCCAAATTTGTGGAATTCGATTATATCTTTTCTTGTATGAGGGTATTAAATATTCGTATGAATATGTTGAGTTATTGGATCGACTCGTTGTGGCTCACTAATAAAAAAAATATAATAAAAATGACTATAATGATATAAATAATAAAATTATGGACAATTGACAAAATAATATAAATTTAATATTAAAATGCTTTAAAATTTCTTTCTAATAAGGAAAAATTGAATCTTAAATTAGAAAAATATAATATTTTAATTATATTTACAATTTATTTATTGTAAATATATATTTTCAAAAAATAATTTATGTTTCTTTTAGAATTTTAAGTTTAAAATACTAAATTTGGAACAAAAACCAAAAAATATGCTACTTTAGGTATTACTCTTAAATTATGGTGTTAATGCAAACAAAACATTTCATACTATTAGGTAATGAGTAATATCCTAAAGCAATATTTTTTAAAGTTTTTATTTTAAATTTAGCACTTTAAATTTAAAATTCCAAAATATCACAATCATTTTATAAAAATACATATTTACCATAAATAAATTACAAATATAATTAAAAATTATATTTAGATTGTTTTTTCTAAATTAGAATTTGAGTTTTCCTTATTAAAAATAAATTTAAAGTATTTTAATATTAAATTTGTGTTATTTTTGAAAATTTAAACTAATAACGCTATATTTAGAATAAAAACTTAAAAGAAATACTTTTTTGTTAATTTTACATAGTTAATTAGGATAAAAAAAACTCTTGGGTTTCATAGAGGAAATAAACCATATTTTAGTAAAAAGGAGAAGACAAAACATTCGTAGTTTTCAAATTAATTAAAACGAATTCATAAATAAATATACAATAAACAAATAAAAACTATAAACACATTATGCTTTCAATTTAAAGAAAAAACACATTATGGTTTCTAATCTATAAAACCAAGTTTAATTTCTAATATCATCAAATAATTTGATCTACAAAACATTGTAATATAAAATCAAATATGGGTTTATTAGCACAAACGTAACGGAGACTATGGACTTCTGGTCATTAGTGGATTATTGGAAAAAATTCTTAAGAATTATAGTAAAAAAATCGACCAAAATTATGTTAGATTATTGAAAACAATCTTTAAAAAATTGGGGTCTGTAGTCAATTGTGTGGGTCCATTTAATCACATGCTTCACAAGAATCACAACTGTCTCTACTTATCATCATTTTTTTCTACATAACGTGTTGTTTTTTTTTCCTCTAATAAAACTAAACTACAGTTATATCCACGTACATAAAAATATTTATAAATTATATAATCCTATTTATTATTAAATATAAATTAAATATTTATATTATTTTAATTTTTATTTAAATTTAATTTTTAATATTAATCTTTTTATTTTTAATATTAAAGAAATAAAAATAAGAGTAATATTTTAAAATATCACCTTTTAAAATTTTTGTTTCAAAACTAATAATATAAAATTAAAATTTTAAAATAGAACAAATAATTATATAAAAATACCTATTTACTCTAAATAAATTATATATAAACTTAAAATTCTTTTTTTCAATTTATCATTTAATTTTTTCTATTAAAATGAAATTTTAATATATTTTAATCATAAATATGTGCTATTTTAGTATTGAAAATTTTTCTTTATTTTTGTTTAGTTTATTTTTTATTCATAATTTATACGTTTAAAAGTAATTTTATTAAAATAATATATTTTACAAATTTTGTTCTAATTTTTTTAAATTAAAATTTTAGATATACATAAATAATTATATTAAAAATAGTTTATGTATAAATAAAATTAAAATATTACTTTTTTGTTTTTAAAAGATATTTAAATATTAAATCTATTTTATTATTAAAAATTTAAATTAATTAGACTATTAAAATAAAATTTTAAAAAATATTATTTTATAGAATTACTCTATGTTTATATATTTTATTAATATTTACCCACATCCCTAATATATTATTTGAGAAACTTTTTAACAAAGTAATCTTACCATGACGTGTTAATAACAAAAATGTCATGCTGATGTGTCAACACCACAATGAGTTTCAGCTTAAATATATAAAATGGTTTAAGTTACTATAATAATTACAATAAATACCACTGATATTAATTTGGTTAGAGAATCAATATATTTTATTCAACTAACTAAATAATAGTATTACATTTGCAAAAATAATTATTTTTTATTTATTTAAATTTTTAATACGATAATTTAGAAATAATTTCAAATAAATATAAATATATTTAAGTTATTATCTAATCTCTAATATATTATTTGAGAAATAATTTAAGAAAATAATTTTACTCTCACGTGTTATTAACACAAATATCAAGCTTACGTTTCATCATTACAGTAAATTTTAAATAAATATATAAAAAGACTTAACTTATACGAATAATTACAATATATGTTATTGTTATTAATTTGGTTAGAGTATTAATATATTTTATTAAACTAACCAAAAAATAGTATTAAATTCATAAAAAATAATTATTTTTCTTTTTTAATTTATATATACAAAAATTAATGGTAAAATAATTTAAAATAAAATTTAAAATTATATAAATATTTAATTTATATTTACTAATAAAATATAATTTAAAAATATTTTTCCCCACGCGTGGGTATAAATCTAGTATTATGTTATTAGAAAATATTTCACTAAGGATTTAACTCCAATGGTAATATTTCGGTTTGCTTTTATACCATATAAATAAGTTTTCCAAATTGTTAATGAGTTTGTTATTGTAGTTTTTCCTTTTATAGATTTGATGATATTTTCCTGTGAAATACTTTTTCCACTTGTTGGATTTGTCAATTAATATAATTGTTGGCCGACAAAAATCTACATGCAAAATTTAGAATTTTATCAATTGATGAATTTTTTTAAAGAAAGTATCTTAAAAAAACAGAAGACAAAAAACCTATTAAAAATAGTTTTATTTATTCTTCATCATCATTTTTTATAACCATCATAAGCATGATGATCTCACACCATCCCATCTTCATAATCATCACCATATAATTTATTATTTTCATCATCATTCACAATCACGATGATATCACAGCACTATTCTCATCTTATCATCATCATAATATCACCTTCATGGCTGTAATAGTTTTAATAAAACATCTTAATATCATATCGCATTACCGTCTTATCATAATCATCAACATAATCATCAACATAATCACACTAGAATCATCATCATAAAGAGAAAATATTTTGTACACCAAATCTGATTAAAGCAAAGTAGTAATAGATTTATATGTTCTAAAGAGGCCGCTTAATTCTCTAGACGTTCATTTACGCATCTAGACTATCTGTGATTTTATTCAAAATTGGTTAAATAAATCGAATTTTTTATTTTTTCCCTATAATTGGGTTAGATAGTCTGTTAGTCGTTTATGCGTTTATCTAATTTCTTTCTTTAAATATTTCTTTTAAAAAAATTCAAATTAGAAATTTAATAATTCGAATTATGTTCATCAATTTAACTAAAAGTTATAATATATTTTAAATAATATTCTAAAATAAAACATTTTAAAGTTTTTTTTTAAGTTTAATCTTCTAATTTTAAAAATAGCACAAATAATTATTTAATATATATTTATTTACTTTAAATAAATTATATATAAAATTAAAATGTTATATTGTGATTTATGTTTTCTAATTTACTGTTTAACTTTTTTTATTAAAATGAATTTTTAATTTTAAAATTGTGTTATTATTGAAAATATAAACTAATGATGCTTTTTTGGAACAAAAATTTAAAAATGTGTTATTTAAAAAAAATTATATATTATAAGTAAAAATAGTCTTAATGTGTTTTTGCAATATAAAACACAAAATTATATTAGAATTATAAATAATTATGGAATAAAACAATAAATAAGCTACAAAATAAATACTGTCCAATAATTTTTTATATTTTTGTTAGATATTAGATCCATTTCAACTATAGGACTACCGTTTAACGCGTATTCGAATGTGAGATATATACATATTTTTTCATCTTTATATAAACCTGTTTTTTAATTAGTGTTTTTGTTCTCAAATAATTTATTGCCAATCGTATTAGTTTTAAGAAAAGGAATTGTAATGACACAGACACAAAAATTGTTAAGGTAATATATTCAAATTATAAAGATTTTTTGTATAAACCCTTTCAAATTATAAGCAACAAAGAAACAAACGCAGTCGATATCAAATTTATTTTTAGCTTAAAGTGTCTTTTATTTATCCCATATGTGTTTGCTCAATTTTAATTAATATTTTTATACCCTTCAATTAATTAGATAGTGAAAGAAAACAATTGTTTTTTTGGATTTTCTTCAGTGTCGATATCATTATGATATTTTAGACAATTCCAGTTGTATTTTGCTGTTATTTTCTTCCGTTGAATATTATAAACACAAAATAACAATTGTTAACAAACCCCAAGACTATTTAGTATAATTCAGCACCGACATTATTCACAAATAAATAATCATAAATTAGATTTATACCCACACCAATTATATTCGTAAATTATATAATATTATTTATTATTAAAAATAAATTAAATATTTATATAATTTTAACTTTTATTTTAAATTATTTTTAATAATAATTTTTGTATATGTAAATTAAAGAAAAAAAATTCTTTTTACGAATTTAATAGTATTTTTTGGTTAGTTTAATAAAATAGGGCAATAGACTAAAACATCACTATTTCAAGTTTTTGTTCTAAATATAGAACTAATCATTTAAATTTCCAAAAATAGAGAAATTTAATATTAAAATAATTAAATTTTATTCCTAATAAAAAAATTTAAACTCTAAATTGAAAAAAATGAACCCAAACATTATGTTTTAATTTTATATATAGTTTATTTAAGGTAAATAATTATTTTCAAATAATAATTTATGCTATTTTGGAATTTTAGTTTTATCGTGGTAAATTTGTAAGACAAATTTAAAATAATGCTATTTTAGGGTATTAATTAATAAAATATATTAATTTTTTAACCAAATTAATAACAATGAAATATATCGTAATTATTCTAATAACTTAAGTTTATTTATATATTTATTTGAAATTCAATGTGATGATGATACGTTAATATTTTGGTTAATAACATGTTAAAGTAAAATTATTTTTTTTTGAAAATATTTTTTAAATAATATATTAGAAATACTAAAATAAATGTTAATGCAGTGATTATTAATTAGACTCATCACATAGATATTTGGACTGTCATTACAGCCTTAACAAGATTTCTTAAACTCAGTGCTAATTAAGCATTGCTTTACCATTGGGCAGAGGTCTAAGATATATTATCATATAGTTTTTCTATAAACAATTCGAAAAGTATAATTTATAAAGATCATTATTTCACTAAAGACAAAAAGAGGACACTTTCTTTTACAAAATAGTGTACTGAATTATTTAAAATTTAAATAGTGTTAGGAACCAATTGGTTCTGAAATCTACAATAAACAAAAAAAAAAGTTTCTAGTAATTAAGATTCTGTTTTTTGTATAAATTATTTTCTTATTCTGACCGATTAACTAATACCACTTGACTAATATTAGATTATTAATATATCTAGGAAAAGATATAGAAATAGAGTAATATTCTTAAATAATACTTTTTAATTTTTTTTCCAAATCTATCACATTAAAATTAAAATTTCAATGTGAGTACAAATAATTATATAAAAATATTTATTTATTCTAAATAAATTATATATAAACTTAAAACATTATATTTGGATTCATTTTTTCTTAATTTTAATGTTTAATTTTTATACAAAAATTTAAAAATATCTTATTTTATACAATTTCCCAATAAAATACTGTTAATAATTTTAGTCTTTTGTAATTACTTTACGAAAATGGTTGTCGACAAAAATACCATATTTTAAAAAAACATTGTTATAAAAATAGTATCATTAGTTTAAATTATTAATATTAGTACAAATTTAAAATTAAAATATATTAAAATTTCATTTTAATAGAAAAAATTATAGTTTTAATTAAAAAATTAAATATAATGTTTTAATTTTATTTATAATTTATTTAGTAAATAAAAGTTTTATATATTATTTATGCTATTTTTTAATATTAATTTTAAAATGTAAAATTTGGAAAAAAAACTTAAAAAATGTTATTTTAAGGTTTAAAGATAAATTGTATTTTTTTAAAACTATCACAATAATTTTTTGGGAGAAATGATGATATTTTATTCATATTATATCCATATTAAAAACATATAAAAACATATAAAAACATAAGATTACATCATTAATCTGTTAAAACTGATGTAAGTCTATCAATTTTCCAATGATCAAAAGATTTGACAACTTAGTGAAATGGTATTTTTGGTGGAAAAAAGTATATGATTTTTATGTGAGAACTCTATTTAATATAAAGTGTTAGTATTATTGGTGCATTGAAGTATTATAATATTAATTAGAAACCTAACGTGTTTCTATAATATCCATGAGAATTTTTGCATATTGCTGCTTCTCTGTCTTTTCCGCGTGGACGAAAGAGTTCAGCTGTGCATGTGAAACTACGTAATGTCCGTCAATTACTCTTTTTTTCGAATATTTGAACAAATCTATGCATAATCATCCGAAAAAAGTCAATTTCAACCGAAACAATATTCATCCTAAATTTACCATATTCATCGTAAGTTTTTCTAGAATTATAAGGCCACAGTACGTATTTTAAAATTTATTTTTAATTAAATTTTATACATTATCTAACAAATACGTATATTTTTCGACATTTCCATTAACATAATTTGATTTTCGATAATAATAGCTGACGTGACATAAGACGTGGATGGATTGTGTGACATAACAATGTGTGTAGTAAAACGGACATCGTTTTTCATAACACATAATTTTTCCATTCTTTCTCATTCCTCGATCGTGATTAGGATTTGGTATTGAGATTTTTCGAAAACAAAACCTTTCCGAAATCGATTTATCTCTTCACTTTTCGATTTTGGAAAGATTTCGTTTTTGAAAATTTCTAATATCAAACCCTAATCGTGATTGAGGAAGGAAAAAAAAGAGAAAATATGTGTTATAAAAAACCGATGTTGTTTTACTACACACGTACTACCACGCAGGGGTGGAGAGCTACGTAGTTAAATGGTGTGGCATGAGTCCCACACAAAAAAATTTCTTAAAAATTACTTAAAAAAATTATTTTAATATTTTTAATTTAAATATTTATTAAAATATGTTTCATACTATAAATACTTCTAGATCCGCCCGTGTTGCCACATCACTCAATTTTATGCCACATCACTCAATTTTATACTACATCAGCTAATATTAACGAAAAATGAATTTTATTAAACAGAAATATCAAAAACACATTTATTTATTAGTTCCTATATAAAATTTGAATTATTAAAAGAGAAATGTTGAAATCCGTATTGAAACTTCATAGTTTATAAAAATTTATGATGAAAATTGTTTAAGTTAAAATTAACCGTTTTCCGCAATAATTTATTACCACTTAACCGGATAATTACACATAACCAATCCGTATATCTAAACTGAACCGGGATCGGTTCCCGAGTTTTGACTTACACACATCCACGTGATTGGTGGACCATTCATCGGCGCGTGTCTTTCACTCTCCCTATCACTTTCTTCATCGTCTTTCCATTAAATAACCCAAAATCTCTTTCTATCTCTCTCTCTCTGCTACAACTATGGCGGAGAAATCGCCACTCAAATCTCTTTCCCCCTTCCTCATTGTCCTCTTCACTCTACTCGCTTCCACCGTTGAATCTCGCTTAACAAGAGATTTTTACTCCAAATCATGTCCTAGATTCCTCGACATCGTCCGCGATACAATCACCAACAAACAAATCACAACACCAACCACCGCAGCAGCTGTAATCCGTCTCTTCTTCCACGACTGTTTCCCCAACGGTTGTGACGCCTCCGTCTTAATCTCCTCAACAGCCTTCAACACCGCAGAACGAGATTCCTCAATCAATCTCTCACTTCCTGGCGACGGATTCGACGTAATCGTTCGAGCTAAAACCGCACTTGAACTCGCTTGTCCGAACACAGTCTCTTGCTCCGATATCATCACCGTCGCTACTCGTGACCTCCTCGTAACCGTCGGTGGTCCTTACTACGACGTTTACCTCGGCCGTCGCGACTCACGAATCTCAAAATCCTCTCTCCTCGCTGATATCCTCCCTCTTCCTTCGTCGCCGATCTCAAAACTCATTCACCAATTCGAATCTAAAGGATTCTCCGTACAAGAAATGGTTGCTCTTAGTGGAGCACATTCCATCGGATTCTCACACTGTAAAGAGTTTGCGGGTCGGGTCACCCATAATAACACCGGGTATAACCCGAGATTCGCCGATGCGTTGAAGAAAGCTTGTTCTAGCTACCAGAAAGATCCGACGATCTCTGTCTTCAACGATATTATGACTCCAAACAAATTCGACAATGTGTATTACCAGAATCTACCAAAAGGTCTTGGGTTACTCGAATCGGATCACGGGTTATATTCCGATCCGAGAACGAAACCTTTTGTTGATCTTTACGCTAGAGATCAAGATCGGTTCTTTAAAGATTTCGCTAGAGCTATGCAAAAGTTGAGTCTTTACGGTATTAAAACTGGTCGGCGAGGAGAGATCCGGCGAAGGTGCGATGCGATTAACTGAGTTTTTTTTTACCTTTTACTTCATTTATATTGGATTGTGAATCTATCTTTTGAGTAATTGCTTATATAATGTAAAACACATAATTTCTATATCGATGATCAGTTTCTATTCAAAGATTGTTTTGATATTTGGGAAGAGATGAATATGATTCTGTTTGATACATTTGAGGTTAAGACTTGATTTCGGTTCAAGGAGTAAACCAAACTGAACCAGTTAGTTAGTTTGAATTTGTTGGACCTTGAACCTAAACTAAACCGAATCAAAAATGAATTAAAAAACAAATATCGGTTCATATTCGGTTATAAAGAATTAGACGATCAAATATTATTTAAAAAAATCATAGTTATTAATTATTAACCGAATCAAATAAAAAATCGAAATAAAATCTGAAATTGAATTATTAAAACATATCATTTACCTCTTTTTTACACAAGATCTTGTATGTTAGACGAAACTAACAAAACATCATATTATATTATTTATGGTAATACTAATTATTATTTATTGTAATACTAATTATTTATATTTATGTTTTTATGTGCATAGAAAAATGTTAATAATAGAATTATATTTAACTATTTTTAAAAAAGAAACTAAATTGAAATTTTCTATAAACAAATAATCATAAAATTTAATAAGCATAAACAAATAATTAAATATAATTATAAATTTTTTTAAAAAATTATTACTTTATCTAAATATCACATCTTATATTTTTTCGTTTATTTCGGGTTGTTTAAATATATTTGATTATTTTTGGATCAATCTCGATGAATATAACCAAACCGAACGATAACCAAATTATTTTTGATTATATTTTAATTTTTAAATTTAATATCTAAACCGATCGAAATTGAAATATAATCCATTTGAAACTGAACAAAAACAATTAAATAGATTATTAATTTTTCTAATGAAAAAACAAAATAAAAAATAATTGATTAAAATTGAACCGAATATTCAAACGTACTGATTTAATTGGAGAGATTTAGTTTGAATAGACCTAGGTTGGACTATTACTGGCAGATTGGTAATTAATTAGGAAGACAAAACACAAAAAAAAAAGTAGATGTGAAATGATGATGATGATGATTTTAGAGATTTTATCCTCTGGCCTCAGACAAAATTGTGGTTCTAAGAAATCTGTAATTGTTGGTGTTAAATTTTCAGTTTCTTGTGTGACCTGTGAAATTCGTGTGAATTCACAAATCATGTCTGTATATATGCTTTTGTTATGGTTCTTAAAGTAAAGCAGAAAATATATCAGAGGACCATAATTGGATAAGAAAATATCATAAAAAGACAGAAATATTAACTGGAAAAGGCTAAAAATCACTCATTACTAAAGACAATAATGTCCTGTATGCATATTTTCTACACCCAAGACCATTGTTCTCAAGCTATCAATGCTTATACCTTACTCTTTTTTTTTGTTTTACATGTGTAATAATAAATCCTTTGTTTCTATATATATAGTAGATATATTCTTAACTATTAATTATTTAAATCATTACTTTTTATTCGACTAAATATAAGATAATTTATTTGCCTAAAAAGATAAGATTCTGAATTAAATAAGATTACTGTTATTCCTTTTAAAGTGTTAAAAAGAACAAATTTTTAAAGTATTACTATTTAAACTTTTTGTATTAAATGTATTTTAGTATTAGTTTAAAATAATAAAAAAATTTCTTAATAGAACCAATTTAAACCATAAATGAAAAAACACTCAAACATAATGTTTTGATTTTAATTATAAATTATTTATGGTCAATAATAATTTTTAAATATAATTTGTTTTATTTCGAAAAAAGTTATTTTCAATATGAAAGAAGAAAGATTTAAATTTTTTTTATTTTATGAAAATATTGGTGATGAAAAAATTAAAATAATTATAAAATAGACTTAGAAATATATAATGGTATAAAACGCATTTCGTCTCGTAGAAGAAGCTATGACAAGAAGAAGAACAAAAGTATTTCCTGATTTTGGAGAGCATTACCAAAATATCATATTACAAATTATTCGCTTTTCTCTCTTTTACTTGTGATGATTGTAAATTGGTAAATTGTTAATATATTGTTGATTTAATTGAGAAGTTATTACACAAAAATATGATACAACTATTAGATCATGATGTGCTATATCTATTGTGTTAAGGCTGCAAAAATTTGATGTAAAACACGTTTGTGATAGTGATTGTGGATTTGAACCCTACAAAGCAGTCATTAAAGGAGAAATTATTAGTGTTATGATGACTGATTTGTAGAACTGTTGGAACAAAACATAATATACTATAATTCAAATACTGAGAAGATGAGATGAAATATGATATGCAAGTGATGATACAACAAAAACTAAGATAATGTTTGATTTAGTGACTGATACAAACATTAAGACGGAATATAGTATCAATAATAGGGCATGATAATGCAATATCAATAACAGAGCGTGATCCAAACATTGTAGTTGATACAACATAGGTTGAAACAATACTTGATAAAGTAGCTGATACAATCATCAACATACAACAAGAATATGATGCGATGATGAAGTTGAGGTAGTCATCGACTAAAAGCAAAAGTATGTTGGAGCAATTAAGGAGATACAAACTATAAAATATGTGGTTGGATAAAACAGAGGATGCATCAGAAAAGTTGTTGGGTCTGATGCATCAAACAATATAACAGACGCCGTATCAGGAGACAATGACTTGATGTGGAACAATTGCTGATGTGATAAGTGGTTTGCTGAACTGAATGGAATTGTTGAGATTTCAAATTGGGCATAGACGTGATGCATCAAAAAACATAATACAAAGCAAAGACTTGATGTGTTGCACATGAGCTGATGTGACAAGTGACTTTTTGGGTTGTTATGAGATTGCAGGAAAATCATATTCTCTACAACAGATTTGGCATGTAGATAAAGTTGGAGAACAAATTGTATATATATATCGAATATGGAAAATCAAATTTTCTTGAAATGGATTTGACAAATACATAACTTTGGAAAGGAAGTTGTATCTACCAAAATCTCATGAGGATCCTATGTGCTAGGGTTAGAAGACTGTTACAAATACCAAGGGTCTGTCTCATGAAAACTTACACACGCTTAAGGTATTGTTAAAAGGTGGAGACATGTGTGTGACATCGTCCCATCAAACAGACAAACATAATGAAAAATCTGTCAGTTCTGTTGATGGTTCTTCTATGGAATCTGCATCCATTTAAGATGGTGATACACCAATAAAGTTGGGTGATAGTCAAACATGTTGTGTTTGATACATGTTACACATACCACATAGAAAATAATAGTATGCTTATTTATGTTATACCATATGCAATTATAATTGATTTATTGTTCTAGTGGATTTTTTTGGATTAGGTATCTGAGATGTAGGTTGTAGAACCAAACCTCGTAAAAATATCTGTGTTTTCTTTATTTTGTGCATTTTTTCACTTTTGTCACTGCTAGACATAGCTCAATTTTTAGACTTACATAAACTTTTTCCTAAAAATCTTTTTTTTCCAAAAGCCTTAATTGATAATTATATGTGTTGCAAGGGTTTTGTCTGTATCATAGATCATACAAGAGTCTTATAATTGTCGAAAATCTGACCACAAAAGCCGAAAAGTTATAATTTTTGAAACATGAAACAAAAAGTTGTTAGACAAACATGAAAGATTTGAAAATTGTGATCAGAACAAGAAACATAAATTTACATGTCTTTGCAAAGATTGTGGATTCAGGTTTTGTCTTAAACATTGATTTTCGACAAATCATGTTTATAACAAGTATACTATTAATTTTAATACGAAAGATTTAAATTTTTTTACCCTATTAAAAAATAAACTGATGAAAAACAACTAAAATTATAACAAAATGGACTAAGAAACATACAACGGTATAAAGCGCATCTCTTCGAGCATAAGAAGTTATGGCAAGAAGAAGAACAAAAGCATTTCCTGATTTTGGAGAGCATTACCAAAACCTTGATTGCAAATTACTCGATTTTTTATTTTTTACTTGTGATGGCTGCAAATTGGTAAACTTTTCCTAGAAAATCTCAGTTTTTTTTCCTGAAAGAATTCTTAAATGATAATTTTATGTGTTGTAGATGTTTTGTGTGCAGTATAGATCATAAAAAGCCTTATAGATGACCAAAATCCGAACACAAAATAGAAAAGTTACAATCTTTGAAACATGTTCTATAGTGATAGAGAAAACTAGTTTTGATAACTAAAGAAGGAATTAACTCTCTGCTATAAAAATAGGAAAGATTTGGAAATTGTGATCCGAACAAGAAACATAAACCTATTTGTCATATAAAGTGGTGCAGAGAATTCTGAAAATAATCTTACTTGCAAAGGTTGTGGATTCAGGTTTTGTCTAAAACACTGGTTTTTGACAAATCATGTCTATAACAAGCAAGAAGACCATTATTACATCTATTGTGTGTTATATCTACTTACCAAATATGTTTTAGAGAATATATGATTTTCATGCAATTTCATAACAACTCAATAAGCCACTTGCCACATCATCTTATGCACCACATCAAATCCTTGTCTTTTGATATGTCGTCTACTATATTTTTGGATGCATCACATCTCAACTTTTTGTTTGATGCATATTCTGATAACCATATATTCTACAATCTACATCTCCTTAATTCCCACAACATCCTTTTTCTTTATTAAATCGATGGCTATCCCAACTTAATCATCGAAAAATACTCTTGTTTTATGTTGATGATTGTATTAGTTACTTCATCAACTATTGCCTCAACCTATATTGTATTAGCTAGTTCATCAAGTAATGCCTCGACTTACATTGTATCAATATTTGCAGAACATACTCTATCTCATATATATGTCTAATATCTGGATCAACATTGTTATTGATATTGTATTATATCTTGATAACTTTGTATCAACCACTACATCAAGCTTTGTTTCAGTCTCTTTTGTATCAGCACTTGCATATCATACTTCATCTCATCTATCCAGTATCTGAATAATAATATGTTATGTTTTGTTCTGATAACTCTCACACATCAATCATCATAACACTAATAAAGACTTTTATTTGTTGAGAGTTTTGCTTCTAAGTCTCAAATTAGTTGGGTAAAATAGAAGAGATGTAAGATCCGAGATATTGTTCAAGTCCTCAAGTGTCTGCTTTTGTAACGAGCTATGACTTCTCTAGCAGCATAATCCCTTACACATAAGTGACCATGAAAAAAAATGTTGCAGAGACAAGAACATGTATCGAAAATATGGAGACTCGATAATGGATTTTAACTTCTTTTCAAAATTATTTTTAGTTTTAATACAATGGTAATCGCGAGCAAGTAAATTGTATGTTTATCATTGATGACAGAATCGTATTCACATTGTGTTTTTCTCTCGGTTTCATACGTGAAGTGAGAAAATAACTATTGCATAAATTCATATTTTTTGTAATAACAAATATGTGATCATCTTGAATTTTTATATCATAAATAAATTTATTGTTAAATATGTTTGTTTGGAGGTGGGTCACACAACGTCTATATAAAAGCTTGGTTCAGTGACCAAAAATTTTTTTTTTGTTCAAATAGAAACCATCCTATCTAGAGAAACCCAAAAATGCCCAAACTACGTTGAGAGCCAACTTCCGAAATTTACGGATTTGGACTGACATCCGAGATTTACATATCTCAACTCATCTCCAAGATTTAAAGATAGATCCGATATTTAATTGGACATAGGAAATTTAGTGAAAATCGACCAATTTAATAACATATAAAAAGCAATTCAACATAAAGAACCATAAAAAAATTTTGAGGGAATTTAGAAGATCCAACTTTTGAACTCTCTATTTTTGATGCGTAGTATTTTTATTCTCTTATTTGGATGATCTAAAAATCAATTCCCAAAAATCTTCAAATTATTTCTAAAGAAAATAAAGATTTTTATTTCAATTTTTTTGTTGAATAACACGTTCAACACTCTTTGAGAATATCAAATTTATTTATATATATATATGTTTTAAAGTTTATTTAATGAAATCTCTTTAATATTAATGTGAAATGTAATTAGTAAAACTTCATGTCATTTTCTTATTAACTTCAAATTTATATGTCATTTTCTCATTGATTTTAATTTTATGTATCAATTTCTCATTAATTTTAATTTATGTCTCAATTTCTCATTAATTTTAATTATATGTATCAATTTATGTAAGATTAAAAGTAAACATTTTATCTTTTATTTTTTCCATAAATTAATCAATGATACAACCCAACAAAATTTATAACTGATGAACTGTTCTATTTTTATTTTTATGTTATTCAAAAATTTAAACAATTCAGACCAAAATTTAAACTAAAATTTTATAAAAAATTATAATAGTTTTTATATTGACATTTCTATTTTTAGAAATTTAATCAAATAGTTTAGTTCATATAATTATTTATATATCAATAATAAATTTTAAATAATATAAATTACTAATATAATATATAATTTTTAATTATCTTACTTTATTAAATAACTCATAGATTTAATCGGCATAACATGTAAATTGATTAGCTAGTAACTCATTAAATTTTGGTATATATAAAATGAAAAATAATAATAATATATTAACATGTACAAACCGGTTAATTGATAACCGAGCAATTGTTGGTTCATTTGTAAACCAAAATCCAACATGAGTATATAAACACTCTGTAACCAACTTTTTTTAATGGAATTATGGGAAAATGACAGATTTGGTTCTGAATTTTTACCATCGGCTATCTAAATATACAAACTAATCTACCATGCGTATTCCGATCAGAATTATTGTTTTGGGTTTATTTATACATGAACCATAAAAATTCGCCAATTTCATATATTGACTCTAACATTGTCAACTTGTGTGTTAATTCATCGTAAACCGACGTTGATTTACGGTTTTTATTCACAAGTAAAATAACATCGTTTTATTTGCGATTGTGCATCAATTAATCGTAAGTAAAACGACATCCGTAACGAAAACGAAGTTGTTTTACTTGTTGCGGATAAAAAACTGTAAAACGACATCGTTTTATGACGTATTAACGGACAAGTTGAAGTTGACAAAATCAGTGTATGAAATGACCAATTTCGTATAGTTTATATATAAATTAACCCAAAATAATTTAGTTTGAATCTTATATATATTAAAGTAGAAGCACTACAAGTAAAATTTGTTGAGGTATCATCACCACATTTACTCTCGGCAGTTTTACTATTTAATTTAAATCAAAAATCTAAATTAATTATTTTATTAGACAAACATCCTAATTAGATAACCTAATTATTTAGTTTAATAGTACATGAATTTCCAAACAGTCAAAATATATTGTGAATCTAAAATTTAAAATTTGAAATTCTCATTTATTATTTGTAAAACAAACTAAATTATTTAGTATAGTTATGACCGATTAAAATATAAAAATTATATCAATCTATTAAATATTTGTATATATTCGAAAATTCAATATTCGCACAATAAAAATTTAAACTGTAAAAAATAAAAATTGTATCTCATATTTATTATTTTTTAATATCCCTATTAATAGCTCCTATTAATAGCTCCTATTAATAGCTCATATCTTATATATATACGGAAAGATAAGGATTCAGATATTAATAAAATTTCATTTAATTAATAAAATTTAAATATTGATATGAAAAATATCTAGAGAGATAAAATTAAACTGATAACTTTATTACTCAAGAGAAGAGAGGAGAGAGAGAGGAGTGAAGTACATTTACAAATGATGTTGAACATCATATTTATAGGAGAAGTTTACTGACTTTAGTAAGTCGGTAAACGTAAACTTCATGAAGAGGTAATCACAGTAAAGACGTCTTCAGTGAAGACGCTAATATTGACTTTTCAACACTCCCCCTTGATTATCTATTATATTTGAAGTTTTACGTATTGCCTCGTTAAAAACCTTATCATGTAAAAACCCAACGGGATAAAAATCATGATAAGGGAAAAAGAGTACACATACGCAATCTCCCCCTCGAAAAGATAGATATGTTTCCCTTCATAAATCTCGCAAATGACGCATTCCAATATTCTGAACGTGTTTTCTGAACGTTGTCGTAGGAAGCGCATTTGTAAACAAATCTGCTGCATTATCACTTGAACGAATGTACTCGACGTCAAGTTCTTGATTTTTCTCAAGTTCTTGGATATAGGAGAAAAATCGCGGAGGAATATGTTTTGTTCGGTCACTCTTGATATAACCTTCTTTGATTTGGGTCACACATGCAGCATTATCTTCGAATAATTTTGTTGGCTCCTTATTGTTGATTAATCCACTTGCTCCTTCTATATGTTGAGTCATAGATCTGAGCCATACACATTCTCTGCAAGCTTCATGAAGGGCAATGATTTCGGCGTAATTTGAAGAAGTGGCAACCAAAGTTTGTTTTTGAGATCGCCACGAGATTGCAGTTCCACCAAATGTAAAAACATAACCAGTTTGGGACCGAGCTTTGTGTGGATCTGATAAATATCCAGCATCTGCAAAACCAACTAAACCAAACTCGGGGTTTCTAGAATAAAATAATCCCAAATCAATCGTACCTTGGAGATAACGGAAAATATGTTTTATTCCACTCCAATGTCTTCGTGTAGGTGATGAACTATATCTCGCAAGTAAATTTATAGCAAATGCTATATCTGGTCGAGTGCAATTTGCGAGATACATAAGTCCACCGATAGCACTCATATAAGGTACTTCAGGACTTAATATGTCTTCATTATCTTCACAAGGTCGAAATAGATCCTTGTTTATATTAAGCGATCGATTAACCATTGGAGTACTCAAAGGATTCGCTTTATCCATATTAAATCGTTTCAATATTCTTTTTGTATAATTTGATTGATGCACAAATATCCCATCTTGGAAATGTTCAATTTGGAGTCATAGACAAAATTTTGTTTTTCCAAGATCTTTCATTTCAAACTCTTCTTTCATATGAGTTCTTGCATTATCAACTTCCTTTTGAGTTCCAATTATATTCAGGTCATCTACATAAACAGCAATGATCACAAAGCCTGATGGGAATTTATTTATAAATACGCAAGGACATATCGCATTGTTAATATATCCTTTTTCAACAGATATTCACTTAAGCGATTATACCACATGCGTCCGGATTGTTTTAACCCATATAATGATCGTTGTAATTTGACTGAATATAGTTCTTTGGGTCCTTTAGAGATCTTTGATCCTTCTGGGATCTTGAATCCTTCTGGGATTCTCATGTATATATCACTATCAAGGGTTCCATACAGGTATGCAGTCACGACATCCATAAGGTGCATTTCTAACCTTTTGGATGATGATAAACTCATTAAATATCTAAATGTAATTGCATCCATGACCGGAGAATATGTTTCTTCATAATCTATTCCCGGCCTTTGAGAAAATCCTTGTGCAACAAGACGTGCTTTATATCTAGTGACCTCGTTTTTCTCATTCTTCTTCTTTACAAAAACCCACTTGCACCCAACTGGCACTACATCTTCAGGTGTAATGACAATGGGTCCGAAAACATTTCTTTTTTGTAGAGAGAATAATTTATTTCTCATGGCTATTTGCCATTTTTCCCAATCAGACCTTTTTTGACATTCTGTTACAGACATTGGTTCTGCATCATCATTTTCATTTTCAATTTCTTTGGACACAGAAAAGGAGAATATTCCATTAATATCCTCTATTTCATTTCTAACCCATAATTTTCTATTTTGGGTATAGTTAATTGAAATCTCATATGTTTCTATATTGCGTTCGTCTTCTGGACGGAGTTCCATTTCACGGTTTTCAAAAACCTGTTTGCATATGTCTTCCGGACATTCCGTTTGAGTTGGTTCCTCTATAACCTTTTCACAAATATTTTGGCGTACAACAGGTACGCGACCAACTTCATTTTCGTGGACTTTATTCTTTCTCCCGAATTTGAATTCATTAGGACGAAAAAATCTTCCTTTTCCACGTCCACGTCCACCTCCTAGTCCACGTCCACGACCACGACCATGGCCTCGACCACGTCCATGTCCTTGCCAATTATTGTAACTGGATGATGCAACATTCACTTCTAGGAATGGAGCTGATCCAGTGGGACGAGATTGATGGTTCATCATCACAAGTTCATTATTTTGTTCAGCAACAATGAGAACTTGCATTAACTCCGAATAACGAGTATATCCCTTTGCTCGATATTGTTGTTGCACGATTACATTTCCGGGATGAAATGTTTGGAGAGTTTTTTCAATCATATCATAATCACTTACTTTTTCTCCACATAATATCATCTTAGAAGTGATTCCGAACAACGCGGAATTATATTCACTTACACTTTTATAATCCTGAAACCGGAGGTTTAACCACTCATGTTTGGCTTTTGGTAAGATCACATATTTCTGGTGATCAAACCTATCTTTGAGTGATTGCCAAAGATCTGCAGGATCTTCTTTTGTGATATATTCATCTTTTAAACCATCATGGATATGGTGGCATAAAAATATCATGGCTTTTGCTTTTTTCTCATCGGATGTTGTTTCCGACCTATCGATGGTGCCAAGAAGGTCTTTTGCCTTTAAATGCATTTTTGCAGCTACTGCCCATGTCATGTAATTTTTTCCAGATATATCAAGGGCAGCTATCTCGAGTTTTGCCAAATTTGACATTATAACTATACACATAATAAAACAATGTGTTAAACATCAGTTTTATAAAAATTATTTTATAATTATTTTTTAATAAATAATCATGATAAAATTTTGGGTATAGATTTTAATTTATTATTATTATTATTATTATTATATATATTTAATAAATATGTATAATTAGTTTTAAGAATTTAAACATAATGATGACATAAATTAATTTATGATAAAATTGTAAAATATTAGTGAATATAATAACACATAAATTAAAATAATTTCTAAATATAAATCAGGAGGCAACGCCTACCATATAATATTCAGAAGGCAGAGCCTACCATATAATATTCAGAAGGCAGAGCCTACCATATAATATTCAGAAGGCAGAGCCTACCATATAATATTTAGAAGGCAGAACCTACCATATAATATTTAGAAGGCAGAGCCTACCATATAATATTTAGAAGGCAGAGTCTACCATATAATATTCAGAAGGCAGAGCCTACCATATAATATTCAGAAGGCAGAGCCTACCATATAATATTTAGAAGGGAGAGCCTACCATATAATATTCAGAAGGCAGAGCCTACCATATAATATTTAGAAGGCAGAGCCTACCATATAATATTTAGAAGGCAGAGCCTGCCATATAATATTTAGAAGGCAGAGCCTACCATATAATATTTAGGAGGCAGTGCCTACCATATAATTTAAGAGGCAGGGCCTACCATATAATATACACATGTATTAATAAAACAAAATTTTACCTTATTTTAGTATCTCAGGTAGATGGTAGAAACACTCGTGTTGATACCGTGTTGAATAATAATAGAGAGATAGAGATTTTATTATTATACTGATTTTATTAATCTTATAAATTTTACAGAAGAAGAAGAGAGAAAGAAGGAAAAGAGAAAATTACCTCATCTGAATAAAGTAACATACGTATTTATAGAGAAAGAATAAGTCGGCAAACGTAAGTTTACATAAATAATCAGACGACATTGTTGACTTTTTCAACAATATCAAATTAGATCATTGAAAACGACGGCTAGTAAAAGACTGTTATAATAATATTCAAGTAAAACTATAAGAGTGGAAGTTAGCGCTTTAATATAACAACGACGTCGTTTAAAACTAACTATATATGCCTAGCCTGATATAAATTTAAGTATAATATATAATTTGATAATCTTTGGTCTCAGTATAGAGGTAACTTGTAGTGTCGATAGTGATTCGTGAATATTATTATTATACCGACAATAACGTCACGGCTTTGTTATTGTAAAGATAACATATATTTGGACGAAATCTATCATTTTTTAAAAAATTAATTATAAAGAAAAAATTCATGTGATCTATACAAACGGGAAGGTTTACAACGGGATTGGAGGAACATACACCACACTGTCACCTTCACGGACCCCTTGACATTCATTTTATTTTTATTTACATCAATTATTTTTTCTTTTCTCAAAATTATATAAATTAATAGAAAGAATTAAGTGGACTAATGTTTGTATTATATTTAAGTCCATTATAAATATATGTAATTCGACTTTATCTTATTTTGTACAAAGATGTTAAATGAAAATATTGAATTTAAAAAAGAAATTACATGAATTAGTTTTCGTTAATTATTAAACTGAGTTCATTAAGTCTTTATTGCTGTTCCAATATTTCTTTTTTATATTTATATACTAGATTTATATCTATGGTTTGCGTGGAAAAAAAATATCCATAAATTATATAATATTATTTATTATTAAATATAAATTATATATTTATAATTTTTATTTTTATTTATTATTATTTTTAATAATAGTTTTTGTATATAAATTAAAAAAGAAAATAATTATTTTTTACAAATTTAATAGTATTTTTTGGTTAGTTTAATAAAATATATTGATTATCTAACAAAATTAATAACAATGACATATATCGTAATTATTTTAATAACTTAAATCTATTTATATAATTATTTAAAACTCAATCTGGTGATGACAGGTCAGCATAGTATTTCTATTAATAACACGTCATAATAGAATTATTTTATTAAAATGATCCACAAATAATATATTATCGATTATTGTCTCACATTGACATTAATATACACTAAAACGTGTAATATTTTTTACGAAATTTTTATTTCAAATTTGGTGAAATATATTTTTCATTGATAGGCTGATTTAAACGTAAGGAATTAGTTGAAAAGTTTAAGAAAAAAACTACCTTTTTAATTTCTCACATATATTCCTTTCAATTTTTCATAGAGAATCGTTTTGTTTTGTTGTAGTGGCCTACTCCATACAAAATTAATTATCAAGATGGTGTTTGCATTTTATACAATAAATTGTTCTTTCACAATTGCAAGAAACCATTGACTTGTCTTCTCGGATAATCAAATACTCAGAGTTCCATAATTTCTTCTTTTGGTGGGTTTGAGGTGTCAATTTAATTAATAAGATTGGTAAGTCTATTCCATAGCAAATGCGCATATGCTTTATAAGCATTCAATTATATAAAATTATCTAAGACTACATCATATATTTATGTCCATATACTTATAAAAATTAAAACATTGTTAAATTAAGAGCACCCACTCCATGAAGTGGAATAACGGAATATATCAAGTAATTCATAATTATTTGCCCATCTTTTTCTATAAACAATAATTCTTCAGAAAAAAACATATATAATAATTACGTCAGTATACAACACAAACCACAAATTCCAATTCCCACAACACGAGGGAAAAGCACTGAGAGGGGATAATGGAGCAATATATGATACATGTGGTGTACATATGCATGTATGATGTATACACAATTACACATGAATACGTCCTTCAAAGAAAAATATCACTTTTACAATAATAAATTAGCAAAAGAGAATTTATTATGTTTTAATATATATATGTATATACATATATGTCCTTACGAGTCAAATGTGTGGGACTGAAGCGGTGATAGAACCGAACCGTAGAGTCCTACCTGAAATTCAAAGAAAGTGTGATTTACTGTTTTTCCGACAAACATTAAACATGACACCAAGAATATATCTAAATTTTAAGTCAGGTTTCAGATTTTACAAAACTAGTATTAACAAACAAATATATATATAAATTTCAACGGTAACTACCCCACAATCATACCTCCAACGGTAACTACCCTCTCATATCATATTTCAATTGTTTTTTCTGTCGATATGGCAGATATATGCTTGTTTTTGTGATTTTGTTGTTGTTTGTTGAATGTTTAAAAGTGTTTTTGGATGGATATCGGACTACCATGTAGCGTGTGTTATTCCTTTGGAAAACATTATCGTGTAATTGGAGAAACCTTATCCTTTCTTTTCTTTCATCAAAAATAAAACGAAATTCCAGAGAGAATATCGATGGAATATCGTTTTAAGTTGAAAATATTGAAAATGTTATATATGTGGAAAAAGCAGAGGGTGCTCCGGTTATTAGTATGACGTCAGCTGACTTCAGCGTCACCGGTTAACCGCTACTGTGCTCAATGGACCCTCCTCTCTCAGCGGCTCTCTCCGACCCGCTGAACCATGTAAAATGACGTTAATGCTCTTGTATATAATAGCAAATAGTAAATGATTTATAAAAGTCTAATACTTTACAAGCAAATTGGATGACATAGGTTGGTTAAAATATGTAAGTAAAAAGAATATTATCACTTCCACGCTATTTTTGTTTGAGTGTATGATTAAGCTATAATTTCTTTTGACGAACGGAAAACGGACCAGTGTAATAAAGTAGTCCTTTTCATTTATAAATATGTATACAATTTTATTGGTTAGAAAAATATGTTTGATTCTTTGAAGAGATTACACTGTACATGTGAAAATTTTAAAACAAAGATTATATTGGGAGGTAGATACCGACTAAAGTAATAATCGAGAGACACACACGAAAAATAAAAAGATAGATTTATGTGAAAATGGTGTCAAAAGGAAGAAGGAGATTGAGTATGGTTTACGCCAAAAAAAAAAAATAATAAAAAAGAAAAGAAGATGTTCGTATCGTCTTCAACCTTATAAAAACACACACAATCCTTGTTTCCCTCTTCCTACACCCCACTCGCTTCTTTTTTCTCTTCTTGTTTTGAACCATGGATAAGGTTAAACTCGTGAAGAATGGAGTTGTTAGATTGCCACCTGGATTTCGATTTCATCCCACTGATGAGGAGCTTGTGGTTCAATACCTTAAAAGGAAAGTCTTTTCTTCACCTTTGCCTGCTTCCATCATCCTCGAGTTCGATGTTTGCAGAGCTGATCCTTGGGATTTACCTGGTTTGCTTCTCTCGTCTTTGTGGCTAAATTACTTTTGGTTCTCGAACTTACGACGTTAGAAGCATTACTTATTTAGAATCTCTTTTGTGTGTTTTTGAAAAGCAGGCAATTTGGAGAAGGAGAGGTACTTCTTCAGCACAAGGGAAGCTAAGTACCCAAATGGGAATCGGTCGAATCGAGCGACCGCTTCTGGTTATTGGAAAGCTACTGGTATTGATAAACGGGTTGTGACCTCTAGAGGAAATCAGGTCGTTGGTTTGAAGAAAACTCTCGTCTTCTACAAAGGCAAACCACCTCATGGCTCCAGAACCGATTGGATCATGCATGAATATCGTCTCTCTTCCTCTCCTCCGGTATAATTCCCATCTCTCCATTTCCGGTTTTCTCGACCATTCAATTTCACGTAACTTCATCCCATTTCTCCGCAGAGTTCTATGAACCCTACTCAGAACTGGGTTCTATGCCGTATTTTCCTGAAGAAGAGAGCCGGTAACAAAAGCGAAGACGACGATGGAGATAACCGGAATATCAGATATATTGATACGAATGACCAAATTAATATCATTGCAACAAATCAAACCGAAGAAGATAAAACCAAACCAATCTTCTTCGATTTCATGAGAAAAGAAAGAACTAGGGATTTGAACCTTATGCCAAGCTCTCCTTCCTCCGATCATGCTTCCAGTGGAGTCACGACGGAGATATTCTCTTCCGATGAAGAGACCAGTAGTTGTAATAGTATCAGACGAAATCTTTGATTTAATTTTAATGTTGACTATTTTAATAATTAATAATAATTTAATATTAATACGACTCTCCTTCCTTTCCTGTTTCACTTGAAAACGAATCTTTGTCTTCTCCTTCATTTCGTATTTTTATTATTTTCTAATGTATTTCGTAAAACAGTTGGATTTTATCAGAATAATTAACAACCTTATATATTCAAGAAAATGTATTAACTTTAATCCCTAGAAATTTTTTATATATTCTCCCAACGAACCACTTATTGCGATAAAATGTCATTGCACAAAATTAGAGATGCTATCACAAATGGAAAATATCTCTAATATATTAACTGATAATAATTTTAACAAAATAATTTTAGATTGACGTGTGATTTACTAATATGATACGTTGATTTATCATATTATTAAAACATTTTAAAATAAATATTATATAAAAAATAATTTACTAGATAATTTACGAAAACTGTCATTAGAAAGTATATTATATCTAAATTTTTAATATTTTAATATAAAATATATTTTGTCATAAAATATAAATACAATTTAAAACAAAATATTATAAATTTTAAAAAATTAATCAAACAAAATATAAAATAAAAGTTTAGTTTAATTAAATATTTATCACATATACAATTTTATCCAAGATAGATATAATTTAAATATATTTTTATAATCTGATTTTATTATTTATTTCATTTTTGTAAGTAATATTAAAAAAAATTAAAATTATTTTAAATATGACATAAATTTTATATATATATGATTTATATTAACTAAATAAATGTGTGAATATTTTTTGATGGGGTAAGTTAAAATCTAGTATATATTTATTCAGAAAAAGAAAGCAGCTTATTACACGTTAGTTTGGGTTTCCTTCGATGACATGACAAAACAATGCCGAAATTATTACAAAGTATTTAAAACTAAAAATGATAATAATTAATCTCGTTATTATTACTAAAAAGGTATGTATAATATTATTATCAAAGAACGAAATCATTTATTTCCTCTGTGCACGTGACCGTAAAATTACACATATATACCGGTTTAGTTGTATTTAAGTGTATATGATTAGATGAAAAGGGCAATAATGGCACGGAGATGGTTGTCAAAGAGAGTCTCTTTTGTCAAAAGTGCAGAAAATGTAATAAGAGTGTGATGAGTAGTTATCTCTTTTTAATGTCAAAAAGGTCATAATTATTCGGTGGAAACTACACAATTATATAATTTCACACATCTCTAACTTAAATTATTATAATAAATATAAACATATTCATTATTTACAATGATGTGATATGTTTTCAAATAAGGTCCCCACTTGAAAATGAATAGGTTTTAGATTTAAAATTTCCTTTTATTGAATTAATATGCAAAATTTAGATGGAAAAACAATCAATCTCTCGTCATAGGATTCTAACATGGAAGGACTACGAGGAAAGTTAATGTAAGAATAGATTCAAATAAAAAAGTAAATGGAAAGATAAAACATATTTTATGAAGAAACAAGCATATATATATAAGAACCAAATTCCGTGAGGATAATATATTCCAAGAGGATCAAAATCTATCTTTCTTGAAAGATTCTATTCCAATCTTCAAACCTACTCCAATTGAAGAGAAGACATTCTATGTGAGTTACTGAATACTATTCTGCATCTGTTACCTCTTGTCTCCATCGAATTACTATGCCTTACGAAACTGAAATGGAAAGTTAGGTAACGGTCTGATAATTGTTCGACCTATGTGAGACACAAAACCTACTAATATAATTATCCAATTAAAAATTCTAAGTAAAAGTAAAATTGTGGAATATAACCAAAAACCCTAAAGAAATTAGAATGCTAAATTTAAAACAAAATTTTTTAAAAATATTATTTTAAAATATTACTCTTATAAATATCTTATAATTTCTTTTCTTTTTTACTAGTTCATACATATTGAATATTAGTGGTGGTAGCTAGACACATAGTTGCGTTTTCTTGAACTTGCAAGCAATCCTAGTCAACTCAGTGATGATTGAGTTAAATTAAGTACCAACTTTATTACATTTTTTTAAAAAGTATTGTTCTCATGTTCCGTATGCCACAAGGAAAGATAAAGAATATTTTTCCCACACCAAAGAGAAAATTACATTTGGATTCTTTGTACGGCTGTATTGCTATTTGTTCAAATGTTTTATTATGTTTTTTTCTACAACTTTTCAGTTTTTGTATATAAAACATAAAACAACGTTCGAGTTTTTTTTAATAGATAAATTACTATTTTTTTTCTAATAGAACGATTACCAAAAGATCAATGATTTTCTTGTGGACCAAAAAAATCTATCATATAAAGAGTGAAAATTTCTAAAGGGTAAAACAGTATTACACGTCAATTGGTTTATTGTTTTTTGTTTGTCGGCTAACTGTACGTTTTATAACTTAGAAAAATTCAACAAGGGTTACATCTATTCTACATTTGGATAATGAGATCTGACTTTCATGTTAATGACGATCGTCGTTGTGACATATATCTATATATATACGTAAAATCTAATATCCATTTAGTTTAGAAATTAAAATTCTCCAACATTACCTAATTGAATTAATGTATTCTAATACTTTATTCTAATGAGATTGTAATAATAATTATTAATAAAAAAAATTTTAATCATTATATCACAACGCACCGATCCAATATTTTAATATTTTTATACGAAAATTTAGCATTTTCATTCGAATTTCATACCTCTTTGGTGGATGTATAGTTAATACAACCAATAAATTATTTACTCAATCTCATTAGTAAAAAAATTGTGTTTAATATTTTTGCAAATTTTAATTATATTAATACAAAAATAATATCCACATAAATACAATTATTCATGAAGATTCACTAAAGAAGACATGTGAAAATTGAAAAGGAAGATAAGGTGGAAAGAGTCGTATAATGCTGACTTGTCTTCCATAAAATTTCAAATTTATATAAAATATAAAAGTGGGCTACGACTTGGGAAGACCCACACACTTGAAAAAATAAATAAACTTTCTTGCTTATAAGGGCATGGGTTATCAGGTTATGTGTCACTTTCACCAACCACATTCAGTCTGTATTTTCACTTTATTAGATTTTATTAACCCTTTGTCTTAATTAAAAGGAAACCATCTCCAAAAGATGTTAGAAAGAGTGGTTTACATATTTATTTTATATATTGTTATGTATTCTCAAATGCTAAATGTAAACATAAACGTAAGCATTAGTGTAGACATAAACACAGAAACTGCAAAATTTAAGCAAAGAATACTTCATGCAATCTATCCAAAATCCAAACTTTGTATAAAAGCGAATCGAGTATGTATATTGACCCAAACCTGGTTTTAGCTTTATACAGTTTCCTCCATAGTAATTAGGCAAAACAAAATTAAGAAAAAGAGACTTTTTTATCAACTATTATGAACATCTGCACAAGAAACACTACGAAGGTGAGGAAAGTGCATCATCATTCATCAAAAACAAGTTATATAAATGTCTTGAAACCCAATCCGTTCGTATTTTTTTCTCTCCCAACCACCACACCATAATTAAACTTTAAATACAAGAGCGAACCTAATTAGGTAAGCAAATTCAAATAAACACAAGAGAATCTATATTTATTTCACAAAATCTCTTGGTGGCTCTTGTCTGTTCCCATAAGCCCTATTACAAAACCCTCTAAAAAGAGGGTGAGATCAATATTCCACAAAGACATGTTGCCTAGACTCTAAGCAAAACTTGAGATGTGACTCTTCCCATATTCATTTCTTGATGACTACACAAACCTAAACCCCATTTTAGTTATGGATTATATCATAATCAACCACTGCCCAATATTTATTTGATCACGCGTCAGATGGCAATAGGTTCAAAGTGTTGAATTTTACGTTTTACGAATGTCTAATAAAATGAAATAAATGAATGTCCTTTTAAATGTTATTATCGATGTGAGATTTCAAACATAGACAAAATCCGACATTTGTTGACTAATAATGTAGAAAAAGATTGTGTTTGATATTTTGTGTAGAGATTGCGTGTGAAGAAGCAAAAACCCTTGCAAGGGAGTGACATGAGGATCAGCTTCAGCTTTCTGAGACATAATGACAACTAACAAATGGGTTTGATATAGGAGCAGTTTTACTTACATCACATGTTTAGCTTTCCTTTTGTGGTCCTTGTTTTTCTCCATTCTCTAAGCAAAATCCTACACATCTCTTAATAAAAGTTTGTAAACCATGGGACCCCATTCAAGATTCACTTGTATCTTCCTTAATTGACTCTTTATTGAGACATGATTAGACTTTTATAGCCAATAACTAATCCCAATACTTCATCAAAGCTTCAAAATTATTGCTACAGATAGATATCTAAATGGTCCCAAATATCCTAACAAAGCCATTTCACACACTGAAGAGGCAACTCTTACTGCTACCAGATTCCAACAAATCAGAAGAGGCTATATACATATAGTGATTATAAGGTTTGAACGTTAGAATCAGCAGACAAGGCATATGCTAAGTGATAACTACAGTAGCACAGCTGTAGTGCTCTAAACAAATTTCTCTGCCTTTTCACTTTTGCACGCAACTCTCTATTTATCAGGCTGTCAAACATCATAGATAACAAAACAAAAACTTATTCAAGTAGCTGAGTGATTATTTAGACGACTAATAAAAGATCCATAAGAAAAGTGTAATTGATACTTATATTAGACTAACAGAACAGAGAGCCAAATTAAACTATCATTGAAGAAGTAGTGAGAATCTAACTGCTAAAAACACTTCTGGATTGCTAACTCCATCAGCAACAATACAGTGGAGTTAGCCATGCCTGGGAAATTAAACAATATAATTACATACAATGGCGTGGAGAGAAAAATATGTTATAGTTGAAAAGTAGGTATGTTTAAACTAACTTTTAATATGCTTCGATTTAGCCCAAGAGAAGTTGCTGTTATCTACACTTTGATTGACAGAGAAGCATATCAGAATACATACTAACACTTGGGAGTTTAAGAAACACAAGGATCCTCACAAATAGGGTGATTTTGTGCCTTAGGCAGGAATGGAAACTAAATTTCTTTTTAGCCTTGTACATATATCAGAAGCCAAGATTTGAAATTGCCAACAAGATTATATAAGAGAGCCAAAGAGAAGAGAAGGGAATTCGATGATCCTAGAGAACCCGTTTCACAAGAATTTCAAGTTTTGTGTTCCATGGCAAAAAGAAGGGCTTGAGGAATTGTGACATGAAATAGTTGTAAAGCCACTATTTTGCTTAACCTGATTGTAGGGTTGTTATGATTGGCCAGAAGCCTGTGCACCGTCCAGGCCTGGCCCTGCACAAGACTATACGCAGTTTTTCATTTTACAAAATCAAGACATTTTTACTTATCTCGCACATTTTATAGGATTATTCTGGATCTTAGACATTTCTTGAAAATGCAATAGAACGACTCAATTTATATTAGTAAGAAGGAAAAGAATGAATCTTATCATGCAGGCAGTGCGAAACTCAATTGCTTCCATCGTGGTGGATCCATCACCAGGCAGGGATCTGATTTCTCAAAGTCAGCTACCTGTAAACAAATTTATCACATATGAATGAAACAATCTTTATTAAAGACAACAAAAAAACATGGGATCAAAAGAGTTGCAGGCAAGAAGAAGACATTATATTACCTTGTTCCCACACTGAGGGCAATGGTGCTGTTTGTTCCAGAGGCAATCCATTGAGGGACACAGAAAGCAGAATCCAAGCATAAATGGCATCATGCAAGCAACAACAGCAGCTACACCAGGTTTTGATCTGTTTCAAATCCAAGTATTAAAAACATATCACAGACAATTAGAAGGTAAAAGATATAACTGCACATTAAACCACAGGTTGTGACATTGACACTGGATAGTACAGTCTCAAGCTCTTAAAAACATTTTCTAATATCTTCAGAACATTGAAAATATGTAGTCCCTGAACAAGAATGCTTATAGTGCATTAGCTTACCGAGAAGATTGACTTTTTGAGCTGCTTAAAGCGCAATTCGTAATCCAAAATTAGAGGATATCATGAAGTAAATAAGTCGACAGAAAGAACAACAAAGAAGCAGCTTTTATCTTTTCAGCTTAAGCAAATCCGTTCAGAAAGATTAACAATAGACACACATCAACAACTGGCTGGAATCTATGTACAAGATTACTATCATTCTAAAGCTAATGAAACACACAGTAACGATAACAAAGTTGTGAGAATTCTGAAACTACACCCAAGCGAGGACGAAGCCATCAATCAAACAACTGGAATCTCACATCTCAAAACCAAAATGCCGATTACATTTTTACACGATGATCATATAGGAAGATGATGAATGATCGAGTCTAGGAAAGATTACGAACAAGAAACTCTCAATTGAATACCTGAGATTGGTGAGACCAGTATTGCCGCAATAAAGGCAATTGAAGGGAGCAGGAGTGTCCCGATAAATCGTTTGCTGGATCGGAGCACCCAACGGATCACCGTAGATAGCGTTCGGTGGCACAACTCCGGCCTGATACGGATTTTGCCCCGCGTAATACGGAACTCCAATTACCGTTTGTGGCTCTTTCGACATTTCCTTGATTGTACGGTCAACGATTCAATGAAGAGAAGTGTTAAAGAACAAAAAGATGAAGATATTTTGAAAGAGCTTTATTGCCCTTTCCGAGTGGAATTTCGCGGAAAAAGAATGGAGTTTCGTACGCGTGAAGTTACGTGAGAATGAAATTAATTGCGATATTAATTTGAAGGATTCTTCCTCATGGTCTTCTCGAAGAGAGGCTTGTAATTTGAAGATAGACTCCACACATAATGGGCTTTCTAAGTAAGAATTTGAGACTCACATTGGGTTCAAAATGGGCTTTCTGATGACTTTTGCATTCTTGTTTCTTTACAGCATTTTCAACAAGTGAAAATTTTGAAACAAAATCTTGTAGTTTGTGTTTCTTTCTTATTGGATAAGCAAAAATAAAAATCCATGAAAGGATTCGTAATCCCAAAGGCAACACCAGAACCGCGTTTTATCGTAGAGGAAATCTGATTTAATATTATAAACATTTATTTTTCAAGCTTTTTTTTGGAATATTAAACTAAATCTCTCTTTTTGTATGTGTAAATCCATTTCTACGACACCAAATCCATTTCAATAGAAAAGAACATCCTCGAGTCATCCGAATACTCAGAAAATATCAGCCATGAAAGGATCACAAGAAGAAGAGACTCATCAGCCTCAGATCGTTGATCAACAACTTAACAAAACCCCAGAAACAGAGGACCAACAACGACATCAACCTTCTTCGTCGTCTCCGGATCCGAAGAAGTGGGGAACTCACGTTATGGGAGCTCCGGCGGTTCCGGTGGCTCATCCCGATAACCAGCAGGCAGCGGCGTGGGTCGCTGGAGGTAACACTCAGACGCAATACCAGCCCTACATCGTTTACTCTCCTGTCGAACATCCTCCGACTAACAACCCTCT
Source organism: Pugionium dolabratum (assembly GCA_018901945.1). Classification (NCBI taxonomy): domain Eukaryota; kingdom Viridiplantae; phylum Streptophyta; class Magnoliopsida; order Brassicales; family Brassicaceae; genus Pugionium; species Pugionium dolabratum. Next base: position 154,466 of record JAEVFF010000263.1, read on the forward strand.
GGAGCCCGTCATCGGAATGTTTCATACCTGGAGCCGAAAGGCTGAAACCGTCGCACGTAACATCTGGCAAAACCGTAAGTCTCCTTCAACTTGATCGATCATCTGGACGTATCAATTTTGACTAATTTTGTTGAATTTTTTGTGGGTTTCATTCTCCTTGTGCCTATTCATCTCTTAATTGGAGCCTCTAGACGCAGAAATTTTGATGAATTTTGTCGGATCTTGTGGGTTTTGTTTCTGCAGTGAAGACGGGTCCGTCTATGTCGGAAACCGCGTGGGGAAAGGTTAATCTGACGGCGAAAGCGATAACGGAGGGAGGATTCGAATCCCTTTTCAGGCAGATTTTCGGAACGGAGCCAAACGAGAAGCTCAAGAAAACTTTTGCCTGTTACCTCTCGACAACAACAGGCCCCGTCGCAGGGACACTGTATCTCTCGACGGCTCGTGTCGCTTTCTGCAGCGACCGTCCTCTCTTCTTCACAGCACCTTCTGGCCAAGAAGCTTGGAGCTACTACCGGGTAAAGTCATGTTTGTGAAAATGAAAACGGGAGATTGTGGAATAAAACTGGAAGGTATAATGCTAATTGATGTTGTGGGTTTTGGGCAGGTGGTGGTACCGTTGAGGAACGTGGCGACGGTAAATCCAGTGGTGATGAATGAAAATCCGCCGGAGAAGTACATTCAGGTGACGACTGTGGACGGACATGATTTCTGGTTCATGGGTTTTGTAAATTACGAGAAAGCTACACATCATCTCTTGATTAGTGTCTCGGATTCCAGAACCGTACATAGCTCTGTGTCTGGTTAGAGCGCATTTGCTTTTTCTTCAGATGTTTCTGTGTCTTTTTTTATCTGTTTTAGTTTGCTTTTGTTTTTTGGTTGGTTTCTTTACCAATGTTTCTATGCTTATGTAAAATTATGTTATCGTCGTTGGACTTTTGTTAGTCTCGAATCTCAATGCGTGTGTTGATCAGAGTTGGTTTCCCTCATATATGAACCAATATATTCTTTATCATAAGTTGACTAACATATTTTTGTTTGAATGGTTAGATTACTAAAACTGGTACAAGATTCTAGTCATATGAACCAAAATGTGAGTATTAGAACCAACTAACCGAAGCATATTCTCGAAAGCTTAAGAAATCGATTCGAGAACCGGCTAAACCATAGTTAATGAACTTAACCCAAACATTTGTCACCTTGAAATAAATAACAAATAATCAAGGCGTTATCAACTGACTCAAATTAAAGAGGGAGGCTAAGTCAAATGAGAATGTGAGAAAAAGAAAGAAAGCGACGAAAAGAAAAGCCTTAAAACTTACGGAGAAGTGCGCCTTGCGTAGTGATGACTATTGTCTTTTTAACTACATCCCAACACGTGAAAGACATGCATCTCACTCCCATTTAAAAACGTAAAAAAAAGTTTATTTTGAAACTTAAACTGCTCTGCTTTAATACGAAACAACAGCAGATATTTTTAAAAATGAAGTATAAATTGAAAAAAAATTAAAACATGTTTTAAATTTTAGAAGATTTTTAAACTGATAATAAAAAAACTTCATCTATATATTCAAACCATATTTATTATCTCACATATAAATTCTTTAATAGTTTTTTATAATTATCTAATGTATTTACATATACAAGATGTATTATTTTATGTTAATATGTTATAATTATTTTACCCTTGTTATATTTATAAACAAATTAGATAGGAGTAGAAGAAGTTAAGCCTAATAATACAAAAAGGTAGATGAGATATGCATGAACCTCGTGCGTTATATCTGACGCATGCTCGTTTTAAATATACTCACATGAATATTCCGTTTTATCATTACTTCCTCTCGCGCCTCTTCATCTCTATCCTTCCTTCATCTCTATCCTTCCTTCATCTCTGAAATCAAACATGTCTAACGGTAGTACCATAGAGCTTGACTTCCTCGGAGTTAAGAAGAAGCAAACCAACAACTCTCCTAAGCCCAAGTTTCAGAAATTTCTAGATCGTCGTCGCAGTTTCCGAGGTCCGTTCACCTTTTTCTTCCGTCTATCTTTTTTGCCGGGAATGATTTATCGATTTTATTTTGCGTTTAATCAGAAATTCAAGGAGCGATTTCGAAGATAGATCCGGAAATTATCAAATCGCTGTTAGCTTCCGGTGCTAACCATTCCGATTCATCGATCAGATCTCGTTCCGTTCCGTCTACTCCGAGAGAAGATCAACTTCACATCCCAATTTTTCCGATCCAAGCACCTCTCGCCTGGTATGTTTTTTTTCCGGTTTAGCTTTATTTACTTTTTTGGCGCTACAAGAAAAAAAATTGAAGTTCAAAATTTCGAAAACGTTCTCAGGCACAGTACGGAACTTGACACTGGAACCGTTCCTATGACCATCTTCTATAATGGAACCGTCTCCGTTTTCCAAGTGTCTCCAAACAAGGCTGAGAATATTTTCAACATCGCCATGGAAACAGCACCAAAGAAAAATGAATCAATTAAGAACGACCTCTCGGTAATTCCACCGTCAACCCTAAGACCAAAGCTCTTTGGCCAGAATCTAGAAGGAGGTTAGTAGAACAAAAATTACCAAAAGACAACAAAGAGTAACCCAGTGCGCTTGATTCTTAAAAGTCTTCTTAGATATTGCATGTACAGATTTCAAGAAGTAATTGTTATTAGCAACATCGAAAGTAAGAGAGAACATAGAACATGGGTTGATTGCAATATTGCTAATTAGTTTCAATTAGAAACCCATGGAAATTTACATCCATTTTTTCTTCATATGAGCATGTGTTTGAAATTTGTTATGGATTTTTATAAGTGTAAACATCTGATTAGGAATTGTTTTTGTTTTTGTAGATCTTCCCATCGCAAGGAAAAAGTCACTGCAAAGGTTTCTTGAGAAGCGCAGGGAGAGGTAATTAATTGTTCTCCTACCATCCAAAGGATTTTTCCCAGAAAAAGAAGGTTTTTTTCCTTCTCTCAGCCGACCTTATTTATTTATTATTAAATTCCATTAAAAACCCGTGAAAGTAATACAACTTCTGATTTAAAGAAAAAAAAAACTTTAAATTCCTCTGGTTGTTGAACAAATACTTCCACGTAGAAATTGAAGTTTTGTAATGTGATACATAGATTATTTTGGAACTTCAAAAACGCATTGCTTTGACTCTATCAACAAGTAATCTTCGTCAAGTTGATTCGATTTGACTAAAGAATTGAGGAGAAAACCCGAAATAATTGAACGTTGTTTTTCTTTTAAGAACACAAAAATATTTGACTTGTTAACAATAAACGGAGTTTTCACATTATCTTTATCTTTTTATGTTTGCAGATTAGTATCAACATCTCCTTAAACTCCGACATCGGCCTAAACGAAACTCTTTATCTCTTTGTTGTGTTGTGACAAGAACCCAATTGCCAATTTCACATCCTTTTGGAATCACGCATTAGAGGATACTGTGTTTGCCTTCTTAGAAATCACAAATATATGTATATGTTGGTATTGGCTTTTAAAATGATGATTATCTCTGATGTCATTGTACTTAATTTGACTTAAGAAATGCTAATATATTTTTTAATCAACAAGAAATGCTAATATATTGTCATTGCTTTTGTTGAATTTTAAGTATTTTGGAAAAGAAAAGGAACATGTCGCTTGTCTGCTCATGAAGCTTCCGTCTGTTTATTAAATAAGTATATGCTCATTCGCCTTTATTGGCTTAGTTTTCCTTACATAAGTAACTTTATTATAAAAATATTAGATGAAGAAAAACGTGAGTGTATATATATATATTATGTAATAGAAAAATTATATCAACAAAATTTGTACTAATTATATATAATAAGGTCATAGCTCAATTCAAACACGAGTTTTGCGAATTGTAAAATGAGAAGAGATGTATAAAAGTGACCGTCCTTTGCGTGATTTATTTTAGACAATGACCACTTTCATTGAATAGGATCCATCAAAACCAGCATCGATATGGCGTGTCTGGTCCGGAATTAAAAAACAATCGTCTTTCCTAAGTTGAACCAACTTTTAATGTGTCTTTACCATTGAAACAGAATGATCTTATGTTAATCGTTGATATGAAAATTACACCTTACGCGAGGCTTTTTCCTACATGAATTTTTTGTTTTATAAATTTTTGGTTGTATATATTTGTGTTTATTTTGTATAGATTTGGGTTTAGTTTGATACGACAAATTTAAAGTTTAAAATTCAAATGTCTCTGTCGGAAACGGACCAATTACAATATTAAATAGCATTAGCTGAACCATTTGACATCTTCAACTTCAATACACCAAATTGGCCCAAAATTAGCTGATCTTAATAGAGGTCATATCTACATCAAACATCAAAACAGGCCTGTGCCATCTCTGATTCTTAGAAAAACTAAACCTTTGGAAAAAATTTAAATTATATACAAAAAAAATGTCGGTATTCCTTTCATATGACATCGCTAAAAAGCAGTCCAAATCGTTTTAAGTGATAGATTTAATCCATAAAACGCAAGAGAAAACTATAGCCAATATATAAGGCATATATTTAGGAATTGAAATAAAAAAATAGATTGAAAGAAATGGAGCATCAGTTTTAAAAAGCTCGATTTACATAATCCGCATAATTTATAGGTACGCACTGTTGTGGTGCAAAATCTCATCATGTGCTCCGATTCATTCAATAAATGGAAAACAAAACAAAAAAATACACAGCCGAATACATATACTAACAATAATCTTTTGATGAAAAGGAATCTGAGAGAGAGCGTCTGTGTACAAGGAAGGCTAGAGAGTTTTGTTTTATAGTTAAGACTCAGAGAAACCCTAGTTTGAATTTAGTTATCAAATTCAGATAATTTGACCTCATGGGTCACCCTATGAATTGTTGGGCACGGCCCAAGTATCGGATGGGCTAATTATATGTCCTCTTTTAGGAAAACGTGTAAACGAGAGGTGGTTTAGGAAAGAATTTTTTACACATGCACGGTACGGTAAAGAATAAGAGAACAAGTCAACTATACTACTTACAAAGGAAAGCGAAGAGAGCTTCACCTTGGACTTGAACTCAGACAAACCTAGAGACTACAGAGTGTAACATCTAACATCGATGATATACAGATTTTCTACAGAATGTGCAGCTCATCGTAGACACAGATATTACATATCCTTGTCGTCAAATATCTCTTCGTCTTCTTCATATAGATTGTCAGCAAGAAATGCATCATTTCCCAGGTTACTGCAACATACATTTTTAGAGTTAGAAAGACTTTTAGAGAATCATACAGTGAAAGAGACAGAAAATTTGGTAGGATGATTATCATTTAACCTGGTGCAGTAGAAACGAAATCCCGCAACACGCTTCATTTTTCGGTTGTAGAATAAGAAACAGAAAGACCATCTGGATTTGATCCAACAAAGAAAAAAAGGACAGGGAAACAGCCATTTAGTTGTCAAAACAAGCTGGAATCTCTGAATAGAATAAAGGCAGGTTGATGTAACTCACATTACTCCTTGCTCAAGTAAAGGATCAGCAGTAGAATTGGGGTTGTACGCATAAATCTCACATTCAGCTAATTTTACCACCTGTATCACATTCTATGATTTCCATTAGTCTTGCCCTGCTTCTAAGGTTTCTTATTACAGAGAACTTACCTTATCAAGAGACTCGTAGATTACATTAAGCAGGGAACCATCGTCATTACTCTCAGACCATTCCTATAGAGCAGATAGGAGAGTACATATTTTTAAGCTTATCTTACGTTACTGCAGCTTAATGGAATGTCGACTTGGGTTATTGAAGAAGGGAAGCTTAATGAAAGTCGACTTGGGTTATTGAAGAAAGGAAAATTGACTCCCTCGAAAGAACAAGCCTTCTATAATTTCCATCCAACAGAAAAATAGTTAACACTTAGAATACCTTCGAAGCTTCATTCATATAGTTGTTAAAAATCTGCTTAAATGTGTCCCAACTTTCCTCTGAGAAAAACTGATGTGCTTGGGCAGCGCTGTAAACGAGAAAAATAGAAAACCAATGCGATAGAGATAGAGTTATACACATAGCTGTACTTTATCATGTTCAGTCAGACAGATTTTCAAACAACTGGTTTAGTTAAGTTTTGGGAAATGGAGAGAATTGAACTCTCAGCAAGCAACAGTTCAATGAACCATTCGTCAAACCTTTTGACAACACTCCCGCACAGAATGTAAAGGGGGATTATATAGCGGGTTGCCATTTCGCTCAAGAAGCTGACAATGACATTACCCATAATCCCCCTACTAAAAGACCATATAGTTTTGTTCTCAGGTTTACAAGCATTACCTGAAATCATAATCTGGATACATCTGATAGAGTGTAAGAATCAAGTAGATCAAAGCCTTTCGACTGATATAAGGACCAGAATATAGACGTAAGAGGGGTATATATTAAAAAAAAAGGTGTGAAAGTTCTCTAACCAAATTGCTTACCTTGATCTGGTTAACAAAAGATGAACTGGTGAAGAAGAATCAGTATCAGAAGATTTCCCAAGATAATCGAGCATCTGAGTTCAAGAGCCAGGAACAACTAGGTTAACAAGAAGCAGCTGTACACATTCAATGATTAAGCCCAAATACATGCTTGATGGCAATAATTAGATGCAAGTCCATTGCAAAAACTTTCACCAAATTACCTCATTCTCCAACTTAAGAGACAATCTTTTATCATTTCCGGCATGTTTACCTGTCGAAAAGAAAAGCTTAGCCGATTTTTACTTGTAGTAGCCCAGAAGATATTTAACCAAGAACACAAACAGGTGCTTACAAGAATAGACTTCCATACAACCTTTGATAGTTATTTCCCCGTGATTTAGCTGATCCAGAAAATTATTCAATCTGGAAAGTAAAAGGTATTTCAAGATCCTTTGAGAATTCAGAAAAGAGGAAAGAAGTGATTTTCAAGATCACAAGAAAAGAACGTTTTACCTGTCCAGATTAGTGTACTCCAAGAACTTCATGATAGCGACCAAATCCTCCAGTAAGATGCGAAAACAATGACAATCGAACAATATTAAACAAAGCAGAAAACTATAAAACCATCGCAATTACGCAAATTTATCACAGCATTCTCAATCTAAGGTTTGAAACTACGAAAATTCAGATATCATTTTGAGAATGAGCGCCAAGAGAATTGAAATTACCTAAAAACCTATTACCCTTTGCGAAAATGAAGACGGTAAAATCGATCGCTTTGCGTTGTAATTTATAATCTATAACGAACCAGCTTCCGTCGCACGTGCGAAAGATGCAAATATCAAAGCGTCTCAATCTCAAATATCTGATCTGCGTGTCGTTTTCATGGGTCGTCCAATTTTCTTCGAGTCTTTATGCCAAAAATTTGTATATATATATATATATTGACTCTACATTATACTTAATTCGTATTAAAAATATTATTAATAATTCATTATACTTATAGTTTTATATATATTCAATAATTTTATACCTTGCTAATGAAATTTATCCTATCTGTTGGTAAAAGACTCTGTTCTTCTAAGTTCTTTTGGGTCAGGAAAAAGACCAAATGTAAGTAAATCCTAATAAATATTTAACGAGTATAAATACATCACAAAATTAGATTTTCTAGTAACACAAAAAAAACGCTCAAAAAGAAGAAAAAAGGGGAGAGAGAAGAGAGAAGAGGGAGAGAAGAGAGATAAGAGAGAGAGGTACAATAGTATATGTTGTATTGTGTAATTCTTCTGATTCTACTCTTTCTCTAAAGTTAATCCTTTGTAAAAGCTTCATTCAAATTTATAGTGGAAATTTGTAGGAGACAGATCCTACCCAAGAGGTACCTTAAGTGGGAACTCGGTAATTAAATCTTGTGTCTTTATTTTTTAAACAATCCAAAACCAACACCAAAAACAATGAGAAAGGATCCTAAAATCCTAACACTACCACCCAAATTTATAACTTATTTGGGGCTTCTTATTTATTTGTGTGAATCTGAACTTAGATATGGGTTTTTGATACCTATATTTGTGCTCAAGAGAAAAAAGAAGCAAGTTGATGCATGAAAATTGCGTCTATTTTTTTCTGTGAAAAGTTCTTAATAATAACAAGACTTCGATATTATTATTATTTTTTAAACTTTTTGTTTACAAAGACAAAATTATCACTTAAAGTCAATCTGTCGATTTTTGTTGCGATTTTTTTTTTTAACTTCTTTAGACTTTAATATTTGTTGCGCTTTGTCGAATGACCAGAAGGAAAGAACACTTAATTCGTTAGGAATATGGATGCCCCAATTGATGTTTTTATTGTTCTATCTTATGGGGTTGCGAATAACGTTAATAACACATGAAAAAATGTATAACATGGTATTATTTTTTATGTTATTAACATTTAAGGCATTAATTACTCTTGCTAAGTGACTTTCTTTTGCTGTGTTTATACCTTAGTGTTGTTGAGTATTGTCTGAGAAAATGGGCCTGATTATGCCTATCACCGAAGTCAACGTCAAACTGTATTAGATATGGGTTCTCGTATTATTATCGGCCCGTTTACATTATATAGTTTTCTATACGATAGGTTTAGGCTTTTTAGCCGTAAGAGTGTGTCCATTTTTAATTGAACTTTATTTATGTACATTTTCAGTCAGATCAACACTTAATACACACAACGATGATAATGATTTAATCTCCCCAAATAGTGACAAAAAAAAATCTCCCATATATATGTTGGAACTGGGTTCAGACATCCAAATCCGGCCCATAACTAAAGCATCAAGAGAAGCCCAGAAGGCCCAGTGGACTGATGGGCGAGCTCGATGAAATTTTTTACCGTGGAGTGATGAACGTCAAATCGAATCGATAGTTTTCATTGAAAAACAAATATGTGAGTGAAGATCTGACTCCGACAATATACATGAGTGAATTGATATATTAATGGAAATTTTCTCGTAAACAATGTGGTAATAAAATAAATTTAAGCTGGACAAGAAGACTACATAAAAAAATATTGTTGGAGAATAAGTTTAATCATACATCATAATGGTCAATTGTCGTAGTCACGTTATATTTAGCATCGTTTAGCTGTAAAACGACAGGGTTTTGCTACAGAAACTGAAGGAAGAGGCTTCGAAGTTTCCTTCTTTGGCGTCTTCATCAATGACTGAAATTAGCCGTACGATTTCTCACTTCTCGTTTAAAACCTATCAATAATATTTTCAGCCTTCTTCTTCTCCGATGGCGGCTGCTAGGTTTCGGTGTCAGAGAAATGCACCTTTCACCAGCCTGCCGCACATCCGTCACGTAAACTCGCCGACTCTACAGATTTCTCCTAATCGTGTCTATTTCGCTGCATTTAAGAGCTCGAGGAAATTTTTGTTACCCATTGGAGATGGCTCCTATACAAGGAGGGTTTCAGGTTTGGGCTGCAAAAACACTGTACGAGCTGTCTTGAAAGAGAAGCAGACAGATGGAGTAGGGGAGACGGAGGTAGACGTGAAGAGATTCACGTGCGTGATGAAATTTGGCGGATCTTCGGTGGCCTCGGCGGAGAGAATGAGGGAAGTGGCTGATTTGATTTTGACATTTCCAGAAGAAAGTCCCGTCGTTGTCCTCTCAGCAATGGGGAAAACTACCAACAATCTCCTGCTTGTAATGCTGGAAATTCTCCCCTTTCTTATCTATTACTATTCAAAGTTCTCAATATTTTGATTCTGAAGTTCTGATTTTGTTGCTAGTGAAGGCGGGAGAGAAGGCGGTGAGTTGTGGTGTTTCCAATGCATCTGAGATTGAAGAGTTAAGCATTATAAAGGAATTGCATCTCAGGTTTTTCTTTCCTGAAAATATGATTAATTTTGTACCTTAAGTATCTTTTCCTGCTTGCTGTTGGTTTGAAGAATATGTTTTTGTTGTTTCAGGACAGTGAAAGACCTCAAGATTGATCCCTCTGTTATTTTGTGTAAGTATAATTCAGTTTGCTCTTGTAACTTGTAGACTTTCCAACACTTAAAGCTTCGTTCTTGCTGTTTTGAGTAGGCTCATAAATGTTTCATTTGTGATGAGTTTGGTTAAATTCAAGAGACTACATTCAATGCTTTATAAGTTTTTTTGATAATATTCCAGCCTTTTTGGAAGAACTGGAGCAACTCCTGAAAGGCATAGCCATGATGAAGGAGTTGACACTCCGAACCAGAGACTACTTAGTCTCTTTTGGAGAGTGCATGTCTACAAGGATTTTCGCGGCTTATCTGAACAAAATAGGTGTCAAGGCACGCCAAGTAAGTCCACCATCATATTTGGTATTAGTCTAGCTTTCTTTCATGTGTTGACTAATTAGTTAAATTGATATCTTGGTGGACTAGGCTCGAAATGTTCAATCCAGATTTTGGTTGGATCCAGTTTCAATTGGAAAATATGACAACTAAGCTGAAAGTGTAATTATTCTGAATTGGTCAGTAAAATTTTGTATTAGTTTGATTTCGGTTGTCAAGCAACACAGATGGGTGTACCTTTGGCATGCTAGCTGAACTTGTCTTAGTTTGAGCTTTCTCATGTAGTCGAGATGTTCACTTAGGTTCCGGCTCGCAAAAAAAGCTAACGAGATTTATCCACGATTACTTGGCAGTACGATGCATTTAGTATTGGTTTCATTACCACGGATGATTTCACAAATGGGGACATCTTGGAAGCAACTTATCCAGCCGTTGCAAAGAGATTACATGATGATTGGATGCATGATCCTGCTGTTCCTATTGTAACGGGTTTCCTTGGGAAGGTAGTGCCAACAATTTGCAATCTACAGAGAAAACCAAGGTTTTCAATAATATCTTTGTGGCTTGCCTAATTAGTTCAGCCAATAATAGGGTTGGAAAACTGGTGCGGTTACTACCTTGGGTAGGGGTGGTAGTGATTTGACGGCAACCACAATTGGTAAAGCATTGGGTTTGCAAGAGATTCAGGTTCGTCTACAGCCTAGAAGTTTAAGTTTACTATTAAAGCGATGAATACAGCTCTGTTCAGTTTGGATTTTTTTTTCCATTGAGTAGGTGTGGAAAGATGTTGATGGTGTTCTTACATGTGACCCTACTATTTATAAAAGAGCTACACCAGTACCATATCTGACATTCGATGAAGCAGCAGAGCTAGCTTATTTTGGTGCACAGGTCCCACTCTACTTGTATGCAATAATACGCCAGCACATTTATCAGTTTTAATTACATGCAAATATGTGCAATGGCAATGCTCGAGTGGTTGAGTAAAGAAATAAAATTGTTGCTGCAGGTCTTGCACCCACAGTCTATGAGACCAGCAAGAGAGGGTGATATTCCTGTTAGGGTTAAAAACTCTTATAACCCTAAAGCTCCTGGAACTATAATCACTAAAACAAGAGACATGACCAAGGTATATCATCCCCTAATTTATGTTATTTTTACGCAGCTCATGTAAGAGGCCTTCATCAAATACCACATTTTATGCTTCTTCATGTGACAGACAATTTTAACGAGCATTGTTCTGAAACGCAATGTGACCATGCTGGATATAGCAAGCACCCGAATGCTTGGTCAGGTTGGCTTTCTTGCGAAGGTAGGAGTGTACATGTTAGTGCATTTATTTTCGTAAAGTTTTTCAGAAGTTTTTTTTTGGTTTATAGTTTCAGAAGTTATTCCCTAGAACTCATTTTATTGGTTCAAGGTCTGAACTGTGCCCTTCACCAGCCTATAATCACTTAAGTACAGTTAATAATTAGTATAGCGTGCGTGCTTCACTTTCTTGGCCAGGTATTTTCGATATTTGAGGAGCTTGGCATTTCTGTAGATGTTGTTGCCACTAGTGAAGTCAGTATATCTCTGACTCTTGACCCTTCGAAACTTTGGAGTAGGGAACTGATTCAACAGGCAAGTTCTTGTGGAATCCCCAACGCTTAATTTCCAATCCATACATGCATGTTCTATAAAGGCTTTCTCTATTCTTTCCTTGTAACAGGAGCTTGACCATGTACTTGAAGAACTAGAGAAAATTGCAGTTGTGAATCTTCTAAAAGGAAGAGCAATAATCTCTCTAATTGGGAATGTTCAACATTCCTCCCTGATTTTAGAGAGGGTTAGATCTTGCCTCTAACAACATTACTTGAAGGTTCTCGCAAAGAAAGAGAATTTTCTGTTTTTTTTGTGCTTCTTACCTACTTGTTTATAACTTTGGGCAGGCGTTTCATGTACTTTGGACCAAAGGTGTTAATGTCCAGATGATATCACAAGGAGCATCTAAGGTAACACTGCTTACCACAAAACTATCTTTTAGCCCCCACTTAACAAATTTTTTTCTTGTTTTGACATCTCGCAGGTTAACATTTCCCTTATAGTAAACGATGCTGAAGTTGAAGGATGTGTCGAGGCTCTACACAAATCCTTCTTCGAGAGCGGTGACCTCTCAGAGTTATTGATACAACCTAGACTTGAGAATGGGTCACATGTTAGGAAAATGAATGTAGAAAATCGACTCGACAAGCTCACTGCTTGATCTGTTTCTTTGTATTGCTTCTGATTAGTCTGTACGTTCAACATGAACTACTTGTACTACTTGCTGTCTTACGTTCTGGAGAGGGAATAGCTTACTATCATTCATTTGGCGTAAAGCCAATTTTTTGGACCACTTGCGTGATGGAAATTTAAACCACGAACTCAAGGATAAAGAAGCACGAATATATTAATGTAACTGAAGATGTTTCACAGACAGGTTTAATACAACGAACATTGGGCTAAAAGCTGTGCAGTTGTGTAAGCATGTGGACAAGTTCATCACTTGAAGGCCGGTCTGCTGGAAAATCGGAAAGGCAGATAATGGTAATTCTCAAAGCCATCAACATCTCGTCTTCTTCGACTTCTTCACCAAGAATGCTCTTATCTAATGCTTCTCGTGCTTCCCCGGATTGTTGCAAATGCTTAAGCCACTGTTCTAAGCTGCCTCCAGCGTCTCCACAGAAAGGATGGGTTGGGTCTCTTCCGGTTAAAAGAACACCTAATATCATCCCGAAGCTGTATATGTCGCTTTTGTCTGTATACCTGTCACAAGGAGGATTCATACCCTGTTAGTAAAAGAGAAAAATTTGGAGCTAACTCAAAGGTGATAGCGTTTATTAGAAGCACCTGTTACTTTGACAAGACTCAGGAGCAGAGTAGCAAGATACGGCTGTGTGTGAACTAGGCATGATCTTGGCCAAGCCACAATCAGCAAGCCGAGGCTCAAACTCAGAGTCCAACATCACATTTGTAGGTTTTAAGTTATAATGAAGAATCTGTGTCTCACAACTGAAATGGAGATACTGAAGCCCCTTCACAATTCCAACTGCAATTCTAAGCCTTATTTCCCATCCGAGCTCTACCTCTTTTGCTCTAACCTTATTCATCACATCCTCGAGACTTCCATTCGGCATGTAATCATAGACGAGAGAGAACTCATCGGATTCCCGAACATAGGCTCTTAAACTCATAAGATTCCTATTTCTTAACCCTGCAAGAAGCTCAAGTTCCTTCTGCAACCTTCTCTTAACCGATTTGCTACTACTACTAGTTGGTTCTGGTGAGCCATTTCCTTCAAGTGAGCCTAGTCTCTTGACTGCAACCACTAAACCGTTGTCAAGTACCATCTTATAGTATTTACCATTAGGGTCTGAGCCAAGCAACTGAATACCATTACTGAGAGCTGCGTGAAGAGACTTAGGAGTAATCTTGGGAGAAAATACCACAGGACCTTTAAGAATTGGCGTCTGTTTCATGTATTTGACAATGCAACGGACCAAGAAAGCTAACACTAAGGCAGAAAAAAGCCCGGTTAAAATCCCTGATACAATGCTAATAACGATAACCTTGGAAGTGATTCTGGATTCGAGTGGTGTAGATGATTGCGGAGTTGTGGATAAGTGCTTCACAGTTCTTCGGCGACAACTTGTGCTTGTGCATGTTCTGGAATTTAAGACTAAGAAGAAGAACAAGAGTAGAGAGATCGTGTTCCCATATCTTCGTTGTCTTCTTCTCTGCTCCATTGCTGCGTTTAGGAGAAACATGACATCGAAAGTAAAGAAGGAGAAAAGCATTTGGGTTTTCAAAATTAGACACGAATCTGAGAAACCCAGAAAGTTGAAGCTGTTCAAAGCATACATAAAAACAAGGAAAAGTTAAAACTTTTTCGGCTACAGTGTACAACTCCTATCCTCTTCTTTCGAACGACATATATTCTCGAGAAAACCGATGAGAAACCCCCAAGAAAAAAAGAAAAAAAATGAAATTTAACTCAAAATCTTCACAAAGAAGATGAATAGACTTATTGGCTCATAGATTCTTATCTGAAATTCTCCATCTTTTCCAACAAAATAAAATAAAAATCGAAATTTTAAGAAGCTAAAAAAAACCCAAACAATATCCTTGATAATGGGGACAAAAAAGTATCAGACTTGGTATATCTCAAAATACTTGAAATCTCGGTGATGACTCAATTTTCTCCAAAACACAGCAGAGAACAAACTCGAGAAAGGGTTCTTTTATTTTCGCTTCATTAATTTTACTATATCTGCGAATCTGTGATTGAAAGTGAGACAAACAAAGCTATCCAAATCCAAACTGTTTAGCTAATTAAACCAGCAACCAAACAGACAGAAACTCTCTCTCTCTCTCTCGACCCTCTTTTCGAGACACAGTATCAGCGAGACTGTGACACACTCTCTCTCTCTCCTCGCGAAAAGCATGGCCGATTCCGTTACAAATGAAAAAGAGGAAAATTGTGTTCCCGCCATAGAGTGGGACCCATATGTCAGGATAGGTCCCACGGCCACGTCGGCGGATGAAAGGTCAGCTGTCGTTGCGGTCATGAGTGGCCGAAAGCAAGGCATCGTGTACCGTGCTCGAGTGAAGACAAAAAAGATCTCATCCGTTGATTTAGATACTCTAATGAGATCTGAACCGTTGGATGAAGGCTTGGAAATTCGTGCACTTTGTCTTAGCGTGTGAGATTACTACACAAAAAGTGCGAATAATTTGCTTTGCTAAAAAGATTATATTATTTTATGGTTAAAGGAAAAAGCTTTATGTTGGGGTGCTTTTATGATTTGAACAAACATTTCTTTTTAATATAAAATATATTGGGTCCATCGTTTTCGACAATATAAGGAAAAAAAGATTAAGTATGGGGTAATTAGCCGAACCAAAGCAAAAGACTCATCACCATGAATAGAATGATATTAAGTGGACCATTGTGTCGGGAGTAATCCTTGTTCGAACTCTAAGGTCTCTACTCCTCTATGGACAGCGATTCAAAACCAAAACCAAACCACAAATTATGTAGCTAATGAATAATTTATGGTTAAACACCCCCTGCAGAAATGAAAAACAACCCATAAGTTGCTTACAACGCATGACATGATAAACTCTGGATGACTGGATGCTATAGTCCCACATTAAATACACACAACACAATACACTATTATCCATCACAAAACACAATTACATAACTTAACTAGAGGCTAAGCTTGCTCGAGGCAGTATAGACGGGGACCATTAGAGGTCATTCTTTAGTGTTGATTGGCTCTTAAAACCATGAAGTATCGATGAAACATAGCTCTGAAAGTTCTATGCCCATGAGCTTCTGTATCTTTATCAGCACTGTCTGAGATTGTATCTGTTTGTGTCTGAAAGGAGAGCGAGTACTTCTGAATCGGTAAATTTTGACTCTGCAGCAATGTCGAGAGCAGTTTTGCCTTCTCTATTCATAGCTTTTGGGTCTGCTCCCCTGCAAAATTCACCCAATTTGTGTTAAAACAAATAAACTTTTCCCAAAGATTTACCGAGAGATGTTGGGAGACTTTGGATGAGTGGCTCAAAGAAGAACCAAGTCACCTTGTGAGTAGCAGTCTTGCTAAAGTTGCTTTGCCTCTGAGAATACAACAGTGCAGAGGCGTTTGACCACTTGAATCTGTGGCATTTACATTTGCACCATACTGCAGCAAAAGCTCCACCATCCCAATGTCTGCCTTTTCACAAGCACAGTGCAGTAGAGAACAACCTCTGGTTTCCTCGAGAGGAATATTTGAAGAACTACCTGAGGTTCTATCAAGTAACTCATTTCTTAATCTGAGTAGAACATCCTCACGCTTTGACCTCTCTGGTACTAATACTACTCTGGAAAGTGTTAACGTAGAGCTAGAAGATGATTGGTCATACACAGAATTCACATCCGCTTCCCCATTGACAATAAGTCGGTAAACAGCTTTTATATCATTGCCACAAACTGCATCCCACATTTGTCGTGCAACTAATTGTGGGAAATCACAGTCTCTTGATCTCCGAACAAATAGCTTCTCAGCATACTGTGAAATGAAAAGCAAAAAGTTTGAATGAACGTTCTTGTACATTGCCTATGACATAGGAAAGAGAGACAGCCGCAAAAGGAAACATTATCTACATGGTCAATGTACTTTTAAAGGAACAACATACTGTGAAATATGCACTCCCTCGAGAAGAAAAATAGCTTCAGTTATCGCCGACATAAGGAATCAAATAAAGGGTAGAAGGTTAAAAACCTTAGCTTGTATATACTTCTCCTTGATAGATATCATATCCGCATAGCTGGGTTTTCCAGTGGCCAGCACCCTGGATTTATCAGACCTGCGCATACTTGGCAGAATAATTTTACAATTACTACGGTTATGTAAGTAAAGTTCTTATTCCTTTGGATAAGAACGCAAACATTTCAATAATGATGGAGTGTTTACCCTGTTAAGCTTGGGTCTACATGGAAGGCGCTCCTTGAGTGAAGCAATTCCTCCCAGACTGTGTTTGCGAAAGTATTTCCAAGAGCTTGGAACAGACTTATAACAGATGGCTCCCATACTTTTACGTCAAGAGTGAGTGACCTAACCTGTAGAAATGACCAAGTTCAGATTATACCACATCATTATCCTAGCTTTTGGAAAATCATGCTCTAACAATCTGAAGTGCTAATGAACACCAAGCCAAGTGTCATTTCAAGATTCTGATGAATTTCTTTACTTCCTTCCATATGTAATAGGTTAGTTATCTACATATATTTTGCAAACATATAAGGATTCTTGGGATTTACCTTAGATATATGCACACCAAGATTACGGTGAACACCAGAACATTCGATACAGACAAGAACCCCTAGATTTAAAGAAGCCCAGTCTGGTTCTGGAGCTCCACAATCTGCACATTTGTCATTCCCACAGACTTTTCGAAGAGCATCAATGGGCTTCTCACCCTTTCTGATGGACCTCTGCGGCTGAAAATTCCTTGACAGCCTTTCATGGTACCCCAGAAAGCTCCTCTCACATACAAATTCTTCAGTAGTAGTATGATCATATTCAGAACTTTCATATGAGCTACTTTCACTAGTAGACCGATGGTGACCACTTCCCATGGGACTACCAGGAAGACACTGAAATGCAACAGAAGGATAATCACCAAAGTTGCTTTGATAATAAGCATGAGCCTGGTTATCCAAAGGAGTAAAGATAATACTTACCCGTTCAGGGACCTGAGAACTAAGTAGTGATGCAATAACCCCAGTGATCTTTTCTATCCAATCCATTTGATCGAGTGCACTCTCGGCCTGCACTGACAAACAGAATTAAACGCTGAGTGAAAATTATTAAAAATTGGGGAAACTAGCAAGCCTTAAAGGTCTAGGCGGCAAACAAAACACTCTGAATCGAACCTGCAATGTGTAGTTTTTTGTAGGTGAAATGATCCTAAAGCAAAACCTCAGATCTGATTGATCAGCGTCAACTTTAATTGTTGAGGTAAGCAAGTTCACTGTATGACGGGCTACAGACTTCTCATCATGTACTCCACCATGACTATTTGAAGAAAGCCACCTACTAAGAAGCCCAGATCCAAGTTCGGAGCTATTTCTCTGTCCAGAAAGCTGGTTGCTAGACCCCTAAACATCAAATGAATTAACTCAGAGTGTGCAAAGAATAAATGAAGGAAGATATTTAATTCATGAACACCAATGCCGTAACATTATTCTGCTCTTTGGACAAGAGATAATATATAAATACAGAACTCACTGATGGTTTGCTACACTGTTTTCGGTAATAATAGAGCATTCCCCGGCTGTCGAGAACAAAAAACCGTCTTTTCCAGTCTCCTCTCAGGTTTGAAGACCGTTTAGAGAGATAACCTTGCCGTATTGTTTGTACCTGAAGCACCAAAATATTGTTAACAGCACTCTCTGGAGGCTTTCATTTACACGTAAAAGACATTTTACCAACCTTTCCCCTTGCAGCAGATTGCATTATGGCGTCTATCATTTTGTGAGAGCTTCTACCAATCGCTTGTTTGCCATCTCCATTTGGGGATCCATTAGAACCATTTGAACCCCACCTGCTCTCTCGATCAACCTGTCTTTTGTACTCCTGCATCTTTTCATCAAGTACTGCTTTCTCATAATTTGATCTTTCTCTTGATTGTTGAGCATAGGTCAAGACCTGGCAAACCAAGAGTTCGGTATAAACAGTTTCCTAAATGCAACTATCTTCGCGTTCTCAACACATGGAATGGCATGTAAATACTCATAGTCTTAGAAGAGTAACCCTAAATATTTAGGGACCTATTACTTGAAAAAGGTAAATCTAAAATTAAACCGACCTGATTGATATATGGTTCCATCTGATGCAGTAATTCGTAACCCTGAAAGCAGCCACATATATTCAGACTTGACACAAACCTTTTTCAAACTATTTTAAAATTCTGAAGAAACCTAACAAACTTACTTGTTTAAAGTATCGAAGATGTGCATCCATCGTCCCGCTGACTGCTTCCAAAAATTCAAACCTTTTCTTAGCTTCGACATTTGAAAGAGCAGTCACCTGAGCATAGATAGGGAAACAAAAGAAAACAGAAGATTACTCTAACCATAGCATGGCTGTGACAGAAGGTATATAGATTTGAAATTAATACTCAAAGATTACAAAAGAAACTTACAAGGTTGAACCGAGATTGCTCAAATATAGACCTCGAACTGTGAAGTTCCTGACAATGCCAAAATATGTTAGTTGTTATATAGAGAACAAATGCATGGTATTGAAAATCAGAAATAAAAACTTTACAAAAATCATGCACCATACCTGTTCCAAAGCAGCAGCAACGTCACTTTTTGTACCTTTCCTCAAAGATAAAAACTTCTCACGGGCCTAAAGCACAGTAGGAAGTTTATTAATTAACCTGTCCAGATAAGCGTGGAGCTAGTTGCTGCAAATATTATTCCTAGCAAGAGTTAGCAGTTAGAAAAGTAGCGCAAACAAGAACTAGCTAAGTTTGGTCGTAGCATGTGCATAAAATTGCAACATATATCTGATTTTAGAAGAAAAATCCTTATTCCATTAACAAAGGAATGAATCAGAAATATTTATTGAGCTCAACCCACTTTCTTTGGTTGAAAGTTTTCATGAGAAGTATTACATCTGGGAACAGAAAGGTTGGGATGAGAAACTTTAGTCTTTCCTAACTATCCTTTTGTAGTGCAAGCTATGTCACCAGAGTAGAGAAAATGAAAACTACTCTGACCAAGGCGATACCTGATCATAGGTAAGGCTAGCCTTGTCAAAGCGCTTCCGCTCTTCCTGTAAAAAAATGATCTCACAGGTTTTCATTTCCAAATATAACCTTGTCATGCTAGCCTATGTTGAGAAAACGGAAGAAAGAAATATCTGGACTAGCCACATGTATAGGCAGCCCCAAGAAACTTTAACAATATCTTTTGTATTCATCGGACCTTCACTACAGTCTATATCAGTGTCCTACGTAAATATTTCTAAATTTTTTGGCTTGACGGAGTGAATAGTTCTGCAGATAGATCTCTAGTGCTGCAATGGAAAAAATCAAACCAGAAGAATTTTTCTTCACCCATTTTAAATTAAATGCCTCAAGGGGCAGGTCTTCATATTTTTTACAATTATAGATGGCAGAGTGTGTGTCCTTCATTCTTTCATAAATATTATAGTCGGTACTAATACCCCAGTGATGCGCTTGGATATATGGGCCAGCTAGTTTTACCCAAAAATTGAATATCCAGCAAACAAGAAACCAAGTAGCTTGTACCTTAACCTCATGCAAGTCCATATTGGCAAATTGAAGTAATCTGTCATTCAGTATATGTTCCACCTGACAATGAGTCATCAAAATGAAAACCTGAATTGAAAAGACTTGACCTGATCTGGAATCTATGAAATGTCTTAAGGTGAAGCGATCTATAAAGTATAAAGAAGCCACTTTAGCGACGGGAAAACAGAACTATTCTACGTTGATATCACCGAGGAGTTATCAGAGAGAAGGCTGGGGGTGCCAAAAAACGGAGAGAATGTCAACAGTACCAAACAAGCATACCTGTGACCGAAGAACTTCTTTATAAGTCCCAATTTCCCTTAACGCAATTGTAAATTTCGTCATTACAGGTCCTGCACAGCAAGTTAGACTCTATCAGGACCTTTGATGAAACTAGTTGTATTTTCCAAATGTCAACTGAGATATCATAGAGATGGCTGGGGTGTAAAAAGCAAATCCTTTGTAAAATTTAAGGCCACCATTCGAAAAGTTTCGAATTATAAAACGGAAACGATTTAAAATTTCAAATAACAAGTCGGTGCAAAGAGTAAGGGGATAAATCGACAATATGTCACTGGGAGAATTTCCGTAGGCTATGTACAATCAGTCATACCTCCAAAAGCCACGCTTATTGGATCATTATGGCCTCCACCAAATGTTTCAAGTGCACTTGCGAAAGCAATGTCCCCATCATATGCCTCACCTAGCCCTTCACTGTAAAAAGAAAGGGCAATCCGTCTCTGTTAGACGATATGATCTCATGTCTTTTTGAGCCAGAAGCAAACTCTAAATGCTCAGCTACAATCCTAAAAATTTGTGAAAATTAAGAGCACACGTGTATTTCCGGCATCCTTTGTAAAACTTGAGACTTCTTTCCCGCAATATTTCTGCATTCTCCTCCATGCTTTGTAACTGTTTCAAGAAAAGGTATCAATATAAGCACACAACTGGAAAGAAATGTACATAAAGCAGATAAACAGCAAGATGTGATCATATTATCAAAGCGACTGCAACTATGGACAACCGAAATAGATTAAATGGTTTAGGCTTTCTGTATAGCGGGAAAAGAATCCTCAACTACAGGAAAACAAAGCAGGTTAGGTTAGAATTTGAGCTACATTTCCTTTACATTTAAGTTGCAGCTTTTCTATTCTTCCGGAGCCCGGAAGTGTATAGATAGCAGAAGTCGGAGACAAAAAGTGTGTATGAAAATACTAGCTTAGTGGACACAAGTGTATCCTCAAACACAGGCAAGCTTTGTCAGAGTTAGAAACCCATACATATGAACTGGATCAATAGCCATTTCATATTTCATTGACCCACATAAGAAATTGACATGGTAAAGTGCCAATAGGCCGTCCAGGCAACTAAAAGGTAAAGCGATTTCTCAGTGACACATTAATTTGAATCTTCTTGTATAGTTCGACTCTATTTTTGGGGTATACATGTCTCTGAGCACTAAAAAATTCCAGACATTACCACATCGTAATGGGTCCGAATTTGTATATGTTTACAGCTTCAAGAACAAATCTTGTCAATATGACACAAGTTTAACCCAACACGCTAAAAGACTCGACACATTAGGACAAAACGTAGACGGAACCAAGATATGTAGAAACAAACCTGTTTGCGGAACATGGGAGAGTCATCAAGCTTGGTGAAATGCATTTCGAGTAAATCGTAACTTCCTCTTCTTCAAACCAAACAGCAATTAACATCACACGAGACAAAAAAATAAAACCTAAAAGCTAAGACCAATATTTCTCACACGAATGCCATAAACGAAGCATGAACAAAGTAAAAAAGGTGAGATCCTCTCCACACAAGCTTCCCCGAAATATCAAAAAACCCACAGCCCGATGATCTTCCAAGTTTCGAGCCTAGTCGTAACCTGAGCTAGTTTTTCTCACGAAATCCTCAGTGAAATCGAGAGAGAAAACACGAAACACTGAGTTTTTTTAGAGGAGTGTCTTGAGCGAAGAGAAGAGAGTCAAAAAAAACTTCACCGTCTTCATGAAACTTTTACCGAAAAGACGGCGAAACTATGCCGTTTAGTTACCGTCGGAGATAGGATGATACGGTGTCGTTTGAAGGTTATGTGTAAAATAAAAGAGAGGGAAAGGAGGGAGAGGACTGACTGTACTTTTTCTGTAACATTGGTCATCTGAGAAAACAAGGACAATGCTAATCCCGTGTCTCCACGCGTATTTACGACGCGTATACTATCGACAACTTTGTAATTACGAAGCGCGTGTATGAAACGCGATGCTATCGCGGTGATTAATAGAGATGGGGTGTAGGACCGGTCCTCTGGTTGCTTCTCCATTACCTTTTGTTCCGGAGAGACAGAGAGGTCAGTGGGGTATAAATGATTTAAACATTTATTATTTTCCAGAAATATTAAACTCTTAGGGTTGTGAAAAAATATTGTAAAGCAAAAAGAGAAAAATTTGGGAAATAGACTGACTTTACCGAAGAACATATGATAATAATATCATTTGTTGTTACAAAATCACATTGTTTTTTTTCCAACAATTATTTATTTATTTACCAATATCGTTATTTACAATCGATTGTAAAAACATAGGACATACTGAATAAATGTTCCAATCCGGAGGAGAAGATAAATATGTTAAAGCCAATGTATCCACAGCAGAGTTACCCGATCTTAGTTGATATGAGAAACGGATATTGTCAAAGAAGCTTAACCATAATTTGATAGTCTGAAGATAATGTTGATACTTTAAATTAATCTCTTCATTAGATTGTATAGCCCATATAAGAGCGGTGAATTCTGATTCGATGACGGTTGTTCGATCTTGGAATTTACCTCTCCCTGCGTTTAAGAAACAACCGTGCTTGTTGCGAATAATCCATCCTAAGCCTAAATGTCTATTTTTTTTTCTGTGAGCTGCATCGTAGTTACACTTGATCCAATTTTCTGGTGACGCATTCCATCTACCAGCATTATAATGGGCATTTCCATTTAATCGAAGAGTATCCATGTTGATGACATTGCATATTCACTGGTGCGCATCATCGTAACATGTGTTGAGAATATGATCATCAGGAATATTCTTATTGTTGAATGATAGCTTGTTTCTTAATTTCCATATTAGTCATATTCTTATTGTTTTTTGATTTCCATATTCACAATTAAAAAATCACATTGTTTAATAGATTAATTTAGTCTAGCTCATTACAAAACTTTGGTTTAAGCCGTGTTTGTAAACCGTCCAGTCGAACCGATTCAATTGTGATTCAGGTGAGTATCCGGTCAAAGTTTGTGTATGAAATAATTCCATCTAGTCTCCCTTTCTAATCAGATTCTCAAATAATTTATCTATGGTTCTCTCAAATGATTTTCCACCTATTGCTATCAATCTAATATGACATAGATATCTCTTTTTCCTTTTTAGATGTCGCCTCTTTAATTTCCTAGGATACTAAATTACTAAATTCTATTTTTCTCACCCCATTTTTTTTTTAATATATTTTACATATAAAGATATTGAGATCTGAACAAAGCCCATAATTGACCCAAATGTAGGAATTTCCTTTATGCTAGGCCCAATATACAAAATGCCCATTGAAAAGTAAGTTTCTTGTAGTTGATATGCAATCAAAATGGATTACGCGCAAGGCGGTGTACTTTTTTTTTCATTGCCCGCTGATCTTTGCTCTCTTTTTGTGTTTGTTTCCGATGGCGTCGTCTGGATCGGCCGATGAAGATTTCCAGTCTCGCGTTGCGAAGATCTTCGGATCCCTCGCGTTCTCTCGTTCCTCGTCTTCTGCTCCGGCGTCGCTGCAGCAATCGGGCTCGGTGTGGTCTCTCTCTGACACAGACGTGGAGAAGCGGGAGTGGAAGCGAGAGCAGCTTGCTTCGTACGATAGAGATGAGATGCCTTGTGCGTCATCGTTCGACGAGCTTTTGAGGCAGCAGAGGATCTCGAGCACTTCTCGGAAGCCATTCGAGGATGATCTCAAAGATCTTGATTGCGGCGGGGATGATCAAGGGGAAGGTGCTAACGAGGATTTTGATGGTGAGTGGAGCATCAGAGCCTCCATGGGACTTGACCGCACTCTCGACGACGAGGTAATTCATTTTGTTTTAAAGGTTTTGGGTCTGTTAACGATTGGGAATCATATCAATCAATTAAAATTAGGGAACATTGAATTGGTCCTTCTCTTTTGGATTTATTAGTTTCACATGATATTCATATCAGATGTCTGAGTCTGACAATAGAGGAGCTTTGAATTTTACTGTAGGATCATATTGGTACTAAATGGATGAGCCCATGACTTAGGGAATTTCGTACGTGGATTTTAGACCTATATAACCAACTTCAAGGTTCTTAAATTTGACCTTTTTTTGGTTAACAACATTAGGATTAGTCTGGAACACATATTGCTTTCTTCTATACTGCAGGGTTGTTTCTTTTGCCTTTTCCTTTTGGTTGTAGGCATTATCTTCATCAAGAATCCATTGAACTTTTCCATACTTCTTCTTCAAATCTTGCTTCTTAACGCAGGCAGAGGAAGATGAGTATGATAAAGTCGCACTAGGGACAGAATATGATTGTGATAGCTTGTCAATGAAATATGCCTTTTCCAAATCGTCTTCTGGGCGGACTCGGGATCCTCGTGCTAACCTTGTTGCCGCAAAAATTAGGCTGAAGGAAGACGAAATCGAGGCCCAAAAGATTATCAACTGTGGTGATCGCCCCTCGAAAAGCAAAGAACCACCACACTCAGAAGACTCATGCAAAACTGTGCCACCAAAGCCTATACTAAAAAGAAAGGAGAATAGTTCAGATTCAGAAGCAAGGACAAGTAAGCGAGTGAGGTTTGATTTTGTATCTGATGAAACATCAAAAAAGCCCAAAGATATTTGCTCAGCTGCTGCCTCCTCAAAAAGTGGATCTCATCAGGGTGAAAGTGGTGCTCGGGTACCAGATTATCTGCTAAATCCTTCGAAATACACCCGGTACAGCTTTGAGTCATCTTGTGAATTGAATGACAAGTCTCCAACACACGAGTATATGGAAATTCCCGAAGTTGTTGTAGGATTAGAAACTTCAGAGTCGGAATCATTCAAGAAAGTCTCTTTTATACCGAAGAAGAAGGTCAAGGACATGAGCGAAGACAGTTGTAGTAACTGTAGTGAGACGAAACCTATTGTAGCTGGAAAGGTGGCCGAAGGTGAGGGACCAATTGCAAGAGAAGATGGTGATTCTGATTTAGGAGAATCAGAGAGCTGCACCAGTTTTCAAAGGAAGGGACGTCAATATAGAACAAAGCGAAGCTTAGATGAAACAGATGTTTGATCATTAGGTTTGGTTAGATCTCATCCGTAAATGTGTCGCCCTTGGACAATCGCACGTGATATATGAGAATGAGATGGAGCTACATACAAGTTGGTTGAAAACGCTACACGGAGAAAAAGTTGGGAACTGTGAGATACAAACATGTAGCATCTTTTCGCAGCATCTGTAAGATATTTTTAATTCCTCGACTTCTTTTTCTTTACTCAATCAAGAGACTATATATTAGAGCAACGGTAAGAAAAGACTCAAAACAGTTTGCCTTTGAGACTGGTTGATAGAACACGAAGAGGAGAATCTGACTCTCTCAAGTTCCTGCAAGTAATTTTTGAGAGAAGGAAGAAATGTAAACAAGCGAGCAGATAAGCATTGATGCCAAGTCTTTCATATATGTTGTAAGACATGTTCTTGAACTTATAAGGTGACTTCAATGTTAAAAAAACCTCAAAGTTGCATTCTGATCCGGCTTGCCCATCAAAATTTATGCCCTCGAAAAAAGTCCATCGAGTCTATCATTGACGGTTAAGCCCGCAGGCAACCCAATTTACAAAAAGTTGGAGTTCAAAGGACACTCGTATTGATTCGTGCGCTTTAACCTGAAATTGCTAGAAGAAAAAATCAAACTGAAAGGTACTTACATTTTATCAATACTTCATGATTAGAAAATCAAACACCATATTAGAAGCAAATATTGGTAGGCAAAGAATGAGATGTTGAAATAAGACCGAGTATGTTTTTTTCTCACCATATCAAACTGAAAGGTGCTTACATTTAACCAATAATGAAATTTGCACTTTGCCCTATTCACTTTGTGAAACAGCAAGCTCAAAGCAGGGACTTGATTGGATAAGTCAGTTCTATCTTCCTATTCTCTGATACACAGTGAAAGCGACTTCAGCCAATATCTTTGTCCATACTTGGCCTTCGTCCATTTTCAACATTATAAACCCATGCCAAAATGCAGCTTGGATCGGGATCTGTTTCCATTTGATAATTTGTTAGACTTTCTAATCTCTTCTTCTTCTTCTTCCAGTTTTTTTCTCCTAGCAGTCTCCTCCTTCTGTCGCTGTATCAGCTCCAATTCTCTATACCTTTCCTCTTCTTTACGTTGAAGTTCCATTGCTTCTCTCCTCTGAGATTCTTCAACCCTTCTACTATTTTCTTCTAACATTTTATCCAGCTCCTCTCTTTCTCTCCGAGCTTGTTCCTTAATTAATATCCCATTTTTCACTTTCATCAACTCTCAAAACCAGAAACCCAAATAAACATTGAACAAACAACTAGACTTACTTCTTTTCTTCTTGCCTCGTTTAGAGCAGACTCCTTTTCTTTCTTCAACTGTATTTCCACATCAAGAAACATCTTTTCATAGGCTTCCTTTGTCCGCCTTTCTATTTCTGCTTCAACTTCTTCAGTTTTCATCCTTTCCTCCACATTTTTCCTCACGGCTTCCTCGATTCGCTGTGCGGTCTCCTCTTCCAGTAGTTTGAGCTCAGCCTCGTGCTGCAATCTTAGTTTAGCAAGAAAAAGCAGAGTTAAGAGATAGACAAACAACACTTATCTGGCCAAGAGAAACTTCTCAAGGTCAGATCATTTGCAGATGCGTAAATTAATCACTAAATCTTGCGTCCAATGCTCAAACACTATCTAAGTTTAGACAAGGAAACAAAGCTGTTGACAAGTTATCACAAAGTTTACTTCTGATCACATTTTTTGCAGCAATGAAAATAATAGAGCTATGATTTTTTGTTCACCTCTGAAAAATTCAAGAACATATTACAGTTTCGTGTATTTGAACTTGCCTCACTAGCAATAAATTCTTAGAAACGCATGTGTTCGTTCATTTAAAGTTACAATATTCCACAGAGTTCATCTATAAAACTCACTGTGAATAACAAACTCAGTTCAATACTTATATAGGTTAGTTTTCTGCGGTTTTGTACGTAGAAACCTTTATTTAATACATAATATGGAAAACTACAGCCACGGAATCAAAATGCTATATTACTTTTTTCTCCTGTTCTTTCTGAGAAAGTATACTATAACACAAACTGAGAAAGTATACTATAACCTGAAAGACAAAACAACAATTTAAACACTTACCTTGCCTTTTCTTCCTGTTCTTTCTTCAAATCAATCGCAATTTTATGCTCGGTGGAGGAAGGAGACAATGAACTACAACTTCTATCCCTTTGGTGTTGCCTCGGAGTAGGAGATCTGCTTTTCTTGGGCCTATAAAATGGAAAGTCTCTCTTATGAAGATGTGATGAATTAGAGCAGCTTCCTCTACTCTAGCATCTAGATATTAAACGCTGATGGATACGTTTGGTATTGCTACATTGATCCTAAAAACAATTTATGAGATAGAAGGAAGATCTAACATGTAAAACCCTTAAAAACCTAAAGCTTCCCCATATCAAAATTGTTGCAGACCTTGATGAATAAGGTGAGCGGCTGCGGTCGCGCCTGGAACGACGGCTGCTACGATGAGTCACAGGCGAGCGAGAGTAGCGACGGCGATGAGTTGGCGACCTAGATCGCGAATCGTTTCGAGCCATTCTCACCCCCACCCGCAATTGATTGATTAGTCACAAAAGTGATTGCTTTTTACGCAACTCTGATCCCTACGGTTCATCGGTTCAATGTTGAACCGACATGTTTGCGGTTTGAATTTAAACATTTCATCTTCGACATGTTTGCGGTTTGAATTTAAACATTTCATCTTCGACATGTTTGGGCTTTTTAATCTGAATAATCTTCAACTTCACGCCTGTTTCAATGTGTTGGGTCAAAATGAGAACTGGGCTTAGAGCATGTTCTGTAAAATTAAAAAAGAATTTAAAAACTTTATTTTATTGGTATCAATTGAACCCATAATGCTTAATCTGCCTCCGCCGATTCGACGGGAACTGAACCTGAATTTCCGGTACACGAACATTTCACAGCATCACACCCTTTGGAAGCTATCTCCAGTCTCTCTTCCATATTTTTTAAGGGTAGATAGACGGAGAGAAACAGCTCATCCACTTCGAAAGAACAGAGATTGTTCATTCACTCCTTCGTTAGCAATTCCGTGACCCACAAGTTTTTTTGCTTTTGTTGTTGCATACAATAAAAAAACAGCAAGTATGTTGCCAAAGTTCGATCCAACAAACCCAAAAGCTTGCCTGTCTCTTCTTGAGGATGTGACTACTAACGTAAAGCAGATTCAAGATTCCGTGCTGGAAACTATACTTTCACGTAATGCTCAAACCGAGTACCTTAAGGGTTACCTCAACGGTCAGCTCGATAAGAAAAGCTTCAAGAAGAATCTACCCGTTGTGACCTACGAAGATTACCGATCTTATATCGATCGTATCGCTAATGGAGAGCCGTCTGATCTCATCTGTGATCGACCAATCAGTATGTTCTTGGCTAGGTATCTTGAAAACAAACTACCTTCTTCTGAGTCTCTAAGTTTCTGCAGATTCAGTGCAAATTTTTTCCTTCTATGTCAATCTGTGATAACTAATTAAACATTTTCAAAGCTGGGTGTTGTACAAGATTCAGGAGAATGTGGAACAGATGTTGACTAGATTTTCAGAAGAGACTTGAATTCTAGGCTCCTACATAACCCAAAATGAGATGAACTCTAACAATTTAAAGTATAGAATATGTAAAATAGTTTAAGGAAGAGAATGTTTTTGCAGCACGGGTACTTCAGCAGGAATTCCAAAGTTGATCCCTTTGACAACAGAGGCTTTGGAACAGAGGATATTGTTTGCATCTCTCTACGCACCGCTAATCTTCAAGTAAAGAGTTCTAAACTCCATGTTGTGTCTGATTTTTTATACAAAAGAGTAAGTTAACCCAAAACCCGTTCTTGATATTGTTTGCAGACACGTCGAAGGGCTTAGCGAAGGAAAATCTCTCATGTTTTATTTCGTGACTAGAGAAAGTGAGACTGACTCTGGGTTGATGGTCAGGTTTATGATAAGTTGTGTTTTGAAAAGCGTGAACCCAACCAATTCATTTCTTTGGTAAATCAATAAAATCTTTGCTCCCACGTTACATGACATATTTCACTCTTTCATTACTTTATATGCTATATGATTTACAGGGATCAAGTACAGATCTGCCCGCATGCGATTTCGACTTGTGAAGACACTACTCAGAGTATGTACTGCCATTTGCTTTGTGGGCTTATACAACGTGAAAACGTAGCTCGCCTTGGTGCACCATTTGCTTCTTCATTCCTCAAAGTAATCAAATTCTTGGAAGATTACTGGCTTGAGTTATGTTCAAACATAAGGATCGGCCGTGTCAGCGACTGGATAACAGACCCACAATGTGTTTCAGGGATCAGCAAGTTCCTCACTGCTCCAAATCCGGATCTAGCGAGCCTGATTGAACAAGAATGCAGTAAGACATCATGGGAGGCAATTGTGAGGAGACTATGGCCAAAAGCAAAATGCATCGAGGCCGTTGTTACCGGCTCCATGGCACAGTACATCCCGTTGCTGGAATTCTATGGCGGCGGTCTTCCTTTGATTTCATCGTTTTATGGCAGCTCAGAATGTTTCATCGGTGTCAATCTCAATCCTCTGTCTAAGCCTTGTGATGTGTCGTATACAATCATTCCCAATATGGGATATTTCGAGTTCTTAGAGATCAAGAAAGACCATCAAGAAACTGGCCATGATCCAGCTGTGGTCGTCGATCTTGTCGATGTTAAAATTGGCCATGATTATGAACTTGTTGTCACAACGTTTTCGGGTAAGTTGTTTCCATTTGGAAAAATATTCGCAAATTATATTTTATTAGTAAATATAAATTAAATATTTATATAATTTTAACTTTTATTTAAAATTACTTTTAACATTAATTTTTATATATACAAATTAATAAGAAGAAAAATAATTATTTTTACGAATTTAATAGTATTTTTTGTTAGTTTAATAAAATATATTAATTATATAACCAAATTAATAACAATGATATACTTGTAATTATTCTAATAAATTAAACATATTTATATATTTATTTGAAATTTACTTTAGTAATCACACGTCATCATGATATTTCTGTTCAAACACGTCAGAGTAAAATTATTTTATTAAAATGTTTCTCAAATAATGTATTAGAGATTATGGTAGTAACTTAAATCTATTTATATTTATATGAAATTATTTATAAATTAACGTATAAAAAATTTAAAGAAATAAAAAGTATTGTTTTTGCAAATGTAATAGTATTTTTTGGTTAGTTGAATAAATTATATTTATTTTCTAACCAAATTAATATCAGTGGCATATATTGTGATTATTCTAATAAGTTAAACTTTTTTATATATTTAAGCTGAAACTTCATGGGTATTGACACATTAGCATAATATTTTGTTATTAACACATCATGATAAAATTATTTTATTAAAAAGTTTGTCAAATAATATATTAGAGATATTTCGCGTTCCCATATAAATGTGCTTTTAGGGGTTTGTTTGTCTTTATTAAAGAGTCTAATATTGCAGTCATATATATGTTTGTCACATGATGTATATATGATTTACAGGTCTGTATAGGTACCGTTTGGGGGATGTTTTACGAGTGACTGGTTTCTACAAAAGTGCACCACAGTTCCATTTCGTAGGAAGACAGAAAGTTGTTTTGAGCATCGATTTAGACAAGACCTATGAAGATGACCTTTTTAAGGCAGTAACAAACGCGACGGTCCTGCTGGAGCCACATGACCTGATGCTCATGGATTTCACTAGCCGTGTGGATTCCTCATCCTATCCAGGACACTACGTGCTCTATTGGGAACTCGGGAGCAAAGTTAAGGACGCAAAGCTCGAGCCCGACCGCAATGTGTTGGAGGAATGCTGCTTCACCGTTGAGGAATCTCTTGACTCTGTTTACAGAAAATTACGAAAGAATGATAAGATCATTGGACCACTTGAGATTAAGGTTGTTAGGCGTGGGGCTTTCGACGAGCTCATGAAATTATTCTTGTCTCGAGGCTCTTCTCTGAGTCAATACAAGACACCGAGGTCGGTGACTAGTGAAGAAGCCTTGAAGATCTTGGAGGCGAACGTTGTTTCTGAGTTTCTTAGCCAGAAAACTCCGTTATGGGAGCCACGTGAACTACACTCCAGCCGATAATACCGCAAGTTACATAATCAGTGTGACTTGAAGCAGATGGGAAACAAATCTTAAATTTAAACAAGTAACAAACTCTCAAGTAAACTTCGCTATATCATATATTTCATTTTACTTATTATCAAACAAGACAGGCATTTAATTAATCAAACATATCACTGCATTACAATCGTCGAATATAAAGCGAATCAGACAGAGTCGTGTTTTTCGATTGTCAAACATCACATGATGATACGACAGCGTTTTCTGCACTAGCTTTAGATGCGGACCTACGATTTACGAAAGCTAGAGGATTGCGGGGCCCACTAGTAAGATCCAAGGGCTATTGCTTTTCCGGACACGTCACAGATTCCGCAAACTCAACCCATATATCATTTTTTTCGCGTCAGTAAACGGAGTGATTCGCCATCAATCTGTCTGTATTCTTAGGAAATTCCGGCGACGATGATGCCACCGGAGTTACAGCCGCGGCTGTTCCGGCCGCATATATCCTCTTCCTCCAGTGAACCTACTTTGTCTTCCTCCTCTTACTCCCCTCACATGAGCCCTGGCTCAACCAGAAACTTCATCGATCGAACTACTGCTGCCTCTAGATCCAACAACTCTCGGTTCTCTGCCTCTTCCTTCGCTTACAATGGACGGATCGCCATTGCTCTTGTTCCCTGCGCCGCCTTCCTCCTCGACCTCGGCGGCGCTCCGGTTGTCACTACTCTTACCATCGGCCTCATCATATCTTACATCGTCGATTCTCTCAATTTAAAATTCGGAGCCTTCCTGGGTATATGGATGTCGCTGCTCGTCGCTCAGATCTCCTTCTTTTTCTCCTCTTCTCTCATTTCCTCCTTCAACTCCGTCCCTCTAGGCTTGCTCGCCGCTTTCCTCTGCTCCGAGACCACCTTCCTAATCGGCTGCTGGAGTTCTCTCCAGTTCAAGTGGCTTCAGCTGGAAAATCCTGCCATTGTTGTCGCTCTAGAGCGCCTCTTGTTCGCCTGCGTCCCCTTCACTGCCTCTTCGCTTTTCGCCTGGGCTACCATCTCTGCCGTCGGGATGAACAACTCTTCTTACTATTTCCTCGTGTTTGCCTGCGTCTTCTACTGGGTTTTCGGTATTCCTAGGATTTCTTCATTCAAGACCAAGCAGGAAGCTAAGTATCATGGAGGAGAGGTCCCTGATGATAACTTTATCCTTGGACCGCTCGAGAGCTGTTTCCTTTCACTGAATTTGATGTTTATGCCGCTTCTCTTTCACGTGGCTTCACATTACTCTGTGATATTCTCATCAGCTGCCTCAATTTGCGATTTACTGCTTCTGTTCTTTATCCCTTTCCTGTTCCAGCTCTACGCCTCCACAAGAGGTGGTCTATGGTGGATTACCAAGGATTCCCAGCAGCTGCAGAACATTCGGATTGTAAATGGAGCCATTGCCATGGTCATTATTGTGATCTGTTTGGAGATTAGAGTTGTTTTCCGCTCTTTTGGGAAGTATATTCAACTGCCCCCTCCATTGAACTACCTTCTGGTGACCACAACACTGCTTGGAGGTGCGGCTGGCGCTGGTGCATCTGTTCTTGGAATGATCTCAAGTGCTCTTAGTTCAGCCCTTTTTACAGCTTTAGCTGTGATTGTGAGTGCTGCTGGAGCTATCGTTGTGGGATTTCCACTTCTGGTAAGTATTTTACTTCCCATTGCATAACTCCTATTTCTATCGTAATCACTATCTTGTTCCTTGAGCTTTCCTGTAAATCTTTGTAATCAAATTATGATTGGAATTAGACGAATAGTATCCCATAGATTTCTTTTCTTTAGGCTAGCATATTGTACGTTTTCGTGACTGGATCAATGGTATAAGCTTTCGAAGGCTGTAGGTACAAATTTGAATTGCAAAAATGTTTACAAAAACTTAACCTTAGCATATATTTGCCTAAAGCTGGTAATATTACGTTGTCCTATAAGTTGTGATTCTAACTACATGTATGACATATAGACTAAGGCATATATTGACAGTTTGTCTCGGTGCCTCTAATGCGGAAGCTTCTTATAAATATGCACACTATTTTTTTGTTAAAGAGAAAGGTGACATGTATGGAGTTGCTGATATCATTACAGTAGTCTTGTAGAACTTGCGGCAGCTAATTGATACAGTTGCTTTATTGTTTGCCGCTCCCAAGTATAGTATACTTCCATGTCTGAAAGTTTCCTTTTTGAAAATGACTCATTGAATTCTATTACCGCCTTATCTGTTATGCCGTGTCTTTGATTTATGCCTACCTCTAGTAACAATAGAATTTTACATCCCATCTTATCTTGCAGTTTACACCGCTTCCTGCAATTGCTGGACTTTATTTTGCTCGCTTTTTTACAAAGAAAAGTGTGCCCTCTTACTTTGCATTTGTTGCCCTTGGAAGCTTAATGGTTATATGGTTCGTAATGCATAATTACTGGGATTTAAACATATGGTTGGCCGGCATGTTCCTCAAATCATTCTGTAAGCTTATTGTGGCTAACATTATCATATCCATGGTCATCCCTGGTCTTGTTCTTCTCCCATCAAAATTTCACTTCCTGACTGAAGCTGGTATGGTGGCCCACGCATTATTGCTGTGTTACATTGAAGACCGCTTTTTCAATTACTCAAGCATATACTATTATGGAATGGAAGACGATGTGATGTACCCTAGCTACATGGTTATCTTGACAACGCTAGTAGGATTGGCTGTGGTGAGAAGACTATTTTCTGATCACCGAATTGGACAAAAGGCAGTATGGATCTTGACATGTCTGTATTCAGCAAAGTTGGCTATGCTCTTCCTATCATCAAAATCAATTGTGTGGATGTCTGCAGCTCTATTGCTGGCTGTTTCCCCTCCCTTACTACTATACAAGTATGTACTATGCATTTTAACTTTTAGAAGCACTGCATCTTGAATTTTAACATTGATTCTATTTTACTCCATTGTTGGAATGTGCAGGGAAAAGTCGAAATTTGCCTCTAAAATGAAACCATGGCAAGGTTATGCCCATGCAACAGTAGTTGCTATCTCTGTTTGGTTTTGCCGGGAAACAATTTTTGATGCTTTGCAGTGGTGGAATGGTAGACCTCCGTCTGATGGCTTGCTTCTTGGTTTCTGCATCGTTTTAATTGGTCTGGCCTGTATACCGATTGTTGCCCTCCACTTTTCGCATGTCCTGGTATGTGTCTGTTATAATTTTTGCTTCTGTTTCGAATGATGTATTTCTGTTTGGTCATCTAGAAAAGGAACTGATCTTCCATTTGTGGATCCAGTAAGTTATTATCAGTGCTACTTAGGAAAGAGTTTTTCGAGAAGATTTTTAACTGGACCTAAAGTCAGTGGCATTACTTTAGCAAGCCTCTAGTTCTTGATTCCTATGAGCTTATTTAAAATGTTCCGAGTGTCGATTACTACTAGAGGTTACAGTATGGAATTAAAGCATGACAAAAGAACATATATTTATGTTTTGAAGGAAAATTGCTCTGTATAGTTGCATTCTTGAAAGCATTCGTGTTATAAACCTCCACCTAATCTACATTGTGTAGTAAGACTATCTAGTTTTTGTTGTGCTGCAACTAAGGACTTCATTTTAAGATATTTAATACTAAAAAGAGATGGTTCAGTTGTTGCTTTTTAGTGATCAGGAGAATTTTCTTGCATTTTGCAGTCAGCTAAGAGAAGCTTGGTATTGGTAGTGGCAACTGGATGCATGTTTATTATGATGCAGCCACCGATGCCTATGACGTGGAGTTATCATTCAGATATGATCAAGTCTGCTCGCCAGTCAGCTGATGACATCTCCATCTACGGATTCATGGCATCCAAACCGACATGGCCATCTTGGTTGCTTATTGTAGCACTCCTGTTGATTCTTGCGGCTGCCACATCTCTTATACCAATCAAATATGTGGTAGAACTGAGAGCATTTTACTCCGTTGCCATGGGTTTAGCTCTCGGTGTTTACATATCTGCAGAATTCTTTCTGCAAGCTGCTGTTCTACACGCCCTGATCGTTATAACAATGGTGTGTGCCTCAATTTTTGTCATATTCACCCATTTTCCATCTGCCTCAAGCACGAAGCTGCTCCCTTGGGTATTTGCCCTTCTCGTGGCTCTATTTCCAGTGACATATTTGTTAGAAGGGCAGGTCAGAATTAAAAATGATCTCAGTGATAATGTTGCCTGGGGTTGGGACACAAGGGAGGAGGATAAGAAAGTCACAACCATGTTGGCCATTGAAGGTGCAAGAACATCTCTTCTAGGTCTCTATGCAGCGATATTTATGCTTATAGCTCTCTTGATTAAGTTTGAGCTCACTTCGTTATTTCGTGAGAAAGTCTCTGAGAGAAGTGGTGTGTCAAAAACCCAAGGCGGTGCAAGGGGAATTTTCCCGACACGAATGAGGTTGATGCAGCAACGCCGAGCCTCCTCGATCCAAATCTTTGCAATAGAGAAAATGTCAGAAGATGGAGCGGCCTGGATGCCTGCTGTTGGTAATGTCGCCACCATAATGTGCTTTGCCATATGCTTAATCCTCAACATCCACATCTCCGGTGGCTCAAGCCAAGCGATATTCTTCCTGGCTCCAATCTTACTTCTCCTGAACCAAGACTCTGATCTCTTATCTGGTTTTGGCGATAAACAGAGATACTTCCCGGTTACTCTAGCGGTATCAACGTACTTGGCGTTATCCTCTCTCTACACTGTATGGGAAGAAGTTTGGTACGGTGGGAACACAGGTTGGGGGATTGAAATTGGAGGCCGTGAATGGTTCTTTGCAGTAAAGAACCTCGCTCTCCTAATACTCACATCGCCAGGTCACATTTTATTCAATAGATACGTGTGGAGTTACACCAGTAAACACTCGGACGCGTCACCGATGCTGACAGTGCCACTTAGCTTTGCAGCAGTGGTTACAACCGACGTGTTTCAGGTTCGGCTTCTGGGGGTATTAGGCATTGTTTACTCTGCTGCTCAGTATGTGATATCTAGGCAGCAATATATGAATGGCCTGAGGTATATTTAGACAGTCGTAGGAATAGTATGTTTGAGCCCTTTTTGTAGCGGAATTTGTGAAACAATGTTTTTTTATTTTCCCTACTTTGTGTTTCTCACAGAATTGATAAAATCAAAGATCAAACCAAACGAAATTCGTAAACCGGATTTTCTACTTTTAAACAATACTTACATAAAAAAAGAATATTTTGGTCAGATATGATGTCTCCAGATATTTTTAGTGTTGCTTATTATTTGAGTATTTTTATAATAGATCAAATACTCATTTTTATATATTGTTCCTTTTTTAAAATGGCTTAGTTAATATATTAAGAATGATATAAATCAAATATTACTCATTTTTATTCAAATCAGGTTACAAATAATTTTATCGGTGGTATGGATAATACCATTCAACAAATCTAAAAACCAAAATGCAATAATGTTTTAGTAAAATCGTAGAAACCTCCTCATGTATTCAACAACAAATAACATAAAAGAGTACATATTGTGAACATCAAAGCGAAAGCCATATAACAACTTAACAAAGGATATGGTTGAAGAACAGAAGCCAAAGGTTCATCTTTTATTTTATTACCACCGAAAACAGAATATGATGATCGAAGCAAAGCTTGTTTCCTTAATGGCTGGCAAGTTTGAGAGTGTTGGCCTTCTCTTGCAGTGTACCAAGCAGACTCTCGAAACTCTTCTTGAAAGAATCTACTCCTTCTTCCTCCAACTGTTCTCCTACCTTGTTCCAGTCTATTCCCAGCTTCTCTATTGCACTGTAAATCCCTTCCGCTTCTGATACATTCGCATCTATTGTCCTCTTAACAGTTCCATGATCGACGAATGCTTCCAGGGCTTGATCCGGCATGGTTGACACCTAAAATAAAAATAAAAAACAAGATAGAATCGCTTGTTTACAGATTCCAGAGCTTAGGAATATACCTCCATAGCATTACTACAGCATTTGGATCTTCAACATTTGACCACTAATCTCTAATCCTACTGGATATCGACTTAAATACTCAATAAACAAAAGGATGATGACTCACAGTGTCAGGTCCGATGAGAGGAGCAACATACAAGGTGTCTGAGTATGCTGGGTTCTTAACACTTGTTGATGCCCAGAGTAGCCTCTGTTTCTTGGCACCTTTCTTAACCAGAGCTTCCCATCTTGGACCTGAGAACTTCTTCTGGTACAGCTTGTATGCTAATGCAGCTTGAGCCACAGCCGCCTACAGGAGTATATAATCCGTGTCATAAGCTCATACTCAATTCACAGTAGCTGGTGTAAGATTCTCAGCAATGAACCAAGCATTACCTTGCCACGGAGATCTAGGGCTTCTGGGGTACCAATTTGCTCAAGCATCTTGTCCATGAGAGTATCCACCCGACTGACAAAGAAGGAAGCAACACTGGTTACTCTCGAGAGGTCATCAAGTCCAGATGCCTCGAGGCCATCCAAATATGCATCTATCACTGCTTCATATCTGGCGATTGAGAATATAAGCTGGAACAGAACAAAACAAGGCTATATCATATAAGGCCGGATGAGAAACAAGATTTAGAAAACGCAACATCATAGCATCCCTTCATTCGAACTAATCTAGTTTCAGTTTACAAACCAGCCTAGAAATCCAGTGACATAGCACGCCATCACACTCTACAAGAATTTGAAGTATTATAACTAATTTTCCTTTGAAGTTCTTCAACAAGTTGTAATAAAGACATGAATAACGCTACACATTTGGGAAAGTTACCGTGACATTGACACTTATTCCAGATGCAATGACATCCCTGATGGACGGAATGCATGGAGCAGTAGCAGGGATCTTAATGTAGACATTACGCCGGTTGACAACCTTGTGAAGAAATTTAGCAGCTTCAACAGTCCCTTTGGTATCATCAGCAAGTCTAGGTGAAACTTCAACAGAGACATAGCCATCCGCACCTTCTGTCTGGTCATAGATTGGCTCAAAAAGTTGGCATGCATCCTGAATATCCTTCACCACGAGTTCCCAATACGCGCTTTCAATGTCTTTTCCCGACTCCACAAGTGACCTGATAGTGTATGCATCCAAAATTAAGATGGGAGAAAACGAAACAAGAAACAAGTTTCCATCAGAGCTGTTATGAACAGATCAGTGAACTTTTCACATAGGACAAGAATGCTAAAGTTTTATTAGCATGTACGTGTATTCACAACCACAGGTCAAGACAACCGCTGCTTCAATTGTTTCAAACGCCAATTTCTAAGTTTGTGTGTTTACATGTGAAAAAGAAAGAAAGAAAATTCTACATTCTTTTAAAAAGAAATAAATCATTTCCATTTACTTAAAATATTGATATGCATCAACAATGTAGAAAAAGGAGTACCTGAACTGATCATTATAAGCATTTGAAGTGGATATGGCTTTCTGGAAGATCTGCAAAGGTTTAAACAGTGAAAGGCAAACAATTAATAAAAAGAAAGCCAAACCACAGAGATGAGAAGAAAGATATGAAGAAATATTACCGCAGGGTTGCTAGTGACGCCTCTGACGCCACGGGCAATGAGCGGGAGAAGATCAGTGACAGGACGACAGAGGTTATCATACCAAGGACTCTGACCTTCTTTCTCATACAGATCGTGAAGAGTCGTTCTCTTCCAATCACTTCCATTATCACCAGAGACTGAACATCTGACACTGAAAATTAACCAAAAACGAAACAAGACACACTCATCATCACCCAAAATCAGCTTCTTCACACACACACACATACACGAAAAAAGGAGTTGCTTTTTCTTAATCCATCACATCAAAAAAGTTAACCAGCATAAGACACAATAAAACCCAGAGCGAGAAACAGACAAACACATGCATAGCTGAATAGATGGATGCACTTACAAGAGGGAAGGTCTCGATTGTTGATTATAACGAAGAGAAAGCTGACAAGAGGAAAGTTTCGCGTTCAAACCGCTTCTACCGCGGAAATCAACCAAGGATCTGGGTAAGACGGAAGAAGAAGAAGAAGATCTGGGACTGGAATGAACGGAAGTAGAGCGGGTAAGATTAACGAGATTCGAAATGGTAGCCATTTTTGCGTTGAGTAAAGTATGAAACTTTTTATTGGTTTGATCGGAGGAGAAATAGAAAAACAGCAGAAACAGGGTTGGTGAGTTTTGAGTTAGGTCGGAAACGCAAACGGCGAAATAAATATTATATTATGGTATGGGATAGATGCTAATAGTTGACTATTTCTACGTCCTTATGATGTCATAAAAGTACAATTTATGAAAATATGTTACTCTTGTATAGTTTACAAGTAAATGCAAAATTTTAATTTGATGTATAAATTCATTTCAATAAATTTTCATGATTAAAGTTTTTTATTGGCTTAGTTATAATTACATTTCATAACGAAGCCACCTTGTAAATAAAATAATAATACACAGGAAACTGTCTTATGATTGGCATGATAGGTTGCATAGTCAAGCAAAGACCTTTGGGTTGTAATTTTCGCCAATTTGCAATGGCCATTGCTACTTCACAAGGGTCGGGAGATGTCATTTCCATATCTCAAGAAAACACAATACAGTTAACGCTTTAATCCTCCCTATAATTTACCCAAATGTGTATCTATGACACAGCTGAGATCCAATAATTAGACGAGAAATATTCATAACCAAATCTTGAAAAAACATAACACACTTGGGAAATATAATTA
This sequence comes from Pugionium dolabratum, assembly GCA_018901945.1. Classification (NCBI taxonomy): domain Eukaryota; kingdom Viridiplantae; phylum Streptophyta; class Magnoliopsida; order Brassicales; family Brassicaceae; genus Pugionium; species Pugionium dolabratum. The sequence goes on from JAEVFF010000263.1 coordinate 194,747, forward strand.
TGGACATTCAGGTACTTTGAATGATTGAGAACTCACGAGACTGTCTTGCGAATACAGTTTCTACGCATTGTTTTCTGGATTAAACAATAAGAAGCTGTATTGGTACAGCAAATATGACAAGTTTGTATTATTCAGCAAAAGCAAGCCAAATCTTGCTCTAATATGCCGGAAAAATATAATAACAAAAACAGATGAAGTTTAATAGAACCCAACAGTATTTGTTGTGCAGTGTTCATCAGCCAATGAGTAACTTATTCTCTTCCAAGAAGCTGTAGGTTGGTACTTCCAGATTGTAAGGTGCAGGTCCTTTCCTAATTCTTCCAGAAATATCATAATGTGAACCGTGGCACGGACAAAACCAACCCCCATAATCACCTGCATTAGGCAAGGGGATGCACCCCAAATGAGTGCAGACTCCAACTACCACTAACCATTCCGGATTCTTTACCCTAACGGAGTCTTCTTGTGGATCCCTCAGAGATCCAAGATCCACGCTATTTGCCAGCTTAATGTCATCTTCTGTTCTTCGCCTAATGAAGACGGGCTTTCCACGCCACTTTACTGTGACCGTAGTTCCCGGTTCTATGCTTGCAAGGTCAACCTCAAGGGATGCAAGGGCAAGGACATCTTTACTAGCAGACATGCTTACAACAAGCTTCAGAACAAGAAGGCGGATAACAGAGGCATAGACAAACCTCCCACCCGACAAGACAAAATAGGCAAACGCACGCTTGCTAGGATCACCAGGTGGGTAACGCTCATGGTTATGGTTGTCATAGATAATTTTTGAGTTTGGTGTTTTGACAGCTTCGACGGTGGCTGGGAGTTCCGAATCAAAACCTAACTCGTTTCCTTGGGTAAGGACTTGAGAAGAGAAACCTGAGAATAGTATGAAACATTGACTCACATCAGGGAAGACTTTTTTTTTGGGTCTAGTGTTCTACAACTATAAGTATTAACTATTAAGTGACGAACGGACTGCTACTGTCAAGATGCAACCAAAAAAAGCAAGAAAATCCAAAATTCAGATGCTTGCAATACAGAAATGTTTACAACACAACAAATCTCTAAAGCTCAGATGACAAATATAGCTCTTCCGGGTACCAAAATAGAGATTCCAGAATGCAAGTTCCTCAGAATGCCTTTTAACAGCTATAAATACTCCAAACATGTATAAACATGCATATATATCTCCCTATTAATGAAAAAATACATGGATACAACAATACCCGAATTTCAGAAATCAAGAAGGCAGTATGAATCACACAATGGATAGCGCAGCCTAAGGATTTACAAACAGGAAGCTTTCCTCAACAAACATTACATATCCGATCAATCAACTCAAAATTCCCTGCATTCTCTGAACTTACTGGTCAAAACTATTCCAGAAAGGAGAGGAATGAAACGAAAAGGTACAGCAAGCTCCAATACACGGTCTAGTTCATGGAATTCAAATCATATAACGTGTTTGTTCCCACGGATCATCGCTTACATACCATACTAAGATTATCAAATCCTTCCCGAGACTCATACAAGCAAAAAAAAGGGTTTGTGTGTTTGAATCATTCAATCAATAAAACTGCAAACAACACCAGAAATGAAATTGAATCCAGAGAAAGAAAGGGTAGTAGATCTGTAGACCTCTTATAAGGCTCATGTGGAAAGAATTGAAAGATAAAACATCTGCAGAGGCGACGCTTTTAGTGGTTGAAGACGAGTCGCCGCCAACCGAGAGGGTATGGTCTCGGGAGACGACGAAGGAGATGGCAGTTGAAGATCTCTGCGAAACAGACAAAAGTCTCCTCCCAGCTACTCGCAGCATCTCTGATGAATGTGTTATGGATAGAATCTAGGGTTTCGCTCTGGCAAGAACAGAATTCTAAGATTAGGGAAGGGCGATTCTAATGCAATAGTCCCTTAGAAAAGACAATCTCCGAGGAAACGTCAATTGTTTTTACTAAAGGTTAATATACTACGAGGATTTTGACGGGCGTGGCCACTTCACTTTAGTTTTTTTTTTTTTACAGGTTGAGATTTTTTAGTTTGTCTCTTTTCTATTTTGGGTATAGATTTCTTTTTTAAATGAGATATAGTTACTAAATAGGATTGGATTAGCTAAAATGTGTCCGGCGAATCATTATTAGGAGGAAGTTGTACAAATCTATTGTTCGTTGCGATCATGAAGTTGATGCGAATTAGTTTCAAGAGAAAAATCTCTACTCATGAGATTCACAAGCATATACCTCAAAAAGTCACTAGAAGAGATCACACTCAAGAAGTGATCAACAGAGAGTAGTGCAACAGCTAATAAGACAAACTCGTACAATGGATTTGTTCTTGGGAAATAATCATGTTTTTATACATTTGGATGACCAGGAAATCACAACTTTCATTGAAAAAAAGAAACAGCAAGTTTTCTGGCTCAATTGTGATGGCCAATAGTGACACTGACAGGTTTAAACTATTCAGCAAAACAAGACAATCTTACTGAGAGACAAAAGTGTGATGAAAGATAACTTCCACACTACATATATATATATTTAAAAAACATATGAAAGAACGTATTCTCTTCACTGAGACTAAGACACTAATTGTTGTGCAGTGTTCATCAGCCAATGAGTAGCTTATTCTCTTCCAAGAAGCTGTATGTTGGTACTTCCAGATTGTAAGGTGCAGGTCCTTTCCTAATTCTTCCTGAGATATCATAATGTGAACCGTGACATGGACAAAACCAACCCCCATAATCACCTGCATTAGGCAAGGGGATGCACCCCAAATGAGTGCAGACTCCAACCACCACTAACCATTCCGGATTCTTTACCCTAACTGAGTCTTCTTGTGGATCCCTCAGTGATCCAAGATCCACGCTATTTGCCAGCTTAATGTCATCTTCTGTTCTTCGCCTAATAAAGACGGGCTTTCCACGCCACTTTACTGTGACCGTAGTTCCCGGTTCTATGCTTCCAAGGTCAACCTCAAGGGATGCAAGGGCAAGGACATCTTTACTAGCAGACATGCTTACAACAAGCTTCAGAACAAGAAGACGGATAACAGAGGCATAAACAAACCTCCCACCCGACAAGACGAAATAGGCAAATGCACGCTTGCTAGGGTCACCAGGTGGGTAACGCTCATGGTTATGGTCGTCATAGACAATCTTTGAGTTGGGTGTTTTAACAGCTTCGATGGTGGCTGGGAGTTCTGAAGCATAACCTATCTGGTTTTCTTGGGTAAGGACTTGAGAAGAGAAACCTGAAAATAGCATGAGGCATCAATATATTCACATCAAGGTAAATTTTTTTGGGTCAAAAGTGTTCTACAAAAATAAGTATTAAGCAACAAAATATTCAAGAAATGACAATGAAGAAAGGACTACTGCAGGAGTATAAGAAATTCAGGAGTATAATGCAGGAGTATAAGAAATTCATCCAAGATATTCTACCATGACATCATTTTCATATAAAACTAAAAATGCAAATAAACGCGAAAACAAATTCAATAATCATTGATCAGACGGCTTTGCATTACCGAAATGCTTACAAGGCAACAAAAGTCCGCAAACATAGATTCCAGATGCAGGTTCCTAATCATGCGTTTTAGCTAGTATAAATCCTCCAAACAAAGTATAGTTAACATGGACATCCACCTCCATAATAATGAAGAAATACATGGATTCACAAGACAAGCTCAAGTTTTAGAAAAAGCAGCCAAAGATTTTACAAACAAGAAACTTTCCTCAAAGAGAGGATTATATTAGAACGGGTCAATTCATAGCCGATCGATCAACTCGAATGTCCGTTTCTTTCTGGACGAAATACGTAATAATAGAAGGCAAAACTATTCCAGCAAGGAGCTGCAAACACGGATCATTGGTTTAATAAACGGTAGTTCATGGAATTTAAAACAGATAACACGTCTGTTCCCACGGATCATTGCGTAGGGAATCTCAATCATTCCGGGCCAAGGGAAAAATGATAATTTTTTTTGGTTAAGAACATTCAATCAATAAAACTACAAGCACCAGAAATGAAAACCATAATTAAAATCAATCCAAGGATGTAGATAGGCAGACCTCTAATAAGGCTCCCGTGGTAAGAACTGAAAGATAAAAGATCTGTAGAGGCGACGGAACCGGGGGCTGAAAAGGATTCGACGGCAACGGAAAGGGTATTGTTTCGGGAGAACACGAAGGAAGTCGCAGCCGAAGATCTCTGCGAAACAGACAAAAATCTCCTCCCTGCTACTCGCAGCATCTCTGATCAATGGATTATGAACGAATCTAGGGGTTTCGTTCTAGAAATAACAGTATCTTAAGGTTAGAGTTATAGAGATAGCCGATGCTATTTGATGTCACGGTCTCTGAAATTTGAGAAAATTGAAAATTTGTTTTCCTATAGGTTAAGGTAAGTATTAGGAAATATGTCGGACTCAAAACCAACCAACTCACAATAAGTTGAATAACCTATATTATTTATATGATTTTTACACATTTTAATAGATATATTCGAAATATGGAAGGATACGAACCAACATCTCAAACATATCACGATAATATGAATCATTTATACAGATCATTTATAATGTAAGAAACTGTTTTTATAAAAAATCTTACTGTTTTTATAAAAAATCGTATGTCATATTAACTTTGTGTTCTAATACCATATATGAAACATTGGTATTCAATCTAAAAAATAATTGATAATAACTGGAGTGGTTCATAATATTTGTGTAGAAAGTTATTTTTAGACGAAACGTGAGATTTTTATTCATTCAAATAGTAAGTTCTAGTTTACCTGATTTTAAATAAAAAAAGTTGCTTTCTCAACGGTGTTAAGAAAACTAAGGGAATAATATAAAATTGACGGTGTTCTCACTGATCATTAAAGCAGAACCGTGGCAACTTCATTTTCTCGTTTCGCTTCTTGGTAATTATTTACACCTTAATCGTGTCTGTTCTTTACCAAATTGCCAATCTAAACCAAAACTACGATAATTGTAATAATTTGATCGTAATTTGTTGTCCCTAAAAATTCATTTTGAAGCAAATAAAAGATATGTAATTGCAATGACGAATATTCAAAACGAGAAAGTGCTATATTTTGTTTCCCTGGAGGATCATATTTATTTGTCAATAATGACACAAACATGTTTCCATTTTCTGCTCTTCGCTTGAGAAAATTGTTATATTTTTCAGAGGTTGCTGAGGTCAACAGGTTCACGGAGAAGCCTTTCCATCTGCTGTGCCCTCGTCCTGATAGACATGTCCAACACCTTTTGTTGAAACTCTACTATTAGCCCACCATAGATACTCGGATCTATCTGCATACCACCATAGAACCCGTGTTTAGATCCCGACTTTATGATCACAAAGCCTGTGATCAACCATCACATTACATACCTTCTGTTCCACGGTTACTTTCTTCCCTTCTCCAATTATCTCCTGGAGCGTCTCCTTCAGTTCCTTCTCTTCAGCAGCGGGAAGTGGCTGTCGGTTCAAACATTAGTTTAAATCCAAAATGCTGATTTATGGTTTCTTTACGAGATTACAGTACCAAACTATAGTTTTACCATGACTGTGGTGACCAAAACTTTGACATCACCCCTATGTGCTGTTGTCAGCTGCATAAATTTCTTCACAATCAACTCTAGGTTCTTCAGCTTTCCATTCTCGGCTAACAAAGCTGTTTTAGAAAAGCAGCCAAGGTTTTTTTATCATTGTCGACCAAAATCATAATACAGGGCATCTTTTTGAACTTGGTTACATACAGAGGAAATTCTTTGTGGGTTCTGCAAACTTTGCTTGACCACAAACATCCATAATAGCAGCCAGTCTTGTCTCTCTAGGAACAGAGGGATCTTTTGTAAACTGTGCAAAAGTAGGGCATGTTTTCATTGCCTCGATCATCTCAGAAAGATCCGCCTCAATCTTTTCCAAGGCATTAAGTTTCACAGCTGCAATGTACAGCCACGAAGCAAAGTTCCCAGATTCACCAACTAAAGCCACAGGCACCTAAAACAATATACAAAATCTAAGAACACAACAAATATAAATTCCGGTGATATTAATGGAACAAAATTCAGCTATGAATCGGTTCAGTTCATGCTAATCCAACAATCCAAGCCATTATGGCGATTCTCACATCTATGAAATACTATGATGTATACACATACATGCAATATCAACCTTAGTACGATAATTAACTAGAAAAAGAGCAATCCTCTTAGTAAGTACTGAAAACTGAAGTGTAAGGATCACGTAGTTGATAGCGCATATAAGGGCGTGTACCTTAACATTACCGGACTTTTGAGCCGAAGCAGTTGCATAATCTCTCAACTGCGATAGAAAAAAACAAAAAAGTAAATACTAATTAATAGCATACTCGGGAAAATCTAAGAAGAATAACAGATACAATTAAGGAGCTTCAAAAACATCGAATGCAGAACAATGTAAACGCGAAAATAGGATAATGTCATCCTCTCCTGTTATCACGCAAATCATACGATCGGATCGATTTGATTCCTACCAAAACACTGGAGTCGAGATTTGATTCGTAAGAATACGATTACCGCAGGGATAAGCGGCGCTCCGCGAGGAAAGGATCTCGCAGAGGAGACAGAATCCGATACGGAGACGTTCTTGAGGAAGGAAATCCCAGATCTAATACGACCAGCTAAAGCCATATTATTGCAGACAGGAGATAGGAACCCTATAAATGAGTATAAGTTGATCAGCTGGTTGCTCTGTCGAGCAAAGAGAAGAAACTGGTCAGAGGATGAAGGTAACTGAATTGGGCTTTACTGGGCTCACGCTTTTTATTGAGCTTACAGAGATTCCATTTTTTTTTCTTATCGCGAGCTCTATAATTAATAATTAATAGTAACTAGATAAATATAATATTATTTATTATTAAATATAAATTAAATATTCATACAATTTTAACTAATTAAAATTATTTTAATAATAATTTTTGTATACGTAAATTAATAACAAAAACATAATTATTTTTACGAATTTAATAGTATTTTTTGGTTAGTTGAACAAAATACATTGATTCTCTAACCAAATTAATAACAATGATATATATCATAATTATTGTACTAACTTAAATCAATTTATATATTTATATAAAATTTATTATGTTGATGATACGTCATCATAATATTTCTGTTAATAACATGTCCAGGTAAAATTATTTTCTTAAAATATTTCTCAAATAATATATTAAGGATTTTCGTTTATGTGCGACGGACTACCACTTACGATATATTATTATTGATTTATTTGTCATATTCGTGACTACTATATATTTTTATTTGTTTATTTATCATATTTGTCATAGTTATGTACGATTAGTTGTAATGATTAGTTTGTAACGGTTAGATGTTATAAAAAAAATATAACCTTTATTATATAGAGAAAATTGTCAATTTTGAATAGGGTTAGACTAACCCACCGAATTAATTTTGTCGATTAAGATTTCGACTAATCAAAAATACATATCCAGTAATAATTTATAAATGTTACTATATTATCTATATACTTCATATATTTTAGATATATTTAGAAATTGTAGATACTAACCGTATGTGATGGGATATAACTTGCAATTACTTTTCCAAACATAAATCGACCTTTTGATGGACTGAACTTGTGGTTTTAATCGAGAAATGCTAAAGTTCACCGTGTAAACGGTCGACATTCAAATCCAGCAGATCGCCAATAACATTCAAAATTCCCGGCGCAAGAACGCTGAAAAGATCTACGGCCAATTAACCGAGTCGTAACCTATTATTTCCACTTAGTAATCATATTCAACGGGTTGTGATTCCTTAGCGCACATGGAGAGCGTTACACCTGATTATTTCCATTCACTGACCTTATTTCTCGAGCCAATAAAAGGCAACAGTCTCTTTGCCACAAAGAAAATTCTCCCATTCTTCTTCGCTCAGCTCCGACAAGAAAGGGCGAAGAATCTCGCTCCTCGAATTTTGCTTAGCCATCGATTCCCGTAGGTAAGTTTGGATCTCTGTCGCTTTAAATCTCTTTTTTCTCTCCCTTTTGTCTATCTGTTTCTCTGTTTTTTATCAACAAGGTAAAAATTATATAGTTTAGTGCTGAAGATCTGATGCGTTGAGTGTTCATGTTTTGATAGAACAGATCTATTTCTTTAATCTAGTCTGCTTGTGTAATCCTCGAAATTTTTCGACTCTGTTGTTTGTAATTGATGCCATCTAGTTACTAATTCATGGATCTGTTCTGCGGACCTCATTATTGAAGATTTTTCTGCTTCGATTATGCTCGTGTTTTAGTTTCTGGGTCGCATCATTTCACAGGGTAACATTTGGATTGATATGTTACATATTTCATTTTGAGCTCCATCTCATGCGTCAGAGTCGTACCTCTGTATAGCTCCTTTCATAGGAAACCAATCCCATGTTTTCTTCATCATTTTTGGGTGTTTTCACTTCTTCTTTTTTACCTGTAGCTTCTCCTATTTTGTTGGTGGATACGACAATTTTCAAATCAAACTGCTTCAATGTGTTTCTGTGGCGCATAAAAGCATTTGCTGACGTCTTACAGAGTCCATGCCTTATATAGCTGACTAAGGGTTGCTTAATTTTTCAGAGGTCAAAATGGTTGATCAGACTCAGCACCCCACGATTATGCAGAAGGCTTCTGGCCACTTTCTGCGCTCGAGTGTTTCTCAGGACATTCATGATTATGCCTCCTCGGCTTTCCAGAGGCCTGCTACATACCAAAGGCGTGCAGCATACGGGAACTACTCCAATGCTGCGTTTCAGTGTCCTCTTGCGGCCACATCTCGGATTACATCAATTGCTTCTCCTGTGTTTGTCCAAGCTCCAGGAGAGAAAGGATTCACTAACTTTGCCATTGATTTTCTGATGGGTGGTGTTTCTGCTGCTGTGTCAAAGACCGCAGCTGCTCCCATTGAGCGTGTCAAGCTTTTGATCCAGAACCAGGATGAAATGCTCAAGGCTGGCAGGCTCTCTGAGCCCTACAAGGGTATTGGTGACTGTTTCGGCAGGACAATCAAGGATGAAGGTTTTGGTTCTTTGTGGAGAGGAAACACCGCTAATGTCATCCGTTATTTCCCCACTCAGGTTGGTTAAGTTTCACTTCTTTGCTCCTGAAAAAAATGTTTAGTACTATATGATGCATTGGTTACTGAGCCATCTTGCCCTTGCTAGGCCTTGAACTTTGCATTCAAAGATTACTTCAAGAGGCTTTTCAACTTCAAGAAAGACAGGGATGGCTACTGGAAGTGGTTTGCTGGTAACTTGGCATCTGGAGGTGCTGCTGGTGCATCTTCCCTTCTCTTTGTGTACTCTCTCGACTACGCACGTACCCGTCTTGCCAATGACTCTAAGGCTGCCAAGAAGGGAGGTGAAAGGCAGTTCAATGGTCTTGTTGATGTGTACAAGAAGACCCTAAAGTCAGATGGTATCGCTGGACTTTACCGTGGCTTTAACATCTCCTGTGTTGGTATCATTGTCTACCGTGGTCTCTACTTTGGACTGTACGACTCTTTGAAACCTGTTCTCCTCACTGGGGACATGCAGGTTTGTTTGTGCCCTTTTCTCTTGTGTCCAGAAATTGACAAAATAAGGGATCCTGTTCTGACTTGTTTGATTCTTCTAATGTTGTTATCTCAATACTTTTGTGGACATTTCAGGACAGCTTCTTTGCTAGCTTTGCGCTTGGATGGCTCATCACCAATGGTGCAGGTCTTGCATCCTACCCTATAGACACTGTCCGTAGAAGAATGATGATGACTTCAGGTGAAGCAGTCAAATACAAGAGTTCCATGGATGCCTTTGCCCAGATCCTCAAGAAGGAAGGAGCTAAATCTCTGTTCAAGGGTGCTGGTGCCAACATCCTGCGTGCCATTGCAGGTGCTGGTGTGCTTTCTGGCTACGACAAGCTTCAGTTACTTGTTCTCGGCAAGAAGTACGGATCTGGAGGTGCCTAAGTTCTAATCACCATCAGTCACTACATAGCCAGTTTCTTTTTTTTTTCTTGTTCTCCATCTTTAAGAAAGAAAGATGAACTCTTTACCCATAAATCTAGAGAGGAGCAAAGGGTAAATTTATCCTTTCGACTATAAGTTTAATAATTACTGGCCAGGAGAGAGAGATTAACTCCTTCGAACCAAGCTACAATTTTTGTTGTTTATTAGTTTTTACCACATTTTATATGATGATGATATCTTGTTTTATTGAACGTGTATGTATATTTTGTGTGTTTCGAATTCAAACTTTATTACCTTTCGTTGTGTCGTTTGAAAAATGGCTTGGAGCATTGGTTCCAAATTTGAAGCGTTAACATTGGTTTACGCTTTTAGAAAAACTGGGTTTACTTTGGTTCATGTTTCGCGGTCTCGTTGAAACTGTTTTAATTTGCAAGAGTGGTTGAGCATCGGGTGGTTTATCCAGTTGAGGTTGTTCTCGAGCACAATTTCAATTCCTCAGGTTGATCATGTGCTAGTTAAACATTACAAGAGCTAAATTCAAAGGCTATTATTTTCTTCACGTTGCTACGTGACTAGTTTACTCCGTTGTGAACCACCGGGGGAAAACACCGAAGAAAGACAAATCAATTATTCAGTAGACCCATTGTACAACAAGAATAAACGTGTTCATTTGAACCAAGCCAAAATGTGTTAGTAACGTATACCGTCAGTGTGTAGCGTAAACTGATAGCTACAACATAATGAAAACTCGGTAGGCTGTGCACACTTTCACTTTAATCCGAATCGAAATTAACCCACCCGTGTGTTACACTGTGGATACCGATCTCGGAACGAAAAAAAGAATCAATCTTAACTGATTTATTCATGAATACAAACCGTCTCGCCTTCCCCTCCCTCCTACAGTAAATTTATTTCCATTTATGCGGTCAAATTCTTTGTTTTGTTAAGCAATTTGGCACGATTCAAAACATCATTTGTGAATTTATTTCTTAATGATGCGCCGTTAGTCAACTCCGCTTCGCATTAATTACTCGCCCCATCACTTATTCTTCTCCGGCGACTTCCCTCGTTGGGTATCTCTACTTTTGTACGAATCTGTAAGCTTCAATTTCCTATGTCATACTCCGATATTCGCTTCTGGTTTTCCTGAAATTCCACACTTTCTTTCCGTGTATTTTTGTGTATGTTTCTTAAACTTGGTAGATTTCGTGCTGCTTTCTTTTTTCCTCGATCGATTCGATTCTCAAATATTGATAGCTGGATCTTCTGAATTTCCGATGTCGCATCATATTTGCTTGTAATAATTCACTTTTTTTTAACCATCATGCCTGTTGGTTCCCTAACTGTAGTTAATTGCAGGGGTGAATTTCTGAGCGGAAGGGTTCAATTGTAATGCATTTATGCTGCTAAGCTTCAAGGCCGTTGTGGAATCACCACTACAGTTTGCTCTGTAATTTAGTTTGGTTAAGCATGGGAAAAACATCTGCATTGCTTCTGTTTCTGTTGGGTTTCGGGTTCTTTGTTGTGACTTATAATCTTCTGACCCTTATCGGAGACAATAATTCTGGTGTGAGTAACCCAGATGAAAGTCCACTTCGAGATCCTATTGTTCAGATGCCTCAAACTATTAGAAAGGCCAAGAATTCTCCAGCACCCTTTCATGTTGCCTTAACAGCCACAGATGCCCCTTATAACAAGTGGCAGTGTCGTATAATGTATTATTGGTATAATCAGAAGAAAGCTCTTCCTGGCTCAGATATGGGAGGCTTTACCCGCATCTTGCACTCAGGTAAGCCCGATAACTTGATGGACGAAATGCCCACATTTGTGGTTGATCCTCTTCCACCAGGTCTTGATCGGGTGAGAATGTTATTCCCTCTTTTCGCTTGGTCTCCTTTTTGTTCTGTTTCATAATTGAGTCTCTCTTTTGTATCTAGGGGTATGTTGTCTTGAATCGACCATGGGCATTCGTGCAATGGCTTGAAAGAGCTACCATCAAGGAAGAGTAAGTCTTGTCTCCCTTCGTACTAACAAACGTTTTACTGTTTGCTAAATCTCCTGCATCTTAATGTCTGCGCAGCTTTGTTCTCATGGCAGAGCCTGATCATATATTTGTTGACCCCCTTCCCAATTTAGCTGTTGGAGGATACCCAGCCGCTTTTCCATTTTTCTACATTACACCTGAAAAGTACGAGAACATAGTCAGAAAGTATTATCCAGTGGAGATGGGCCCTGTAACAAATATCGATCCCATTGGCAATTCACCTGTTATCATAAGAAAGGTGATTTCAACTATGTGTGCTATAAGCCTATAATGATTATATGTGGTTATCTCTGTCTCACGCATTTGACTCAAAGATTTCTCGAGGCATTTAGCTAGATGTGTTGTTGTGGTCCATGAAAATGTTGTTTCTTATGTTCAAGCAATACACGTGGTGTTGACATGCATTTCCTTTCTTATGCAGGAATCACTCGAAAAGATTGCTCCTACGTGGATGAATGTTTCGTTGACAATGAAAAACGATCCAGAAACTGATAAGGCTTTTGGATGGGTTTTGGAAATGTTAATACTTGAAACAAAATATCTTCATTCATAATTTGGCTCCTCGCCTTTTGAGTCCCATCATTGTTTCTTGACAACTTTCTTCTTTTCTTTTCTGTTTGATAAGGTACGGTTACGCAATTGCTTCTGCTTTGCATGGGGTACGGCACATACTTCGGAAGGATTTCATGCTTCAGGTAGGAATAGACCTTGGCTGGTTACTGTAGAAATATCATTTTCGATCCTCAAGTTATTTATGTTAATTTGTTTGTCAAAATTACAAAGTTATTTTCTTTTCTCCGTATCCCTAAGTGCTCTCACCAAATCTTTTAGCCTCCATGGGATTTGTCTACCGAAGGGAAGTTTATCATCCATTACACTTACGGATGCGACTACAACCTGAAGGTGATTTCTGTTTGACAAGATTGTTTAATCTCATTCTTGGCAGATATATTTGAGAACAGATTTTACATTTTGAGTCATTTATTTTAAGTGTTCTCTTCAATACTTATGCAATTTTGCGGCACTATGGTTTTGATTAGTTTATTTAAGTTTTATTAATAGACACTCGTGAAGCTAAGTTTTGCTTGAACCTTATACTAGGTCTTTAAGTAGGGTGTTCAATGATCCGCCATCAGAAATCCGTTTCAGCTTACTTATACCAGTTTCATACGTATTCTAAGAAAAACTTCATTGCCGACTGAATACAGGGTGAACTGACATATGGAAAAATAGGAGAGTGGCGATTCGATAAGAGATCACATCTGCGAGGTCCTCCTCCGAGGAACATTTCCATGCCGCCCCATGGTGTTCCGGAAAGTGTGGTATGTTATATACTTACTACTTAATTTGATCAGTGATCATACATACAAGATACTGGCATACTGCAGTAAGGTCCATCCATAGCTCATAGGAGAATTTACACATCATGTCCACTGGTCTAGTGGAAGCCTTCATACGAAAATTCTTATCATTTAGTCGGTCAATTATCAATGGTTTTACTTTTCGGGAGATAATATACACAAGTTTGTTTAGGGTTTCTCAGACGTGTTGACAAGAATTGTGAGAAAGAACTGGTCAGTGAAACGAGTAAATGTCTTACCTTTTTTTTTGAATGCATGTGACATGTGCGGCTGTGTGATGTTGTGGTGCAGGTGACTCTTGTGAAGATGGTGAATGAAGCTACTTTCAATATCCCTAATTGGGACTCTCTCTAATTCACATCCACATGACACAAACCATAGGGATGACCATAACGAATCCATACAGCAATATTTTGCCTAAAGAAAGTTAATTTTACTCCCTTTACTTTCATTCTTTCCGTTTTCTCAGATAAATTTTGAACAGAGTAAATTATGAATTCGTGGTTTGAGTAATGTTGAAGAAATTGTTAGGTGACAGTTATTGATTAACTTAACAACGAATAATATGATAAAAATTAGACAGAATTGTATGTTTGCGTGTACTTCAGAACCAGACTGAAGGAGAATGTGTCCAACCAAATGCCCAGTCAGAAGCTTCAAAGGTTTACCCAGCTCCTACTTACTTAGTGTGCTTTTTTTATTTGTTCCAAGTTGATATACTACAACAAGCACTTACCATACAGATTAGCAAAGCAACTTGGGAGTTACGGCCACAAAAAAAACAACAGAAAACAACATATCAAGTGTGTGTGAGAGCACGCGTGTATATGATCATATAATTCAAGTTGCTGAACTACAAACTATTGCAGTTCTTTCTCAAGTTCGTCGAATTCCCATCCATCAACCTCATCTGCAGAGTAATCGCGAGCCACCTTACCAAATTCAGATTCAAGCTCAGCTAGCTCGGCTTCAGGGTTAAATTCTTGACTTGAACCAGCTCTAGTACCCGGTGTTGCAGGAGGATCACTCAACTGAGTAGTAGACTCAATTGTTGTATCCATGCTGTTGTTGGGCTTGGGGAACTTGGGTGATGAAACATTGCTTTTAGGTGATGGAATCTCTATATTTAACGTTGGCCTCGCTATGGATTCAAATTCCTGCCTCAATTTCTCCATGTCATCAAATAGCTCTTTCACACTCCGGTTGTCCTTTCTGGTATATAATGTAGGAGTTCATACCTTAATATAATAAAACTCTACTAATTAATAAAAGGTCAAAGAGTTTTGTTTTCACTCACTTTTCCAATTTGCTTTGCAGAACCTGAAAATGCTCTTTCATGTTATCCACAATGCTGAAGGTGGCAATGATCTAGTGTTTTGATAAGACAAGATCAGTGGACGAGGAAGAGCAACCAGAAAAAAAAAGAAATAAAGATCCATATGCAAAACCATGCTATAATCCAATTTGGGTCCTATTAATTGGGTTTTGATGGAAAATCAATGGGGACCAACCAAGCAGCAATTTCTTACTTTGGTTTCATAGTCTAAATACTCCTGCTCCAGACTTTTCCTCGGGTTTGCCACCTGATTGTCTCCCTGATCTTCATTTGGTGGCTTCTCCGACCTGTCACCACCAAATGAAAAATCTGTCACCGCTACTACTAGGCGCCAATTCAACTCCAACTATTAGCCAGGCTTCAAGCAAAATCAACAATAGGCATTTATTTACCCAGGACCCAGATTCTTCAGATTTTCCACATAGTTTTCTATACGACTTATTAAAGGTGTCACCTCCTTCTGTACAATATGACTTTTGTGTTAGCTCTGTCATTGATCAATTACTAGTTCAAAGTTTCCATAAAATACAGAGGTTACCTTGTATGCAGAGAGTATATTAAAGGCCACACCCGAGAAGTAGTCCTCATGCTTCTCCAATTCGTCCCTATGACATGCACCCACTGGAATGAATATTCGTTGTGGTTGTGCAACAAAGAAATATATATTGCAAGAAATAGCTGAGAGTGAAATACAAGGTCTGCTTATCCTTCGTTTCGGTAAATGAGCATTGAAGAAGCCATGTATCCTCAAGAAAGTTAATCCAGGTCTTGATAACTTCTGCTTCTTTCTTACAAGCTACAACTGATTTGGAAAGGTCATCTTCCTGCATGCAGATCATAGAAGCATATTCTTTCACCTGGATATTATTAAGCATGAGAGGTGGTCATCTAAAAGAATGTGCCACCTTTGTTTTCAGGTGAGCGATTATCTGATTGTTGGCTTCACCAAATTGATCCCTCTCCTCTGCCGCATTTCGGAACCGAGCTTGAGCAGCAGCTAATGATATATTAACCTACATGGATAAATACTCATTGATATACCTTCCGCACCACAATATCTACATGAAAGAATATTCATTTGATATGTTAACCTATGTACGCAAAGACTGCAAAAAAGTGCTTTACATAGAATCAACGAAATCATTAATTATATTTCAATTCAACAGCTAGTGTAAACGTAAACTTCCAGGATAAAGCAAGAAACCATATACATAAAGAGAATTAAATTACCCTCTTCAGTTCAGCTTCTAACTCATCTCTTTGTTTCTCAAGTTGTGCAATTTCTGCACTCAATTCCTGTACATGATAAATCATAGGAAAGATCATCAATACAGGCAGTTGATGAACATGCCAAAGAGTGCTATTAGTGTTTTTTGGAGTCAATAACCTTTTCCTTTTCACCGGTTTCATTTGCTTTCACCACACGAGCTTTAAGTGCCTCCTCTTTCTGAAGTCTGCGAAAAGACAAATGGACAATTGGTATCCACTTAAGTGGTTTTCCTTCAATTGACTAATCATCTGCTCAATAGCACTACGAGGCTTCTAAATATAACAAGACAAGCATTGATGAAATCAAAATTGTCTTAATGATCCCACTGTTCAAATATGATACGCATAAGAAGGAAAATGTTTTAAAGAAGTAAATCCTAAACTTAAGCATAGAATAGCAAGAATAGCAAGGAATGAAATGAACATTATCTCAGCAGTATTTGCTGAGCTTGCTTACAGTAACACAATGGGTACAAAGCTTAATACCTATTCTTCTCGTCTGGTAAATTTACTATGTCATATCAAAAATTGAATTAAAAAATAGAGTCCTAATGCAAATACAAGGAAACTAACTGGAGCCGATGGTAAGCTTAACCTGTTCTCTGATATTCGTTTCTCAGCTTTGGAAGTTGAATTTGCTAAAGATTCTAATAACACCCTCAGCTTGTCGACCTGGTTCAAAGACAAAATATCCATTATCATTCATGATTTCTCCCTAACATCCAGAAGTCATGAAATGCATATGGCTGATATGAGTTACATACTACTCCTGAAGTCTTAATGCTGCCTATCAGCACAAAAAATTAGAAAAAGATGATAATTAACAATACCAATCAACTTATATAATTTGGGACTAATAAAGCTCACAACTTACTTTCTGTGCATGTATATCTGGTGAATCACCGTTGCTTAGTTGTCTCTTTCTAATTAGAAGCCCTTCTAATCTCGAACAAAGACGAACCTTTGCAAGTGTTTCTTTGAGAGCCTGCAAAACGAAAAGTCTATCACATGGAGCTACCTAAATGGGCTCAGGCCTCGGGGAAGGAAAAGAGGGTTCGGAGATACTGGACTCTCACTTCTATTGTTAAAGGAGCTTCTTTAAGTTCCTTGTCTTCACTCTCCTGTTGAAGTTGAGAGGCATTCATATTTTCGAGTTTTTTTCTAAGATCAGAAGCTTCAGCATCAATTCTGAAAACATGAATTCAGTCAACAGTAATGCAATATGAGCAATGCTCTGGCATTCATTCATGAATAGAAACGAGAGCAAAAAGCACATCAGTATCTTCATTTATACCTCAGCATTTCAGCACTAATCTTCAATCCTGTGATAGCATTTTGGGCAAACTGAAGCAATTCGTCCTGCTTAACCTGTACAAGATGCAAGAGCAACCCAAGCAACATAGACGAGTAAACAATAGGAGGAGATTCAAACACCCATAAAATAACAAAAATGCTGACTTTTATAGCTCCAGCATTTACCAAAACTTCATCCTTATAGCTCGAAAAGACTGTAGCAAGATCCTGCATACTGCTGACTATAGCATCATGAACTTCCTTTCCTCCGTTCAGACAAAGCCTGAAAACAATGTTAAGTTCTATAAATAACAGTATTAAATATGAAAAGAGCAATGAATTGTGTCAGATTTCCAACAAAAAAAAAGATTTGGGAGCCAAATCTCTACAATGCAATTTGGAATGCCAATCAACTCACCCAAACATCTCCAGGAGCAGAGTAATTTCTTCGTCATGTGGTGGCTCAATAATCTGTAACAGAACAGTCAAACCTAGACTTAATTCCCATAGAGGTACCATATCTTTCACATGACTAAAATATAGGTATAGTACAATGCAAAACATTCAGAAAACAAGACACGCTCTCACAACATATAAGAGACTACTTAATCTGGTTTGTTCTTTACTTTCTTTTCAATTATCACGTAGAAATCGAATCAATGATGCTGACGTTACTACAAGCCCACCCTTACCTCTTTAACCAAACTTATGGAAATTTAGAGAAAGGACATTGTTTGTTATCACTTAACAGAAGGCCACCAAAAGATCAAGTTTATGTTGCAAAAGAATACCATGGACAGAACAATGCCCTCCAATGCTTGACTTTGCAGAAAAACATCACGGAAATTTAGGGGCTCACCTCCTATATCTGGATCGTAATACAAAACCTACACATGGAAAGGGATCTTCTGAAAGAACTCTGGTGGAATAAGGTCATACATATGAAATTAGAAACAGAAATACACAATAGTACTAAGAACACTTTTAATCAAACCCTTCTCCAAAAAAGGTTTCCTAAATCACTAAGGATATCAATTACGACTTAAGCTGTAGTCTTGATATCCTAAAATGAAGGTTGATATGATTACAACATTCTAATTCTTCGTCTTTTACAAAATCAATTCGAAAACCTATAAGATTCTTAGCTTAACACTACTAAATATCACAATCATCTCTACTTAAGTAATATTCTTGATATTTTACTATGTGGGAAAATTGCGGATTTCTTTGCAACTGCTTCCTTTCCTCTTATACAAAAAAGGAACAAAAATAATACCCATTCACGTCTCTTTGCTTCATCAGAAGCAAGTAGTTCCCCTGAACTCATTTGTTTATCCTTTACAGAACTTTCATTTGCTCTATCGATCTCCTTAAGAACAGTTAGCCATCTGGTAATCAGCAATGCTCTTTCATGACCTCTATATGAGACTGCAGCTTCTTCCAGTCTCTGAATCGTCTGATTAACACTCTTGTAGGCCCCAACACCCTGCAAAGTTGAAGTCCGGATTATTCATGCAAGTCCTAAAATACTGAAACTGCTCGCGGGGGTAGGGTGCAAGCGGATACATATGGCCTTTGAAATATAACAACAATTTGGATAACCAAATTCAAAATATGGTGAAATGACACAGCAAACCTAGGACTGTCAGATTTCTTAATAACAAAATCAAAAACAAGAATCTAGAAAAAAAAATAAGAACCAAAAACCAATTACAAAGGGGCAAAATTAAAAGCACAGGAGAATTTACAATGCGGTCTTGGAGCAATTTGGCTCCTTCAGCGACGGCTTGACCAGCCTGCTGGACGACGGAGTCGGCATAGTTCCTGACGGTCCGTGTGATATTTTTTCGGTTTCCGACCTCCACTGCCTTATTCACGGCGGTTCGCAGCCACGACATATTCTCTTCGATCTTCTTGTCTACAATGGAAGAAATCTTCTTGGGAAAAAACCAAATTTAGAGGCTAATACCGAAATGAGAACTCAGCCACGGTCAATGTTTCTACTCGGTGAAGTTTGGCGATTTCAGTTTTCAGGTGAATAAAATATTAATTACTTTCCTGAAATGTTAATAGTGAATAGTTATAACTTGCCTATTGGGTCGGCTGGCCCAACAAAGAAAATGTTGTACCCGATCGAAATTGGATCTCGGATGTTCTATCCATTCTAACGCATAAAAAAATAGCGAATCCGAAGTACGGCCCACCTTAGCGTACACTATCATCTCGTCGTCGCACTCTCAGATTCCGCTATTCTCCGGAGCGATCAGACTTTCACTGACGAGGGCTTTGCCATCTCCTCTTTCTATCGGAAGAAAAGAAAGCTTAGAGCGACGGTTATATATAGATAGTGAAAAAGCCTCATCTCTTCCGGTATTAGGGTCAGAGAAGAATACTAGACAAGAAAGCGAAAAAAATATGTCGGGTCTCCACCGATCATCAAGTTCTTCGAAGAATAACGGAAACAACCTCCCCTCGAAGGAGCTTCTTGATGATCTTTGCAGGTATTATTATCAATCGAACGTTTTCCCCCTCATAGAAGATGAAGCGATGGGCTAAAACTGATTTCGGTAACTAATGTTTTGTTATGGTTTGCGGATGACTTTTTGTTTCAGTCGATTTGTGTTGAATGTCCCTGAAGAAGATCAACAGTCATTCGAGAGAATTTTGTTTCTGGTGGAGTATGCTTATTGGTACTATGAGGATAATGCTGTGGAAAATGATCCAACGCTAAAGTCCCTGACCTTGAAAGAGTTTACTTCGCTCTGTATCCTTTCTCATTGTTATTTCCTTTCAATTTTTTATTAATTTCTGATACATTATCTGTTCTTCCTGTTAGTTTTCTTATGTTCACTGTTAGTACAATAACTCTTAAATGGGAGGACTATGATCTCTGATCTCATATGCTCGACGCTTATTTTTAAGATGCTTCGTGTTTCCCACACCTACTGATATTTGTTATCTTCAGTGTAGAAGTTGTTTCTTAACCTTTTCCATTTTTATTTGTGGATCGTTTCTCTTGACGTGGGCTAGTATTCAACAGCTGTGATGTGTTGAGACCTTATGTGGCTCACATTAATGACATATTCAAAGACTTCACTTCTTACAAGTGTCGAGTACCGGTCACTGGAGCAATTATCCTGGATGAGACATATGAACGGGTTAGACCCTTGGGTGATATTTACGATTTTCAGATGTTTTCTTTCTATTAGCATCTAAATTACTTGTTAGTTCATGCTTACACTTTTCTTTTTCTTTTCTTTTTTTGGAATTTTCAGTGCTTGTTGGTGAAGGGATGGAAAGGATCAAGCTGGAGCTTTCCCCGCGGGAAGAAGAGTAAGGATGAAGAAGACCATGCTTGTGCTATACGTGAGGTTAGTTTCGCTTCTATTCTTTTCCTGTCTCTTGCGTTGTTTCATTTGTTATGTATTTTTGTAACAATCTTGGTAGCTCGAACCACCGCCACTAATATGTGCATATTAAAAAAAATATATATGTAACTAGAGTAAGAGCGGTTATTGGGTAAGATTGAATATTTTCTGCAGTTGGTGTATTTTATGAGTGAGGTTGTCACAGATTAACCTAGAGTGTGCATCGTTACTACTACTCTATTGGCTGTTTAAAATTTGAAGATGTGTCAACATATTGTGCGCTTGGTTTTATTCAAGTATAGATGATGAAGGTGAAAGACTAAGAGAGACCTCTCATATATCTTCTGCTCTGGACTACAGGGTATCTCAATTTCACACTAATTTCAGTTTGATCATAGCACGTGCTTCTTGAGTACTGGAAATAAACTCTCCTACTCGACCTAATATAGTTGAGCAAGGAAATGTTGTTCTTAGATCACTGTTAGACATAATCTTTTTGAAAATGAGAATAGCTGCTGCTGTAAATGGTCAAGTCAACTATAGTGATTCTCTAATTCTTTATACTATTTCATAGGTATTGAAATGGTCAAAGCACAAAACGTTTACTTGTAGCTCTACTGCTATTCTCCTGGTGCAATTAGCATTTTAGTAATTGTCCTGCTCATTGTTTGTGTAAACTTGTAAACACAGGTCTTAGAGGAAACTGGATTTGATGTCTCCAAGCTACTCAAGAAAGAAGAATATATTGAGTTTGTATTCAGGGAGCAAAGAGTACGACTTTACATAGTTGCTGGAGTGAAAGATGATACAGCTTTTGCACCCCTGACAAAGAAGGAAATCAGTGTGTGTATATAACAATCAATTATGTGGGTGTGATCTTGTCTGTGTATATATGATGAGGCTCTTACGTTCATTTTGTTGCGAAATACTTGTAGGAAATTGCATGGCATAGGCTTGATCATCTTCAGACCGAAAGTAATGAGGTGATAACTCATGGAATAGCTGGTCTCAAGTTATACATGGTGGCACCCTTTCTTGCGTGAGTAGTGGCTTTTTATATATATCCACATAGATTCTTGGGTGATTTTTCATTATTGGTGCATAGCATTAGAGGCCCCAAACATTTGCAGATCGTTGAAGTCGTGGATATCGAAGCATCCGCCACCTGTAGCACGGAAACCTGACGTGCCCCTTAAAGGTTTGACTTGTGCCTTTTTCACCAAGCATTAAAAAAAAATAGAGCTTTTGACAGAGATCTGACTTCATATGCTTTGTACAGCACTCTCCGTGTGGAATGCAAGGACTAGTGGTGGAGGGAACGGGACAGCAACAACGGAAAGCTGCAATAAAAAGCCTCAAGTCAACCATCCTCAGGACACAGGACCTGGAAACAGTCTCAGAAGCTTCAAGTTCAACACGTCAGCGATCATACAGGCGATGGAATCAGGGTTTTCAGCTTGACTAGCAGACATATATCGGTGGTTGGTTGGTATTAGGAGATGTGGGTTTGTCTATAGCAAAACCGTTGGATTTGTTAAGACGCTTGTCCTTTTCTAATTTTTTTTTTTTGTAATTTTAGTTTATGACTCGTTTCTTTTAGAGGGGAAAGGGTTGTTGTACATGATGGTTATTGGCGACTGGTGAATCCTTTGGACCATGTCTTTAGAGAAAAAATACTTGCGACCAGCCAAAGGTTAGAGAAATAACAATAGTGACAAGAACTGTTTCGTCGAAGCAGAAAATGTTATAGTCTCTCGCACTAGGCAAAGAAACATGGCGTATGTTCTGCCAGAAGTACATACAAATCGAGCATTATGGACTTAAGCAATCTTTTTTAAAAAAACATAAAGAAAAAGTAAAATGAAAGACTAAAATACTATAAATATCCTAGTAATTGTCTAAAATATTTATTCATATTTTCACATTGTAACGTTATTTGTGTAAGTTTAAAGGTGGGTGAAGGAATGGTGGCCTAAATTCGGCAAGGGTGGCCTAAAAAACATACATTTGAATGCTAGACGAAAGCATCTTATAGGAACAGGAATCGGACATGTGGCATTTTGTGTTTTACACTTTTACTAGTTTGAGTTTAGGTTGGGAGGTTCATCTACATCAGCGTCACCATTATGACTTTGAGTCTTCTTCTTTTCCTTTTTAAAGAAAAACCAAATTAATAATCCTGAAAATCAAAACATGTTAAAACGGCCCAACTACATTGAGAATTTTTTCTATAAATAGAAATAGAAATTAGAATCGTTGGTAAAACAGAACTCATTTCCTCCTTTTTCTAGTGCTCATTTTGACGCCGTTAGTATTTTCCCGCTTCACACAAAGCCCAAACTCTATGTCTCGTGTGGTAGCAGCAGACGACAATATGACTTCGCCGTTCTTCTCGCCGGATCTTAGCGATGTATCAGGCGCGTCTTTTCCAACGTTCGCACAGCTTTTACAGAACGTCGGCGACACGAGGATCGAGACGCCAGTTTCTGGTAATGACCAGCATCACGTTGATGTGGATCTCGCCTCGCCTGACCGATCCGTACCGTTCGTTCTCTCGTTCAACGATCTCACTTACAGCGTGAAAATTCGTCGGAAATTCACGTGGAGGCGCGTCCCTTCAGATCCCAACGTTGGAGCTCCGTCGGAAAGGCTCTTCTCTTCCAAGACGAAGATGCTCCTCAACGGAATCTCCGGAGAAGCTAGAGACGGAGAGATATTGGCTGTGCTTGGGGCAAGTGGCTCTGGGAAATCAACGCTGATCGACGCACTAGCGAATCGAATCGCCAAAGGAAGCTTGAAAGGAAACGTAACTCTAAACGGCGAAGTTCTCAATTCGAAAATGCAGAAAGCTATCTCAGCTTATGTGATGCAGGACGATCTTCTCTTCCCGATGCTCACCGTTGAAGAAACGCTAATGTTCGCCGCCGAGTTTCGTCTCCCACGAAGCCTTTCCAAATCGAAGAAGAATCTCCGCGTCCAAGCTTTGATTGACCAATTAGGACTTAGAAACGCGGCAAAAACGGTGATCGGAGATGAAGGCCACCGTGGAATATCTGGAGGAGAGAGGCGTCGTGTATCCATCGGAATTGATATCATTCACGACCCGATTCTGCTTTTCCTCGACGAGCCAACCTCGGGTCTTGACTCGACAAGCGCACTAAGTGTCATTAAGGTTCTCAAACGAATCGCACAGAGCGGGAGCATGGTGATTATGACTCTTCATCAACCAAGCTACCGTCTTCTTCGTTTGCTCGACCGTCTTCTCTTCTTGTCCCGTGGCCAAACCGTCTTCAACGGATCGCCGGCGATGCTACCGCGCTTCTTTGCTGAGTTTGGCCATCCAATTCCCGAACACGAGAATCGCACCGAGTTCGCTTTAGATTTGATCCGAGAGTTGGAAGGATCTGCTGGTGGAACAAGAAGCTTAGTCGAATTCAACAAACAATTTAGACAGAGGAAAGCAGAGCCAAGAACCCAGACAGGTTTGTCTTTAAAAGAAGCCATCAGCGCAAGCATCTCTAAAGGGAAGCTCGTCTCTGGGGCAGCAACTACGACTCCTACTGTCTCTGGCTCTGGCTCGAACCTTATTTCAACCATTCCAACATTCGCCAACCCGTTTTGGGTCGAACTTGTGGTTCTAGCCAAACGGTCCATGACTAATTCTCGCAGACAGCCTGAACTATTCGGGATACGGCTAGGAGCTGTTCTGGTCACAGGATTCATCTTAGCCACCATGTTTTGGCAGCTTGATAACTCCCCAAAAGGAGTCCAAGAACGCCTAGGATTCTTCGCCTTTGCAATGTCCACAACGTTCTACACCTGCGCAGACGCTCTCCCAGTATTCCTCCAAGAACGCTTCATTTTCATGAGAGAAACTGCTTACAACGCATACAGAAGATCCTCCTATGTACTTTCTCATTCTCTTGTTGCCCTCCCTTCCTTAATCATCCTTTCGCTTGCTTTCGCAGCAATCACTTTCTGGGGCGTGGGATTAGATGGAGGTCTCATGGGCTTTCTCTTTTACTTCTTTATAATCTTAGCCGCTTTCTGGGCAGGAAGCTCATTTGTCACCTTCTTATCAGGCGTTGTCCCACATGTAATGCTCGGTTACACCATTGTGGTAGCCATCTTAGCCTATTTCTTGCTTTTCAGTGGATTCTTTATCAACCGAGATCGAATCCCTTCCTACTGGATCTGGTTCCATTACATCTCCTTGGTCAAGTACCCTTATGAAGCTGTTCTCCTAAACGAATTCGGTGACCCCACAAAGTGTTTCGTCAGAGGAGTTCAGATATTCGACAACACACCTCTAGTCGAGGTGCCTCAGGGGATGAAAGTTAGGCTTCTGGCAACGATGAGCAAATCACTTGGGATGAGGCTCACCAGCTCGACTTGCTTGACCACAGGATACGACATTTTGCAGCAGCAAGGCGTTACGGATCTCAGTAAATGGAATTGCTTGTGGGTCACGGTTGCTTGGGGCTTCTTCTTTCGAATCTTGTTCTACTTCTCTTTGCTTTTGGGCAGCAAGAACAAGAGGAGGTAAGCACACAAAAACTCATTTCTATCTCTTGGAAGATTGATTTGAAACTTCGGTTTACCTTTGTTTCTATTCTGTATTTTTCTTTTACTTTTTTCTTGTATATCTTTGTTTATTTTGTTGATAAATTGTTGAAATTGGAAGCCAATTGCTTGCTATTTGTTTGAATTTACAAATTGGATAAATGACTAAAATATGAAAAGAGATAAAGCAATGTTTATCAGCCAAAAGAAGATTTTAATCCTGGCCTGGTTATTTGCAAAATAACCATAAGATGCAAGTACTCTAGTTGCTGTCGTGTTCCTCATACTTATTGAGTCGAGTATTCAGCTTCATGATTTTTCCGGTGAACTCGAAACCTTGTTGCTCGTGGCCAAATTCTGTTACAGATTTGAGATCACATGTCTCAGATGTGCAGCAGAGTATCTCCAAATGAGTGAAAACTATGGTAATGCAAATCTGATGCATCTCACTCAGAGTTACCTGAATGATAAAGTCTTCTCAAACTGGAGAGATTCGATCAAAACCTTGAAGATATGCGAACATAAAGTTTTACCTCTCGCTGAAGAGCTTCACTGTCTCTAGGTGCATATACTCTTTAGCCATCAAGGCTTGTGTCAAAGATACAAGTCTGTTCCATTGACCAATCTCACTACCAGAAGCAACTATCTGGAAACGAAATACAAACAAAGGCCACAATCCAAGACTGGTGTGACGCGAAATGGAATCTTCCTTTACTTGGGTTGTTCAAGGCAATCTGGTTCTTCAGAGGCAGTTACTACTTAAGGTGATGGCATTTTACATTAAATGGACTGGAAAAAGATTTAACCCTATTTTTATAATTGTAGTGGACTAAAGTAAAATTAGAGCTAATTTTAAGTTGGATTACTTTAGGATTAATTCGGGCTGGTTAGAAAACACTTATTAACATTCCTAAGGATACCTGCATTTACACAACACGTCGTTTGTCTGAGAAATGAACAAAAACGGCACGCAGTTAAGTCAATACACAAACAAGTAAATTTTGTGAATACATTTCGTCGAGGGAGGCAGAGAGGGAAGAGAGGCGGCAGACCTGTTCATCTTCTTCTCCGTCTTTCTGTGTGTAGCAAAATGATGCGGACCGTTGCCGTCCGTAAAATTTTCTTCTCGATCTTCACCTCTAAGCAGAAGCCACCGTCGCTTTCGCTCCCATTGCAGCTCACGTGGCGGTCGTGGTCAGGAACTCCCTCTCGTTATTTCTCCAACGTCCTAGCGGTTTCCAATTCTTCTAATCACGGTTTTCAAGGAAATCGAAACTTTGGGTCTCTCTTCAGAGTTGAGACTATCTCTTCTTCATCGTCTACGACGGCTCCCGCCGCTTCGACTCAGCCACAGCCGCGTCAGCATCAGTCTCCGGGAGTTGGTGATGAGAATTATGACGGCTTAGAGGAGGAAACCAAGCTTTCTCTTCCTGTACGAGCTTATTTCTTCTCCACTAGGTATGGTTTCTCCATTTCTCTAAAATGTTCTTCAAGATGTTATTTGTGTAATGTTGCAAAAAATAATGAAAACATTCTGGTGGCAATCAAAATTGGATTTTGCATATGATATCTCTAACCTGCCATTGATGATATACGTTGATTTCAAAGTTAAAACTGTTAAAACATTGTATATTTTGTTCACTTTGCATCTTAAACCTTGCTGTATTTGCAAATAGGGTTTTACAATTTGATGAAATGGTGACTGAATTATTTTTCGGATGTAATTGTGTGCAGCGTTGATTTGAAAAGCTTAGTTGAGCAAAACAAGCACAACTTCATCCCACCCACTTCGCGTATGACTAACTATGTTGTTCTTAAGTTCGGCAATCATTCTGATCCCACTGTAAGTTCAGTTTATGGAGCTGAGTTATGAGGACTTAAATCAAATTGGCTGTTCAAAAAAATGTCTGGAGAATGGTACCCTCTCATAGTGAAATGTTTATTGTTCAATTGGATGGGTATCTAATTTTCAGTCAGAATGTTTTTTGGTCTGTCTATCTTTTGATTGGGTGAATTATTTATCATAAAAAGGTTGATGTTGTTTCAGGGTACTGGTGGTTGCATAAGTGGGAGTGAGTGTATTTACATGGTAGTATTTCAGTATGGATCGATTGTTTTATTTAATGTACAAGAACACGAGGTTGATGAGTATCTTAAAGTGGTGGAGAGGCATGCTTCTGGTTTGCTTCCTGAAATGAGAAAAGATGGTGAATTGCTCTTCTTTTGTTGTGCTGTTTGAAACTCCTTGAATGGCGCTTAGTTGGCTTTGTATCTTTGGTTCTATAAAACTGCAGAATATGAAGTAAGAGAGAATCCAGCTTTGCACACCTGGATGCAAGGGGGTCTGGATTACATCATGTTGCAGTTCTTGAATATTGATGGCATCAGAACCATAGGCAGTGTTCTTGGACAGAGCATTGCTCTGGATTACTATGGCCGGCAGGTAACCATGCCAGATCGATATACATATTCTGGGATATGAAAATGAAGTCGGCACCAGTAATAACTGTCTGTTTTTGTTAGGTTGATGGTATGGTTGCAGAGTTTACTGACATAAACCGTGGGATGGAGAAAACAGGAACGTTTACAATGGATAGGAAAAAGTTGTTCCAGTTGGTTGGAAAGGCTAATTCTAACCTGGCTGATGTGATTCTGAAGCTTGGTCTTTTTGAGAGGTAAAGAAGTAGGAGAGACCAAAGAATAGATGCTGATGTTGAAAAGTTTTGACTGATTCGTGTTTTGGGAAATTTGCAGGTCAGATATAGCTTGGAAAGATGCGAAATATGCTCAGATATGGGAGTATCTGAGGGATGAATTTGAACTGACACAGAGATTTGCAAGCCTTGATTTTAAGCTGAAGTTTGTAGAGGTATTAATTATTATCATCTCTACAACCTTTATCATGATACTATGATCTCTATTTATAAACCTCATTATTGATTTTATATTTTTGCAGCACAACATTCGTTTCCTTCAGGAAATACTTCAGAACAGGAAATCAGATTTTCTGGAGTGGCTAATCATTATCCTGATAAGTGCTGAAATTGCGATATCTTTGTACGATCTGGTACGGAGATCCTTGTGATTACACTGCCATTTTTTTGTTTAAAGCATATTATTCGTTATGGTTGTTGCAGTGGAAACACACTCATTTCAACACTGTAAAGTGACAACAAAGCTCATAAATAATGATTAAGAATTACAGATTCCATCTGCACTTATGCTTCATCATTACTTCTATGCATCTCGAGTTTCAACCCATCGTCTTGAACATGTAACTTAATCACACTTCATTTTCTGGATACACTGAAATGGTGAAAATATTTCTGGACACACTTCATTTTCTTTATTAAGAAACACCATCTTCATGAACCGAATAATAATGACTTCTAGGCATAAAACAAAGTCCATAACATTCATATAAAGTCAGAAAATGTCAGCCAAAACATTCTCTTATTCACAGAGAGATGAGTGTCGTTGGTAGAATTGATTCCATTTACAAGAAAAATTCTGCTTTTTCCCATTGTTTATCTATCGATCCCTTCGATCTTGTCTTCCACTTGGGAGTAGAGGTCCTTGAGCTTCTCGATATTTTCAGCAGAAGTATCCCAGTAGCCGCGACCATTGGCCTCCAAGAAAGTCTGAATCATTTTTCTGAAGGAATTAGGATTAGTGTTCATGAGACGGTTAAGCATTTCCTCGTCTTGAATGAAAGTTGAGTTGGCCTCTTCGTACACCCAATTGTCTACTTGACCGGACGTTGCGCTCCAACCTACTGTATTGGTTAGTCTCTTCTCTATCTCACGAACTCCTTCATACCCACTTGACATCATCCCTTCGTACCACTTTGGATTCAGCAGCTTCGTTCTTGCGTCAAGCCTCACTGTCTCAGAAAGTGTCCTCACCTGCAAAAATCAGAGTTTGCTTAAGAAATATGTTCTTGCTAGGAATGTACGTTCATTCCATAAATTTGATATGAAAACTCATCAACTAGGCCTTGTTAAATTTAAAATGTATTACGTATTATTTTCTCCAACAATAAAAACCAAACCGAACTATAGAAGCCTGTTCCGGAAACCTAATTATAGACATTTTATATTGGAATGGTTCTGAAATTGATCAATATTTTCATTCAAAGAAAATAACCAAATTTTTAAGCCTAAACTAAAATTATACCAAACAATCTTATCTTAGATGCGGTTTTACTAAGGTTACTAACTTCTTTTAAACCAAAATATCCAAACCGCCAAAACCTGGTCTGAAAACTCTAATTCTTGCGTTGAACGCAAGAAGAAAAAAATAGAAAACAGAGGAGAGAAGCTTTACTAACCTGTGCATTTGCAGTAGTTGTATCAGCAATGTAAGCGCTGGGTTTCTTCTTATCCTTCCTCAAACTCTGAACAAGGTTTGTTGGGTCAGAGTCAAAGTAGTGGCTCACGTCAGTCAAGGAAATCTCGGAAGAATCCAGGTTCTGGAACGTGACTTCTGCAGTGCTTAGAGCCATTTCAAAGACCTGCTTCTTCTCAGCCATTCCTGCTCCAGGAGCATCACTATCAAAGGCAAATGATTTACGGCTCAAATACATGTCCTGAAGCTGTTTCTCATCGTTCCACGAAGAATTCTCAACAGCAAGGTTGATGTTGGATGAGTATGAACCGGAGGCGTTTGAGAAAACTCGTGTAGCTGCCTCTCTAATATCAACGCCAAGCGCCTCTGCCTGTTCCATGGCATGTTTTCTCACAAAGTTTTGCTCTAGTGGCTCATCTAGCTCGGCCACCATCTTGATTGCACGATCAAGAAGGTTCATCTTTAAGACATTTCAAGAAAGAAGAAACACCATGAGTGACCAACCATTAAATGAAAGAAAGGGAATTTTTTTTTTCTATCTAATTACCTGATTGATGAAGAGATCACGGAAGACGCCAGAGCAGTTAACAACTACATCGATCCTCGGCCTTCCTAGTTCTTCTAAGCTCACTGGCTCGACACGATTCACTCTACCAAAAGTATCAGCAACTGGTCTAACCCCAATCATCCAAAGAACCTGCCCAAGAGACTCCCCATATGTCTTTATATTGTCAGTTCCCCAAAGAACAAGCGCGATTGTCTCGGGATATTTGCCTTGGTTTTCCATCTTCTGTCTCTCTACCAACCTGTCCACCACAATTTTGGCACTTGCCATTGCTGCTGTTGTGGGTATAGCCTGTGGATCTAAGGCATGGATGTTTTTACCGGTTGGTAAAACCTTTGGGTTTCTAATGGGATCACCTCCTGGACCGGGCTCAACGTACTTCCCTTCCAAAGCTTGCATTAAACTTCCGAGTTCGTTGTCCATGACGACCAACTTCAAACACTCTCCAAGGAAAGCAAACAATGTTCTGAGCTTATCTCTATTTGCCCGGTAAAACTTTGTGTTTGACAAGTACTCAACCCACGGCTCATTAATTCCAAACCCGAGAATTGAGGAAAGTTTATCAGACACATTCACCACCTGTCCTTTGTCGTTTGTAGTTTTCTCCACAAAGGCTGAAACCGCCCCACGCGAGGCATCTGTTATCTGTTTGAGAAGCTCTACATCGCTCAAGATGCCTTTGTCACTTCCTCTGTAAACATCTTCAATCTCCCTTCCAACAGTCTCAGCTAAAATAGAAGGAAGAGATGAAATCCCATCTTCCTGACGGTCTAATGCAGCAATGTTGACAAGAGTGGCCACAGCTTCCATGGCGGATGGAGGCTCTCCAATGACGTGAAGCCCACACGGCAAAAGCCTTGATTCAATCTCCATAATCTTGGAATAAACTTTACCAACCACAAGATCCCTGTCTTTAGTTGACAGATCCTCCCCTTCGTCTGGAAGCTCCACATCCTTATCAAGATTGCATTGCTTAGCAGTGCTGATGATGGAACTGACAATCTGTGGACCCCTCCCCGTGTCCTTCAGAGATTGGTACGATGATATCAGCTCGCTCAACTGTTTCAGCCCTTTGTATAGACCAGCATTCTCAGCTGGAGGAGTCAAATAACTGATGGTATTCGCATAACTTCTCCGCTTTGCAATGGTAGCCTCAGAGGGATTGTTAGCTGCATAGTAGTAAACATTGGGAATGTTCCCGATAAGACTGTCTGGGAAACAAGCATCGCTCATTCCCACTTGCTTCCCGGGCATGAACTCTAGTGAACCATGTGTTCCAAAATGAAGGACAGCATCAGCTTTGAAGATCTTTTCTACATATGAGTAGTATGCAGCAAAACCGTGATGAGGACTCGCTGATTTGGAGAAAAGTAGCCTCATGGGATCACCTTCGTACCCAAATGTTGGTTGAACGCCAATGAAAACATTACCGTACTCTTTGCCATAGACCAGAAGATTCTCTCCGTCTGAGTTCAGGTTCCCCGGAGGTTTCCCCCAGTTCTCTTCCAGAGCGGCTGCATAAGGAGTGAGGCTTTGGTACTCGCGGACTCCCATTTTGTAAGCAACATTGAGATTAGGACTGCTAAATTGAGCCTCCTTGTCATGAATGATCTCTTCGATCAATGTCTCTGCATTCTCGGGAAGCCCCTCAACACTGTAGCCATCTCTCTTGAGGTCTTTTAACACCGAGAAGATGGAAGCAAACACGTTGAGGTAAGCTGCAGTACCTACATTTCCTTTATCAGGTGGGAAACTGAAAACGGTGATCGCCAGTTTCTTCTCTGCCTAGAAATGACCCCAAAATTTATTCATGAGAAGGTACATTTACATGCTTGAGAAAATCTTCAAGGAATGTGATTTCACCAAGAATAGTGGTAATACCTTAGTTTTTCTTTTGAGCTCGCCCCATCGGATCGCCCTGATGCAGAGTTGCTCCACTCTTTTGTGAAGGGCATGCGACTTCCCTGCAGAAAATGGGAAACAAGCGTCCTTTAATAAGCGAAAAACGCCACTTGTAAAAAGAAGTTGAGAAATCTGCAACATGATCATAAGTGGACTAACCAGTTCTAGGGTCACGACCAGCGAAAACGATTGGCTCCATCCCTCCATCAAGCTCAGGAAGAGCAACCTGCAAAGCCACCTGTATGGGATGCAGACCAAGTGTGCTGTTTAGCCATTCCTCTGTCGTCTGAAACACCAGTGGTACTGCCACAAGGTAAGGAACATCGAGCTTCTTCAGGGCCTCGATAGCCCTCGGATGATCCTGCCTTGCAGGGCCACCCACTAAAGCAAAGCCGGTCAAGGAGATAGCAGAGTTTATGATGGGCTGTTTGGACGCCGGATCTACGAAATATCTCTCAACGGGACCAGAGAAATCCAATCCTCCTGCGAAAATAGGAACTACCTTAGCGCCTCTAGCCTCAAGCTCCATGATAACAGCCACATAGTGACTATCATCACCAGTCACAATGTGACTCCTCTGCAGGACCAAACCGATAACCGTGGCGTCTTTCCTCTTGAGCGACTCGTTGGTGTCCTTTCTGGTGTCATACCAGTTCCAGTATTCCTTCACGTCGTCATACATGGTTGGAGCAAGAGGATGCCAAATTCCTGTATCCAAGAACAAAACCGGATCCGAATACTCGATTGTGACCCCTTTCAACGCCGGGACATAAGATCCTGAAATCATCTTAACAAAATTCTGCAGATTATCAGGAGACCCTCCAAGCCAGAACTGTAAACTCAAGATGTAGAGACGGGCATCTTGAGCCTTGTCACTCGGTAAGTACTTCAAAACCTTAGGCAATGTCCTAACAAGCTTCAACATACTGTCGGCAAAACCAGCGGAGCCGGCTTTCTTCCTCTTGAAGAGTTGGAAAAACGGAGACTTCGATTGACCCAATTGAGACATGCTGAAAGATCCGAGTTTGTTCAATCTCATTACCTCCGGCATTGAAGGGAAGACGAGAACTGCGTCCATCCTGTCTCTCTGCTTCTCCACCGCTTCCTTGACTTTAAGGGCCAATTCCTCGACGAAGATCAGAGACCCAATGAAGATATTGGCGTCTTCGAGGTCTTTGCAGAAGCTGTTGTAAGTGTTCTTGTCTCGAAGCTCCTCTACCAAATATCCAACGACTTCATAAGATGCGAATCTCGATGTCTTGTTGAGAGATTGCACGGCCTCCGTTAGAGATGACTGATACTGAGCCTCGAGGACGACGTACACGATTTTCACCGTCGGAACGTTGTCTCTTTTGATCGGAACTATACGGCGGACCTCCGGGTTAGTCTGTGTGAAGAGGCCGTTTCCCGAAACCGCAGATTTCACATTGAATAAGGTTTTGGCGGGTTTTGATGATCTGGATTTCTTCCGGAGGAAAGAGTGTTTGTTACTGTTAGAGAGTGAAGACAGATGCTCTGATTTAGAAGTAGATAGAGTGAAGGGAAAATAAACAAGTGAAGCCATATTTTCGGCTTATAGATTCTTCGGAGAGGATAGAGAAGAGAATGGTTCGTTCTCTCCTTCTTCTTCTTCTTTCGTTTTACGTTGTCCTCTACACACACTTGTGCTCCAAGTCGGAGTTTCTCTCATCATTAACGCTTTGGAAGAAGGAAGTAGAAAAAGAAGCGTTGGTTTCCAAGGTAAGTGGTAGGAGGGAAAGACACGTGGACGAATGGGAACGCGAGAGAAGTTCTCAAGTTGTGAGGTTGAGTTTTGTTGGACCCAAATCTGCTGAGGATAATGCGATGGAGTTTTCTGGCTTTGGATAATGCGATGGAGTTTTCTGGCTTCTGATTGGCTCATTGAGATTTCTATTCAAATTTCATGGTTTTGGGGAGTGGATTATTGAGTCAATGTTAATTTTTTATTTATTTCTT
Source organism: Pugionium dolabratum (assembly GCA_018901945.1). Classification (NCBI taxonomy): domain Eukaryota; kingdom Viridiplantae; phylum Streptophyta; class Magnoliopsida; order Brassicales; family Brassicaceae; genus Pugionium; species Pugionium dolabratum. The sequence goes on from JAEVFF010000263.1 coordinate 228,764, forward strand.
AAGTAATTTTTTATGTTGTCTCGATCTTACTTGCGGTTTCAGCCACGTAAAAGATTTTCTTTGGTTTGGCAATGACGTAGGACGACACTTTGATAAGTCCATGTTACGCGGGTTAATCCGGTCCAATCCCGTGAAATTCGCAAAACTTTTTCTTTTTTATTATCTCGTAGTATTTATAATACGGTTGAATATTATACTGGTAAGATATTTAAACTGGTTATCATATCAAACATCAAAAAATATAGCCGGAAAATTTCAGAAACAAATTTAGAAAATTCATAGACATACATAGATTTACTAATTTGCAAATTATTTAAAAATCCTATGCGTTCGGGTTAATTATAAATAGGTGAAAAACTGTTACGGGCTAAACGGACCGAACTGGTCTAAGTTGACCTTGGGCCGTGACAAGGAGTCTGGTGGTGGCCTGTCCGGTCCGAGCTTAGTTTGTCGGTGGAATATCACAGAACGGAAAAGGCGACAAAAAAAAACAAAAGAGACAAATTTGATTGGTTTAGAAATTCGCAGCGAAACAGTTCTCTGTCTCTCTCTCTCTCGACTGATCTAAAATCCCTAACTCGACAGGAAAGGGTTGACATACTCTGGTTTCTAATCCTTCGAGAGATTGACAAAGTCCTTGGCTTCGGCTGGTTGATATCAAAGGGCTAGAAATGCCCCTTGTTCAGCGGAGAAAGCCAACGGAGAAATCGCCGACGCCATCCGAGACGGTGCCAGATGAGGATTCCCATCAGAAACCTCATGAATCTTCCAAAACCCATAATAAGAAATCTAAAGGAGGAATCGAAAAAGGGAATTGGTCTTGCGTCGATTCATGTTGTTGGTTCGTCGGGTGTGTGTGCGTTACATGGTGGTTCCTTCTCTTCCTTTACAACGCAATGCCTGCGAGCTTTCCTCAGTATGTAACGGAGGCGATCACGGGTCCTTTGCCCGACCCGCCCGGCGTGAAGCTGAAGAAAGAAGGTCTCAAGGCGAAGCATCCCGTTGTCTTCATTCCTGGGATTGTCACTGGAGGGCTTGAGCTTTGGGAAGGCAAACAATGCGCTGATGGTTTATTTAGAAAGCGCTTGTGGGGAGGTACTTTCGGCGAAGTGTACAAAAGGTGACCTTCCTTCTCATTCCTCCTTTAAATTTCTATATTAGGATTTGGGTTGGATCTGATGAGATCATACATTTGTTCCTTGTTGAACATTGTTCCTTAGTTGTCTTACTCTTTAGTCGCTTTTTAGATGTGAAAGGCTATTTTCTTCAAGGTACCAACTATTTATGTTGTATATTTTGTTTGTGTAAGCCTGAAAGGAAAACGTTCCAAAGAAATAATTGACAAGTTTGGGGTTTAAGCAAAATCTGTAAGGAAACACATGTAAAATGTGAAAAAATGTGGTTTTTTTAACGTCATTGTGAAAAAATGTGTTGCTTTATTCTCCAACTATCTGCACGTGCAATTAAAGCTCCAGCATTTTTTGTCTTTTGCCTCAATGTGCTTTTCCCAAGTTGATTTTGAGAACTGAAAATCTGATTTTCTAAGTTTTCCACACTGAGTTACATGTCATGAAATCCTCCATCCTCATTAATTGTGTTATCCTATAAACTCCTCTCGAACCTAGTATAAGAAAATATACTGTTTTTTTGTGTTGCATCTATTTTATTTGTTATGATCTGCATCTTTCTCCAATTCGTCTTTTTGCAGACATGGGACAGTGTTACTGTTGACAGTGACAGTGTTGATAATATCTTAAGAAATTGATCATGTCTTTGATTCAGGCCTTTATGTTGGGTGGAACACATGTCACTTGACAACGAAACTGGGTTGGATCCTGCTGGTATTAGAGTTAGAGCTGTATCAGGACTTGTGGCTGCCGATTACTTTGCACCTGGATACTTTGTTTGGGCAGTTCTGATTGCTAACCTTGCACATATTGGATATGAAGAGAAAAACATGTACATGGCTGCATATGACTGGAGGCTTTCGTTTCAGAACACAGAGGTTATTGTCTCATAAATCTACTTATTATTTCGTTCCGTTTCACAGTTCTTTCTTCATCATGTTTGGCTTAAATATGTTTCATGTTGAATCATTAGGTGCGTGACCAGACGCTTAGTCGTATGAAAAGTAACATAGAGTTAATGGTTTCTACTAACGGTGGAAAAAAGGCAGTTATAGTTCCGCATTCCATGGGGGTCTTGTATTTTCTACATTTTATGAAATGGGTTGAGGCACCCGCTCCTATGGGTGGTGGAGGTGGGCCCGATTGGTGTGCGAAGCATATAAAGGCCGTGATGAACATCGGTGGACCATTTCTTGGTGTTCCAAAAGCTGTTGCAGGGCTTTTCTCTGCTGAGGCAAAGGATGTTGCAGTTGCCAGGTATTGAATTGCTGTTTGTGCTTTTGATTATCAGAACCGTGGCCCTGGAACTCAAACCTTGCATACTAGATACCAATTCTAATGACAGTTGCTATTTATCACTATTATACTGTTGCCATTGTTTTATCATACTGCTTCTTATGAATATCAAATTCTCTTGAGATCTAAACAGTTGATGAATTTGATTTTGATGGTTAAGGCAGTCGGGAGAAAGAGTGAACTTCTAGATCATTTTGAGTTGTTTGAAGTGTTTTGATTTTGCTGTTTTCGATCAGGAAGCTGTGCTCATCTATTTTTTAGCAACAAGTGTTTAACTTGATATTCACAACTGCCATGGTGACAAAGAAACGCCTGATCTTATTTTAGGTTGTGTTGCACATGAAGTCATTTGTGGACCCTTAATAGAATTTTGCTTTCTTCAAAAATTGCAGAGCGATTGCCCCAGGGTTCTTAGACAGTGATATATTTAGACTTCAGACGTTGCAGCATGTAATGAGAATGACACGCACATGGGACTCAACAATGTCAATGATACCGAAGGGAGGTGACACAATATGGGGTGGTCTTGATTGGTCCCCGGAGGAAGGCCACACCTGTTTTGGGAAAAAGCAAAAGAACAACGAGACGCGTGGTGAAGCGGGTGGAAATTCAGTTTCCAAGACAAAGCCTGTTAACTATGGAAGGATTATATCGTTTGGGAAAGAAGTGGCAGAGGCTCCGCCGTCTGAGATTAAAAATATTGATTTTCGAGTAAGGAGACATAAATCATACAAACCTCATACTTTTTGTGATGAGAGATGATTAATGATCTATACATTATTCGTGGTGAAGGGTGCGGTCAAAGGTCAGAGTATCCCAAATCACACCTGTCGTGACGTGTGGACAGAGTACCATGATATGGGAATTGGAGGGATCAAAGCTATTGCTGAGTATAAGGTCTACACTGCTGATGCAGTTATAGATTTGTTACATTATGTTGCTCCTAAGATGATGGCGCGTGGTGCCGCTCATTTCTCCTATGGAATTGCTGATGATTTGGATGACCCAAAGTATGAACATTACAAATACTGGTCAAATCCGTTGGAGACAAAGTAAGTGATTTGTTTTGGTACCAACTCTATGCTTCGTCCTGATGCATTAAAGGAGTTGAGTAAATTCTCTCTTTCTGTTACTCTGTTTTAAAAAAGAAATACTTCGTTTGGTTTGTTCTGCTGATTCAGATTACCCAATGCTCCTGAAATGGAAATATACTCATTGTATGGAGTCGGTATACCAACGGAAAGAGCATATGTCTACAAGGTTAACGAGTCTCCTGACAGCTGCATCCCCTTTCAGATCTTCACTTCTGCTCACGACGAGGACGAAGAGAGCTGTCTGAAAGCAGGAGTCTACAATGTGGATGGGGACGAAACAGTACCAGTCCTAAGTGCCGGGTTCATGTGTGCTAAAGCATGGCGTGGCAAGACAAGATTCAACCCTTCTGGAATCAAGACTTATGTTAGAGAATACAATCACTCTCCGCCAGCTAACCTTCTCGAAGGCCGCGGGACGCAGAGTGGGGCCCATGTTGATATCATGGGAAACTTTGCGTTGATCGAAGATATCATGAGGGTTGCCTCTGGTGGTAACGGGTCCGATCTTGGCCATGACCAAGTCTACTCTGGTATATTTGAATGGTCCGAACGTATTGACCTGAAGCTGTGAGTAATTTTTTTTTTGTATCTCATATAGCTGTCAACTTTTGAAGCCATTATTTGCAAGAGAGATCATCATCATCATTAGGATGGTCAAAGTTACAACAAACCTGAGAATGAGACTTTGCAATATTCTCAATACGTTTTTCTTATATTTTTATTCATGTAAATTATACAATTCTATGAATGTTTCATCCCACTATATAATGCAGAACTTGCTGCGGCATGTAGAATTTTTGTTATAACTTTGTGTGCCAAATTTGATAAATAAAGTCAATTTTTTAAAAGGCATTAAACTCCATTATAATCTTGCCTAAACTAGAACGTGGAATTGTGTTTTTACAGACCTCAATTATGGATTTTGTGTAAAAAATGGAATTGATAAATAAAGTTCAAGATCATCGTGCAAGGCCCATCTATCTATTGTGGTTGCAGCAACTGTAACTTTGATAAAGTAAGCAACCTGATACATATGGTTTCAGTCATTCACTGGCAGGTCTGTTTGATGCCAATCTATGTCATTTGTTTATTTTCCATGCACTGTGAAACAGGTTCTTAATGCGTATGAATTTAGAGCAGCATGCTAATTGCAAAACAAAGCACCCAAATAACCACATATACTTTGAGAAACCAAATTAGTATATAACAAACAGATTTGGCCCATTCGTCGAACTGTCCCCATTTTCCAGTCATGGCAAAAAGAGCTAGACGATTCAGAAAGATGTTTATATTATATAATATATATATATATATATGTGATTTCTAAAGAAAAATCAACTTTGACCTTCACCCACCACATATTTCTCTCCCGCCTAATCCTCCGCGCTCCCCAGCCCACGCGCCGCTCTTTCCCTCTACGTCTCTCCTCCGGCAGTAGTCAATAAACTCAAAACTAAGAAGCTCTCTTCAAATAAGTTATCCATGGCTCTCTGCACCTTAACCTCAGCCACTCCATTCTCCGTTGTGGTGCCGAATTATCTCTTGTCACCCACGCGCCGCCGCCGCTTTCAGTTACAATTTGCGACTCTTGGCTCATCGTCTCCGGAGTCATCGGCATCGACCTCTAACTCGATTCCCGTCAACGGAAACTCGTTGCCCAAATCTTGTGGAACAACTCGCAATAACAACACCACACTTGCTCGATTCTTTCGTTCCACCGAATCCAACGTCGAGAGGGTAAATTAAATCAAACTTGCTGTTTCAAATATTTACTCTGTTTCTTATTTCTTACTTCCATTTTCCTATATATGGTCTCTGTTTTTTTTCCTTCCTGTTTTGACTTTTGAGCTATGACATCACTCGGAAAGATCAGTTCACAGAGCTCATCAAGTTTAAAGCTTTCTATAAGTTTACTGAGTTTTGATGTCTTTGTGGAAAGGGCAGATCATATTTGATTTCCGATTCCTGGCGCTCTTGGCGGTAGGAGGTTCTCTGGCTGGTTCGCTTCTCTGCTTCCTCAATGTAACTTGTGGTTTTAGTCTAAAATGTTTCCCATACAATTCACCATGAAATTGCTAATGTAACAAGTCACTATGTAGGGGTGTGTCTACATCGTGGAGGCATATAAAGTCTACTGGACTAACTGTGTTAAAGGCATCCACACTGGCCAAATGGTTTTACACCTGGTCGAAGCTATAGGTAAAAATTGCTATACATTAGTAAGTATTATATCATTTCGGTTTCTTTTTGTCATAATACGAATTACTCTCTGAAAAAATTTGTTGTGTTTTTGCAGATGTTTATCTGGCTGGGACAGTTATGCTAATCTTTAGTATGGGTTTGTATGGACTCTTCATCAGTAACTCCTCTCCTGATGTCCCTTCGGAAAACGATCGTGCCCTTAAAGCCTCTTCTCTCTTTGGAATGTTTGCCATGAAGGAGAGACCGAAATGGATGAAGATCAGTTCACTGGATGAGCTCAAAACCAAAGTGGGACATGTTATTGTTATGATTCTTCTAGTGAAGATGTTCGAAAGAAGCAAGATGGTTACTATAGCCACTGGACTCGATTTGCTAAGCTATTCTATTTGCATCTTCTTGTCATCTGCTTCTCTATATATCCTCCATAATCTCCACAAAGGAGAGCAGTGAACCCATTTATACAGACCCAAATCCAGTACGTGTTTACATTTTTATATTTCCTCTTTTTAGTTTGCAGTTGCTATTACTGATCGTTGACAACTGACTTCATTCACTAGAGAAATAGTATTCTTTCAAATCATTTAAATTATCAACTTTACGTAGATTCGTCAAAGGAATACCATTAATGAGTTACCTATGAGTCTCTCGAAGTAAGGGTTCCCAAAAGCTGCTCAATCTCATGTGTGTTATGTGTTTCCTTTTAACCATCTCTTGTGGCTAGACTAGACTTCTTTCTCTCTAGCTAGCTAAAGCGGTTATGGTTCTTTCTTTTTAGGAGATGGACCAATATTCAATTGGGCCTACAAGTGGTTATGCTTGGAATTAGTTTTCAAAAATAGAATTCAAAGAAGATCGTGAAATTAACTTGGGTGACTTGAACTACGAAACAATATATTGATTATTTAGGAGAGATTCAGGATAAGACACTAATTTCTCCAAGGACAAGCTTTTGCGGCGTAAAACATTTATATCCATTCAAAATTAAAATAAGAACACGACAAAAACAGTCTTTGCAATTAACCATTAGTTCATTTTATCCGATGTAAAAAAACATTTAAATCAATTGTTTAACGAATAAAAATAAGGAACAAAGCGCTGGCGATGTCGGCGAATAATACGACAAAGGATATGACTGAAAAATTGGTCATTCGACAGCCGTCAGAGTTCACCCGTGACTGAAATAGTTTGGTCTACCAAAAAGTGTGATGTCAGCGATATCTCGTTGCTGCTGAATGTTTTACATGCTGTAAGATTTGTTTTGCTTTAAAAAAATATCAAATCGATTTCAAATCATCACATCCTACTCATGAAGGTGCACGTACTAAAAAAAACAACAGAATTTGAACTTTGGGGGAAAAAACAAAAAAGAGAGCGGACATATAAAAAAATCTGTCAAAATAGCTGCGTAAACGGATTTGATTTCAATCGTTGTTCCAACCGTTATTAACTCCACCGTAAAACTGCAACAATCGTAGTAGTGTCCGGTTGAGACATACGAGTCTCAATGCGGTTCCAGTAGAAGCTGAACGTAAATTGGAAAATGAATCCTGGTTTTGTCTGACGCGCGCGTATGTCACATGTCCTGACCCCACCAGTTGGAGGGCGGTTGCAACGTGGTGTCGTAAAAATCTTGCTTTTGGTGTGCTGTGTGCGGGACACGCGGAGCTCTGTCTATCCTCCTGACGGCTCCACTGGCTACCCTGACGTGGAATTGTTTACAACCAAAAGTTTTTTTTTTCAAATTATGTCTGTTAAAAAAATTAAATAATGATATATACATTAAAAATCATAATTTTACTGAATATTACGCAAATTCATTTATAATTAAATAAACAAAAAAGTTGGGGAGTTTTAAATATTTTAAAAAAGTTGGTAGTCTAATCCGCCAATCACATCATCGACATCCACGTAACATTACAAAGGAGTCAATTGTGTAGCACGATAATGTAATCATTCAGACAATTAGATACATGGAATTGGTAAAAGCAAGATATTCTTACGAGTACCAACGCACTGGGGGGCTTCAGCCATTTGGACTTCATAGATTATTTTTCTGTTTTTGTGTTCCTGTGGTTTTTTTCTTTTGCATCTTGTTCTAATGATTTCAAAGTTAGTTTTGGTTTCGACAGTAAAGTTAATTTTGTGTATTTAATTAGCAGTTTTATTAATTTTAGTGATGTCTACTCCTAAATAAACATAAAAATATACATACGTGAATGAGTTGGATTTGCTAAATGAGATTGACCATTCCAAAAGTCACAGAGAGATTAGTCCTATCTTGAATTCCTAATGTCTCTCCACTTTCAGTTGTCTCTTTCTTCCTGTCTTCATTATCATATGTGACATGACATAAAGAACATTCCAATTACAATTAATATGCATTTAGGATATTTTTTATATATTAATTAAACATTGCAAATGATATGTTAAGCATATGCTTTTTAGTATTTTCTATTAAAAAATAAACCAACTATTTTCATCAACAAAAACAAATTCCAGACTTTCACATAAACATTTTGTAGACCAATTAAATTGAAAAATATAGTAGCATTTTGATAAATCACATAAACAAAACATAATTACACCATTTTTAAATTACTACATTTAACATCATTATAATTTAGATTATTAAAATAATAAGGTTAAACTTCATATTCATAAACATATTATTTTTTATATATATTAAAATTCAATATTAGCAGTTTTATAATATCTTGATAAATATTTTAATAATGTATATTTAGTTATAATTATATAATACGAAATCAACATACATATTATAAAATTATTATATATCTTATCTTATTAAACTTTTATAAATTATTCATCTGGGCATGAAATCTCATCTAATATATCTAATTTACAAACCAATTTAAATTATTAGAAGAAAAAAAAACAGAAAATTAGTTTTGTATTTTTCTTCGAAAATAAATTTAGTTAAAAGTATTAAATTGATGACAATAAAACACAAAAGTTTTTCGTAATAATTTTTATTAAACTTATTACGAATATATTTACATGTATAAATATTTCCTAAACTAAGAAGATACAGATTTTCATATTATAACCCATATATTTACATGTATAAAGATTAACTAAACTTAGAAGATACATATTTCCATATCTAATTTTATTAACAAATATTTGAGATATTTTTATATATATTATAGGTTTTGTACAGAAAGTTTTAGGTACGTAAATATGTGAAGAGATTACGTTGACACTTGGGTTGACCACCGTTGCCCTTTATCTCCACTCTCTCTCTCTCTCTCTATATATATATACATATTAATACATTATATATTCGCTACATACCGTCTCTTCGTCTTTTTCACTCCTCACGTACTGCTCTAGCGACGGAGAGAGAGAGAGAGAGTCTGTGTGATATTCATCCTTTTTCCTTTTCAATTTGTTGAAATATTCCTTTACGGTTTTGACATTGCCCCAAGATTCTTTCCTTCAATTCTGGATTGATTTCGACGGTTACCTTGAGATTGTTTGTTCTCTTTCTTTCTTTTTAAGAATTTTAGGTTGTTTTTGCTGAATTCTAGGCGGTAATTTCCTGTGCTGGAATTGAATCGGAAAGTGAGAAATGGCAGACGAGTACAAGGAGGCGTTGCTGGATAAGCAGAAGTACCACGAAGGATGTCCTGGATGTAAGGTGGAGCAGATGAAGCAGGTCCGGCGAGGATATCCTTATCTGGAGCTTTCCTTCGTTTGGATCATCGTTCTCTCTACATGTAACAGCTTTTCGTCCTTTTGATTCTCAAACAGTTTTATTCTGCTAAATTTCTTTTCTTTTCTGACTTTGGGTGTCGAACATTTATGAAATCGGAGGGACTATGCTGAGTCGATTAGTTTTGTTTTTAACTTTTTAGCAATTTTTCGACTACTTTGAAGAGATTGTGGAATATAATTGCCTAATTGGTTTTACTGCTTATGCTTTCGATCAAAACTAGCTAATTTTTAGAAAGCTTGCTTGTGTTGAAAGTAATGATTTTGCTATGTAATCTCTCATGCGTTATCATTTGAGTTCATGTGTTTGCAGCTCTACCGATTTCCTCACTCTACCCCTTCCTCTACTATATGGTGAGTAATAGTGCTACCATATTATGGATTCCGGGTCATCCTTATGATTTTTCTGTTTTAAATCGGGAGACATGTTTCAGAATTAGGGTGTTTAAAACTGATGAATAATTGAAGATGCATACCACATCCTGTACAATACCGTTCTTTTATCACAAGCTCTCAATAGTACGTCTTCTTGTTTCCTCTGTTTTCATAGATTGAGGATTTTGGTGTTGCAAAGACGGAGAAAGATATTGGGTTTTATGCTGGATTTGTGGGTGAGAAGACATTGCCTCAGACGCTTATTAATTATATGCATTGATTCTCCATATCTCTACCGTTTGTTCTAATTGATCTCTTAATACCTCGAAGGGTGCTCATTTATGTTTGGCAGAGCACTGACGTCAGTGTTCTGGGGGATTGTGGCTGATCGTTATGGAAGAAAACCGATTATACTATTGGGAACTATCTCAATGTTAGTATCCTTAAACAAAATCTTGATTATTCTATCCCCTTTCGTGTTTAGGTGACTAATTAGGTGGTTATTGCAGTGCCGTTTTCAACGCTCTCTTTGGCTTAAGCTTAAACTTTGGGATGGCAATCGGTACGAGGTTTCTTCTTGGGAGTTTCAACTGTTTGCTTGGAACAATGAAGGTCACATGTTTGTAGCAAGTTGCCACTAGCACTCTTGGTTTATTTTTTGTTCTGCCTACCAGATTGGCAGTTTCATTTTCTCATATCTAGTTGTTAATGTGCACATTTTCAGGCATATGCGTCGGAGATATTTCGTGATGAATATCAAGCTACAGCAATGTCAGCTGTAAGTTCTTCTGTCACGTATTTTTTTTTTTTTAATGTTCTAGCTGTTGGTGTCGTGACCCTTGTAACTATACCTATTTCAGGTTAGTACTGCTTGGGGCATTGGACTGATCATTGGTCCTGCTCTTGGGGGGTTTTTAGCGCAGGTAAGTCGATAACAATACCTTGCCATTCCTTATGTTCTAAATGTTTGAAGCTTTTCATGTGTCCATCTCGCCTTGCTGCAATTTATCTGCACACTGATTCATGTTTGGCTTTCTACCGTTTTAACTAATGCCTTTCAATGTTCTTGAAATTTAGCCCGCCGACAAATATCCAAATGTTTTCTCCAAAGAATCCATTTTTGGAAGGTGTGTATTCTGACTTTTATGTTAGTAGTCGAGTTGAATAGATTTTGTAGGAATTTTATAATGTAAATTGCAATGCAGATTTCGGTACGCGTTGCCCTGCTTTACGATATCAGCTTTTGCATTGATTGTGACAGTACTATGCTGCTTCATTCCGGTATTCCATTTTCCTGGCAGAGCCCAAGGAGAACTTTTGTATTCATTATCAGTTCTTCTTTATTCATATATTCCGCACAAAGTTCACCCACGAGTCTCTATGTCTTTCTCCGATTAGGAAACACTGCACAATCATAAGCAGGACTGCACATCACATGATGACTCATACGAAACACTTGAAGCTGCATCTCGTGAATCCACTGCTTCTACAGGAAGAAACGAAACAAAGGCTTCTCAAGGGTCTCTCTTCAAAAATTGGCCCCTAATGTCATCTATCATTGTGTATTGTGTTCTGTGCCTACATGATACGGCATACTCTGAGGTAAGTAGTTGAAACTAAAATTTCCTGCATAGCATACCTCATTTAATGGACTCAATTAGGAATTAGTTTTCTACTGCTTAACTTTCAAGTTTCAGTCAGTTTATTTTCTTGGTGATATCGAATATCCTGAATTTTTCGAGGTAAGAGGCTTTACATATGTTTGTCTAGAAGAACAATAGTGAACTGGAATACCCCTCTTTGGAATGGAATACTTGCCTTTGTTTTCTCTAGTGCAGTCTGAGCCTAGTCTTTACTCAGGAATTTGTAGCTGTTCGACAGTTATGGCCCTAGCTGAGAGCAACTGTTAAATAGGGAGTGAGCAGAATGTGAAGGCATTTTGGAATCTTATGGTTTAGTTGGGTCGTAATTCGTTGGTTCTAGATTTTGTAAGAGGTTCCACTTACCAGAGTGAAATTAATGGAACAGCCTTAAGACTCCATGTTTTTGTCTGAATAAAATCCTTATCACTTGGAATTTGGCTATGCAGATATTTGCACTATGGGCTAATAGTCCAAAGAAATATGGAGGTCTGAGCTACTCAACCAATGATGTCGGTACAGTTCTTGCTATCTCAGGTATGCAGAATATCCTTGCTCTTCATGTCAAGTGTTTAGTGATAACAACTTTGCGAAAATGATGAGCAATCATGAATAAGCCAGAATTCTTACTATTGAAATATTGAGTCTGCGTTATTACTCATCAACACTTCTGCTTTAGGTCTTGGCCTATTCTCCTTTCAGGTTTTTGTTTATCCTCTGGCAGAGAGACTGCTAGGACCTGTACTGGTCACCCGTTTTGCCGGGGTCAGTTGATATTATTCCCTTTGATGCTTCTCTGCAGATTATATGTAGTGCCGTTGAATGCAACAGGACAGAGATTCGTTCTTCTGACGATTATTTTCGTTTCAGGCACTGATGATACCAATACAGATAAGCTATCCATTTATAGCGAAATTATCAGGTCTCAGTCTAAGCTTGATGTTAAATTGTGCATCAATCCTCGTAAACGTGCTAAGTGTAAGTCCAAAGACAAAAGCTAACTCTTCTCATTCTTTCTCCTTTGTGTGTGTGTTGTGTGTAATTTACATATGTAGAGAACGAGGTCTTGTTATATCATACGTATTGGCTGCCTAAGATCCTTTTTTGACATATATAGTTTTTTGTGAAATAGGTGTCTGCCATAACTGGCTTGTTGATTCTGCAAAATAAAGCTGTGGTAATAGGACATTCTTTAATCTTCTGTAAAAACTGTGATCCAATATTGTAAATATAACTTTATATTTTCTATGAAACAATGAAAACAACAGGATCAGAGCCAAAGAGGGGCGGCTAATGGAATTGCTATGACTGCAATGTCTCTATTTAAGACCGTTGGACCAGCTGCAGCTGGAATCTTGTAAGTGAATTTTCGAATGAACAATGATTTCGAAGAAGCAGTAATGTCTTAAACACACAAATCTCTATTGATGGTTGCAGATTTTCTTGGAGCGAGAGACGACTAAACGCTGCATTTCTACCAGGTATCGGCTTTACTTTCCGTTGTTGATACTGTTATGATATTCGTAATACTCATGGCTTATAACCAAATGCAGGATCGCATATGGTGTTCTTTGTCCTGAATGTGATAGTTGTGGTCGGAGTAGCTCTCACGTTCAAGCCGTTTCTTACCACCGCTCGAAGATGAGATTCATTTGAAATGGCGATAGGGAAATGTATGGACTCCTGGTTGATTCTTTTTAATTTCAGATTTTTGGAATAACCCTTAATCAAATTTCATTAACCGTAGGGTTTCATTTTTTCTATCTACCAACATTATTGAAACAACAATTTGACATAATAATAAGGTATACCACAGCATGTGCCTTCTTTCGGGTTGTGAGGAATTGACTTGTTCCCTTCCTTCTATAAGAGCGTCCATACATGGTCACACTCCAAAAGCTAACCAAAAGATCGGTTTGTCCAAAGAACCAACCTCGGGGTGTTCTGTGTGTAACCGTATCCTTGCAATTTGGTTATCAGATGGTGAACGAATAAGTACATGTAAAAGGAAAACCAGTTTTGAGTTTTGAACTTTTGATAGATCACAAGATTACAATTTTCTTTTAAAAAACAGATCATTTTCAAAAGATCGATTTTCTTATAAAAAGTGGTTGTCTATCGAATATATAAGGTAGATATGAACTGTCAAAAATGGCATGTGATGATCGGTACACCAAAATTGAACTGATCTAATTATTCCGTAAATCGCTTTCAAGTGGTGGATTTAGTTTTTAGTGTTTTCGTATTTTGGTAAACGACATTACGAAATGGGATTGATAGAAAATGACTACGGTGTCGGACTCGGATTATACTCATTTATAAATATACTAGATTTAAACATTCGTAAATTATATTTTATTAGTAAATATAAATTAAATATTTATATAATTTTAACTTTTATTTAAAATTATTTTTAACATTAATTTTTGTATATATAAATTAAAAAAAGAAAAAGAATTATTTTCTACGAATTTAATACTATTTTTTTAATAAAAATACATTAATTCTCTAACCAAGATAAAATAGTATAATTGTAATTATTTTAATAAGTTAAATTCATTTATATATTTATTTGAAATTTACTCTAGCGATGACACCTCAGTATGATATTTATGTTAATAACACGTCAGAATAATGTTATTTTCTTAAAATGTTTCTCAAATAGTATATTAGAAATTACTAATTTAAATCTATTATTTATTTGAAATTATTTATAACTTAACGTATAAAAAAATTAAAAAATAAAAAATTATTATTTTTGTAAATATAATAATATTTTTTGGTTATTTGAATAAAATATATTTATTCTCTAACCAAATTAATATTAGGGCATGTATTGTAATTATTCTAGTAACTTAAACTTTTTTATATATTTAAGCTGAAACTCGCTGTGATTTTGACACGTCAGCATGGCATTTTTGTTATTAACACGTTAGTGTAAGGTTACTCTGTTAAAAAGTTTCTCAAATAATATATTAGGGATTTGATGCGTTTATCAATACCGATTTATTAAAGTTTTTCTTCTTTTTATCTTCAATAAATAAGCGGATATATAAATTAGTAATTAGTAAATTTTATTTATGTATTATTTTTTATTTAATTAAAATAAAAATTCATCTATTTTTTCTAAATCAATTAGTGACATATTTTTAATTTCATTTTGTTAAATTGATCAATAATGCAATAAAACCAAATTTATTAATGTCTATTTTCATCTCTTTAATATGGGTTTATTTAGATAACAAAAATTATTAAATTTTATAACAAATTTTAAATTTCACTTCATACTCAAGCGAATCAACTAGTATTTAAATAAAACCATAATGTGAAATATATGGTTTCTAATCTTAAAAAAAACAACTAATTTGTAAAAGTAAAAGCTAGAAATATCTTAAATACCAAAAATTATTTCTAATAAATCATGATTTTGAAATTTTTTTTAAAACATAGGTTTGCAAAGGGTTAATAAATCTTTTAGGACATTTTTCCTAAACTTTTAGAATTCCTTTATAGTCATAAATTATTTGGTATTTTGAAAAAATTTAGAACTTTTATGGTAATTTAGGGGAAAAAGCAAAATATAAAAATTGAGATGATATTTTACCATTACTATTGAAAAATAATGAATTTAGTTTTAAAAAATTGATTGAATATACTAAAAGTTGAGGAAATGAAAAATGTGAAGAAGAAAACATATAGTAAACCTAAATACAAATAATGATGATTAAATAACATGTTTTTATTATAGGGTTCAACGGTGACGACTGAGTACGAAATAATTCAGATTGCGGCTATCATAATAATTGTATAGTATTTACAAATAATATAAAAGAGACAACAAAAGCCAAAGAGATTAGGAAGCTGATTGTGTTTGGTAAATGGAAAAGCCAAAGTTGTTTTGCATTTCTCTCTCTCACTCTATTATTTATTGTCTTCTGGTGAAGAGAGAAAGTACGTGAAAATCTTGTGTTTGGTTACTGTCCATAAAAAAAAATTGTATCTTCTCCTTCTTCCCAATTTATTTGGATCGATTGGATTCGTGGTGGCTGAAAATGGCGGAAGAATATGCGGAGTGTTTGCTTGAGAACAAGTACCATGAGAATTGTCCAGGGTGCAAGGTTGATCAGATGAAGAGGCTTCGTCGTGGATTTCCTTTGTGGGAGCTTTGTTCCGTTTGGATCATCGTCCTTTGTACCGGTAAATCATTCTTTCATACTTTTCAATTTTTATGGAGATTGAAGAAGAAGAAGAAGAAGAAGAAGAAATTTTCTTGTCTAAAAAATGTATTTTATGCATTGTTTCAGCGCTGCCCATTTCCTCTCTTTTCCCCTTCCTTTACTTTATGGTGAGTAGTACCCACAATCATGTGTTTACTTGGTGCTTTCTGTCTAATAACAGTAGAATCTTCTGTGTGTTTGTAGATTGGTGATTTTAACATAGCAAACAAGGAAGAGGACATTGGATTCTACGCTGGCTTTGTTGGTGAGTCGTCTTCGTCTTCATATTAATCTCTTTTCTCACAGAAACTCACATTCATCTGTCTAAAAACCAAACCTTGAAGGTTGTTCCTTCATGCTCGGGAGAGCGTTGACATCTGTTATCTGGGGAATTGTGGCTGATCGTTACGGTAGAAAACCCGTAATCCTCATAGGAACTGCTTCAGTGTAAGTTATCCTTCATTTGTTTATTCATCTCTCATATTTCTTTTTTTTTTATCTCTTATAAAAACCGATGCTTTATAAACCTGTCACAGTGTCATTTTCAATACTCTGTTTGGCCTAAGCTTAAATTTTTGGATGGCTATCATCACAAGGTTTTGCCTCGGTAGTTTCAACGGTTTACTTGGTCCTATAAAAGTGATCTCCTGTTCTCCTCTCAAACATTCTTACAAATCTTTTCTCCAAAGCTCATTGACCTGAAAAATGGCTGATATTGTTGGTGATCTCAGGCATATGCAATGGAAATATTCCGTGATGAATATCAAGGTTTAGCACTCTCAGCCGTAAGCTCTTGATCCAAAGTTTACCTTTTTCTTAATTCTTTTTCCCAATTGAGTAGAGCAATTTAGAATCTTAATTATCACATTGTGTAGGTTAGTACAGCATGGGGCATTGGACTCATCATTGGCCCTGCTATGGGAGGTTTTCTTGCTCAGGTCTTCATTAACAAAAGCATTTCAATCTTGTTTTTTATTTTCTCTGCCTCCCTCGTCCTTCTTGATTCTTGTTTAATATTTTAACCTTGTAGCCTGCAAAGAAATATCCAAGTTTATTCTCAGAGGGATCGGTTTTTGGGAAGTAAGTAGTATTGTTCTTATCTCCCTTTACTTTCATTCAACTAATATATATATAGAACTCATAGGCTATAATGCAGATTTCCATACTTTTTGCCGTGCTTTGCAATATCCATTTTTGCATTTTCGGTGACCATAATTTCATTATGGATTCCGGTACGCTCTTGACTTTTTATGGTCCCCATGTATGTGTTTCTGCCTTAAGCCCAGAGATGGTTGTTTCTCTTCTCCAGGAAACATTGCACAATCACAAGATTGATGATGATAAGTCTTTTGATGCTCTTAAAGTTTTGGCTCATGACCCTGAATCTGATGAAGTGGCAGAGAGAAATGGAAAAACTTCTCTATTGAATAACTGGCCACTAGTTTCGTCTATTATCGTCTACTGCATCTTTTCACTTCATGATATGGCTTACACAGAGGTGTGGACTCTTCTTAACTCCTCCCACATTCATCTTTGTTTATTTGGCAAAATTCTTCAGCTTTCTTTCTCCGATAGATCTTTTCATTGTGGGCAAACAGCCCGAGGCAATATGGAGGTTTGGGATACTCCACTGCAGATGTTGGTTCAATTCTAGCAGTTTCAGGTGTGTTCCATGCTAACATTTTCAATAATAGGTATGAAGTTTCCTGACCTAAAAGAGACTTGTTTCTAGGGTTTGGTCTCCTCATCTTTCAGCTATCACTCTACTCTTATGCGGAGAGGCTTTTAGGACCCATCATAGTTACACGTATATCTGGGGTAACCACTATACTCTGTTGATTCTTACTACAAAACTTATGATTGTGAACAGAAGAAAGTTGTAATCTTGTGCTTGTTCTCGATACTCAAACAGAGTCTGGCTTTAGTTGTCTTAACAACTTATCCACTAATAGCAAAGCTATCTGGTTTCGCCCTTACCCTGACGCTAAATTGTGCATCCGTAGCAAAGAATGTTTTAAGCGTAAGTCTCTGATAACCTTAGAAAAGAATCTGTAAATTTGGATTTTATTATATAATTTCAAGTCTCAACAGTTGTGTGTGTGTGTGCAGGTGTCTGCTATAACTGGCTTGTTCATCCTTCAAAACAATGCTGTAGTAAGTATTTTTCAGAACATTGATTAGTATTATTTAGGAGAGAAGAATCTTTAAACTTATGTAATAAACAACACAGAGACAAGACCAAAGAGGAGCAGCTAATGGTATAGCCATGACAGCGATGTCTCTTTTTAAAGCGATAGGCCCAGCAGCAGCAGGCATAATGTATACAAAGATTATATTAAACTTCAAAACACTTGTTACGTATAAACAATCTCTTACTTTTACTCGAATTCTTTACAGTTTTTCTTGGAGCGAGAAACGTCAGGATGCTGCATTTCTTCCTGGTAATGTGTAGATTTGTATCTGTACTGAACACTAACTTGCTGAGAATTGAACTTACAAAAGAAATTTGATGCAGGCACCCAAATTGTATTCTTTATCTTGAATGTGATCTTGGCACTCGGAGTTCTTTTGACGTTCAAACCGTTTCTAACTGAAACGCAACACTAGAAAGCATTCATGTATGACAAGCTAGATCAGAGATTGTTGTAATAGAATGTTTTGTCATTATCTTATTTCACCTATTTATTGGAGTGTTTGAAACGATGTTCGCAATCATTTATGTATTTCTCTGGATAAGGTTATAAGTTCCAATCAAACAACAAATCGCAACCGTTCATCTCTGGTCAAACCCGATTATCTTTGCTTTGTTGTAGCTTACACGTCAATGCAGAATCTAACGAAAAGCTTCTTCATCATTGTGTCTTTTTTTCCTAACGCAGACTTGCTGGAGAGTGTGGCTCACGCGCCGAGATTCTGTTTGTGCATGTCATAGTAAACGTTACGACCAAAATTAAAATTAGAATTAAATATGCAAAAGCACAAACGATGAAAAAGTAAGGAAAAAGACAGAAAAGACAGGAGACATAGTAACTTCTTCAATCTTCACACCAACCAATCAGACAAGTAACGTAATCAAATTATCTCATTTGAACGATAAACTTTGCCAAACATTCCAAGACGAGAGACGATCGTCTTCTTCGCCGGGAAGTGACGTCACAATTACAAAAGCTTTCGATGGGTGCCACAGAGCCGCCTGTAACATACTCGATGACTTTATTCCCCCAAGATCCTGCATTTTCTAGCAGTTTTACTATCTCTTTTTTTGCTAAGTAGTAATCCTGTTAACGATCAGCTTTTTTGTTTTGAAGGCGGTGGTGGAGAGAGAAAGCGGAGGAGTGAAGTCAGAGAGAAACAGGGAAGAAACAGAGAAGCCAGTGGTGGAGGGTGAAGAATCAAAGGATAAAGATGAATTTAACCATCACAGGTTTTTGGCGAGCCTCAACAGATTGAACCCAACAAACCCTCTTAGGATCATTGTTAATGGCAGCGGTTCTAGATTCACCACGCCGCCTCCCAATCTCGTGCAACCACTACGATCTTCGTCAAGAGAGCCGCCGCCGCCGACGACGACGACGACGACGCAGACGCAGACGCCTCCCATTCCCGCGCAATCGGCAGAAGAGTCTCAACCTCCGCCGCTTCAACATCAATCTCGTTCCTTCTTCACGCCAGCAGATCAAGTAATTTCCTTTTTTCTTTTGCGTTTCAGTTGAAAAGTTTATCATTTTTTTAGGGTATTATTCCGTATCTTTTAAAGATTCCTTCTATTATCACTAGCTTGAACTTCTTTCTCACCTAGATGCTTCTCAAGATTGTGGAGGACATTGATAATTTGGTAACTTTGAAATTAATTAGGATTTCAAAGTTGGTAAGTTAAAGTTTCTTATTTTCTGGGAGGGTTTATTTGGCTGCAGCAAACTTTGGCATCATTGAATTCAACAAAGTACACAAACAAGTTTTTTCTGCTGCTCTTCATGGTTCACAAGGTTGTGGCTGTTGGATTTGTATGCTTCCTTGTCTTTAAAGGTGTCCAAGGTCTGATTGGATCCAACGGTAGCGTCAAAAGGAAAGAGCAAAAGATCCTCAGATTTCTACTTCCACAAGTCGAAGCTGCATCATTATTGAGCATTATACTCGCATTCCTGTGGCAAATGGCAATTCGACTTTGGCCTGATTTCATGATTCACTTCATAATTTGGAGTACCTTTTTGATGTCCCTGTCCTCAGGAATTCTCTTACTGTGTTTCCAGATGACAGCCACAGATGCTGTTGGGGTATTCCTCATCGCATTCTCCATTGGTAATGGTTTATATGCTTGCTGGGTCACTCGAAGAATCAAATTCTGTTCCAAGATATTGACAAAGTCCTTAGAACCCGTTTCAAAGTTCTCGGATTTGAATTTACCCACATACTACATGCTAGCTGCTGGTTTCCTCTGGATGTCTCTTTGGATTTTTGGTGTTATTGGTGCCTTGAACTTCTATTTTCCGCCACTGGTGATTATTGGCTTGGTGTTGAGTCTGCTTTGGACGACAGAAGTGATGAGGAATGTTGTTAATCTAACTGTTAGCCGGATCATTGCTTTGTACTATCTTAGAGGAATGCAGTCTAGTACCCGGTTTAGTTTCCAAAGGGCCTTGTCTCGTAACCTTGGGAGCGCGTGTTTAGGATCTCTGTTTGTTCCAACAATCGAAGCCCTTAGAATCTTGGCAAGAGGATTGAACTTGCTCAAGGGTGAAGACGAGTTCATGTTTTGCTGCGCTAATTGCTGTCTCAAACTCATGGACTTCATATTTGAGCACGGCAATGGATGGGCCTTTGTGCAGGTATTAAACTTCATATTTGAGCAAGGCAACTGTAATTTCTGCATTTTTAGTAACTACTTTTGAATCACAAAAAAAGAGAGTAAATTTATTGTTGGAAATAATATGAGCTTTGAATGGTAAAAGCGAGACAGAGCAAACGTGAATAAAGACATTGTTGTTACAGATAGCAGCGTACGGGAAAGGATTTGTGAGGGCATCTCAAGACACATGGAAACTGTTTGAGGATAGAGATATGGTTGAGATAATAGATGCAGACATAACAAGTTCCATATGTTTCCTCACAGGTATCTGCAGCGGCTGCGTCTGTGTTATTGTCGCAGCCGCTTGGACCCATACGGTTTACAAACCTTTTACAGCCACCATTTCTTTACTTGCCTTCTTCATTGGATACCTCATGGTAATGACATTTTTTTGTATATTTAGACTCTAAAATGTTTGATTCAGTAACAGTATTCTCATCATCATCATCTTTTTTACTCCGGATGTGTTAAACAGACCAGGATCTCAATGGCATTGCCTCACGCCTGTGTAGGTTGTTACTACACATGCTACGCGGAAAATCCGGAAAGTAGATTCTTCGATGAAACCATTAAAAATAGGCAAGCTTTGATCAGAAATGGCCGTGTTGTTGTCCCCACCCCTAGAGTCCGACGTGCTCGAGCCTAGCCCTGCTGGTCTCTTTTTTCGTCTTCCTTGCCTGATTTGAAATGGCTAGGGTTAGGTGTTTAGAAAATGTATTTAGAATTTTGAGAATTAATTTAATTGCATAAAGAGTGAAGAATGGTCAATATTCGTTGGGTGGGGAAGAATTTGTGGATAGAGCTCATTACATTGACAAAATACATTCATTGGGTATATTCCTTTCTCCATTTTGGGAAGTTACTTGATTTTTTTCTTATCTGTAGATGTGAACTTTTGATGACTATTGTAAATGATAACACCTTGTATAATAAAAAGGCAGGCTTTTTTAAGAAATTCAAAATTCTTGATTATTTTTCGAAAAATTAAAAATATTTTCTAAAAGAAAAACGAAAATCCAGTTAATGGTTTTCGGGAAATACCGGAAAATGTAAGAGGTAGAGTTCAGTTATTCTCCAAAAGGTGGTTCAGTTATAGCAAGAATTTAAGAGAGAGGTTGCGTTTCTTGGGCAAGGAATAAAGCAACATATCTACACGAGCTCTAAAACTTTTGGAGGAGATGAAAGATAAAAGGGATTTCGGAAAGTAGTGAATTGTACTCTACGCTGATCTGTGCCTTATCAGAAGCGCCAGAAATGGTAATGGCCGAGAAGCTATTCAAAGATAAACTGTTGAAGGATCCAGAAATGTGTTTGAAGGTTGTATTGATGTATGTCCGAGAAGGGAATGGAGAGAACTCTACAGGTTGTGGCTACCATGAGGAAGGGCCAACTAAAGGTCTCTGATTGCATTCTCTGCGCGATTGTGAATGGATTATGTACGCAAAGAGGTTTTGCAGAAGCAGTTAGGGTTTATGAATCAACAATGTGAGGGTGGGCAGATGACTTGCGCAATAATTATCAATGGATATTGTGGAGACAGCGCTGAAATGTTGTCTTGAAGAGATTGTGAAGAAGGGATTTGACAAATGTGTTAACGCATACTTAAACATTATGGAAAACGGGAAACGAGAAGGCTAAGCGATGAAGTAAAACTGAGGGCTAAGATGAAACACAAGAGGATGTAAACCCAACATTTGGATTGACAACTCCTTGATAGATATATGGACTTGAGGTGGGTTGAAAAGATATGGAAAGAGATGAAGAGGATGAAGGTGTTGCCAGTCAAGGTCAGCTACAGAAGCATTGTCAGTCTCATATCATAGAGCAAAAGAGTTGCAGATATGTGTGGATCTTCACAAGGAGAGTTAGGATAAACAAAGAAAAGATTGATAGGGCCATAGTAGGAATCATGGTTGGTTTATTCTCCAAAACAAGCAGGACTGATGAGCTAATGAGGCTCTTGCAATACATGAAAGATAAAAGAACCAGTCTTGATGTGAGGCTCTATTCCTCAGCTTTGAATGCTCTGGGTGACGCTGGTATCAATTCCCAGATGAGATGGCTGCTGGAAAGCTTTTGCAAAAACTAGTGCTTCAATACATTGGAATATGAAAAACATTAGAACATTCCAGGGGTTGAAATTGAAAGAGATACTGTAGAAGTCAAGATTTTTATGTTTTGTAATTAAATCTACTATATTGCCATAGAAGATCTCCATCATGAACCTTGAGATTTTCTAAACATGATACATAAAAAATAAAACGAACGGGTAGATGTAAGTGCAACCAAAGAACGACAAAGGAGAGACACAGACTGGTTACTAAATGTATTCGTCACTTGAAATCATATGAATGGAAAATAGTGAGCAGCACTAAAGCGAGCCAGGAAACTCACCCAAATATACTTATAATTACCTGTTTTGGTCATCCCGCTTTTCAAGTTTCACTTTGAACTTGCTTTACCATTTTCGGCTTCAGCTGTTTCTACAACTTTAGCATCACCTGAACAACATCCACCTCCGTGGTGATGATGATGCCCGTGGCCATGGTGATGGTCTTGCTTCCCCTTGAGATACTTCCGCATGTCATAGGCGTCCTCGCCATCAGCGTAATACTTTGCTTCTACATCATGAATCTTGTAGCCTAATGTCTCTGTGTACAGATTGAATGCTGCTCGGTTACTTCTTCTCACATGCAGTGAAACATACTCTGCCTCGTAAACCTGCCACAAAACCTTTGAAGTGAGAATAACTTAAAATTTTCGAACCAAGCTTCATAGGAGAAACAACTATTAGCCTCAGGTCTGCTGTTTGTAGTTTCGCAGGTAATCAGAAATTGATTCTTCAGTCCAAAACATAACACAATCGGAGACAAAGCTCGGCTGCAGAACTTGAGTTGCTTCGATTCCAATCAAAAGAAGACAAAAGAACATAATGCAACATGTGAAAAAGCAACTACTACAATCACTTTATCTTTAAAATTAAATGTAGTCTGGGGAAAGAGCCGTCTCAATTCATCCTATTTCATCAGATCTGGGATGTGATATGATTCCGAAGGATGAACTAGATATGGACAGTTCCAATAAGATTTCATTCTTGAACAAAAATCATCATTCGGTGCTCTTTGAGCAAAGGTTTACAAATGAAGCATAATGCATGGCATCATGCAATTTGGAATAGATTGGATTACATGGAACCTGTGTCATAGCTATTGCAGTCTCAAATATTGTCACAATGTTGAAAATTGAGCTAAATTAATGTGGACGTTGGATTCATATCATTTTAAGCTCTAAATCAAATATTAAGATGATTAGTGCAGACATGTTAAGGTTTTGTCGTAGCTGTTTCAGTCTTGGAGGCTTTGTCGTAGCTGTTTCATTCGCGAATGTTGTCGCAATATAGAAAATTGAGCTCAATTAATGTGGGCGTTGGATTCATTTTTAGCTCTAAATCAAATGTTAAAGACGATTTAGTGCCGACATGTCAAGTTGATCAACTAGTTAAAATGATCATTCTAAACTCATCATTGCTGCTCATTGAGCAAAGATTTTCAAATGAAGCATAATGCATGACATCACACATTTTGGGATATATTGGATTACATGGAGGCTTTCTCGTAGCTATTTATGTCTTAATTTTTGTCATAATATAGAATTTTGAGCAAGCTTAATGTTGGTATTGGATTCGCGTCATTCGGAACTCTAAATCAAAAGTTACGTAAGATTTAGTGCGGACATGTCAAGTTTACCGGCTATTTAAAATGATCATTCTAAACTGATCATTGGTGCTCATTGAGTACGCATAAATAAAGTATAAAGCATGACATCACGCTGTTTGGGATACATTGGATCACTTGGAGGCTTTTTCAAAACACTTTCAGTCTCTAATGTTGTCACAATGTTAAAAAATTAAGCTAGATTAACGTGGACATTGGATTCATATCATTTTGAGCTCTGTATCAAATGTTAAATATGATTTAGTGCGGACATGTCAATTTAATCAGCTAGTTAAAATGATCATTCTAAATTGATCATTGTTGCTCATTGAGCAAAGGTTTACAAATGAAGTATAATACATGGCATAAGGCAGTTTGGGATAGATTGGATTACTTGGAGGTTGTGTCGTAGATATTTCAATGTTAAAGTTTGTCATAATACAGAATATATAGCTAGCTTAATGTGTGCGTTCGATTCTTGTCATTTTGAACTATAAATCGAAAGTTACAGAGGATTTAGTGCGGACATATCAAATTTATCAGCTAGTTAAATTACTTATTCTAAAGTGATCATTGGTGCTCTTTGAGCAAAGTTTACAAATGAAGCATAATGCATAGCATTACACAGTTTGGGATACATTGGATTACTAGGACGCTTTGTCGTAGCTCATTCAGTCTCGAATGTTGCCACAATATAGGAAATTGAGCTCAATTAATGTGGGTGTTGGATTCATTTTTAGCTTTAAATCAAATGTTAAAGACGATTTAGTGCCGACATGTCAAGTTGATCAACTAGTTAAAATGATCATTCTAAACTCATCATTGCTGCTCATTGAGCAAAAGTTTACAAATGAAGCATAATGCATGGCATCATGGAGTTTGGAATATATTAGATTACTTGAAAGCTTGGTCATAGTTATTTTGGTATTAAACTTTGTCACCGTATAGAAAATTGAGCTATTTTAACGTGGGCATTGGATTTATGTCATTCTGAACTTTAAATCAAAAGTTACAGACGATTTAATGCGGACATGTCAAGTTTATTGGCTAGTTAAATTGATCATTCTAAATTGATCATTGGTGCTCATTGAGCAAAGGTTTACAAATGAAGCATAATGCATGATATCACACAGTTTGGGATAGATTGGATTACTTGGAGGTTTTGTCGTAGCTATTTTTGTCTTAAATTTAATCACAATATAGAAAAATGAGCTAGCTTAATGTGGGCATTGGATTCGTATCATTCTGAACTCTAAATAAAAAGTTACAGATGATTTAATGCGTTCATGTCGAGTTGATCGACCAGTTAAAATAATAATTCTAAACTAACCATTGGTGCTCATTAAGTAATGGCATATAAATGAAGTATAATGCATGGCATCACGAAATTTGGGATTGATTGAATTACTTGGAGGCATTGTCGTATCTATTTCGATCTTAAATTTTGTCAAAATATAGAATATTGAGCTAGATTAACGTGGTCGTTGGATTCGTGATTCTGAACTCTAAATCAAAGTTATAGACGATTTAATGCTGACATGTTAAGTTGATTGGATAGTTGAAGTGATCATTCTAAACTGATAATTCTAAACTGATCATTAGTGCTCCTTTATAAAAGCTTTAAATCAAGCATAATGCATGGCATCATGCAGTTTAGGATATATTGGCTTACTCAAACCCTTTGTGGTAGCTCTATCAGTTTCAAATATTGTCACAAAGTAGAAAACTGAGCTAGCTTAACGTGGGTGTTGGATTCATGTCATTCTGATATCTTAATCAAAAGTTATAGACGATTTAAAGTGTACATGTGAACTTTATCGGTCAGTTAAAGTGATCATTCTAAACTGATCATTAGTGCTCCTGGAGTGAAGCCTTATAATGAAGCATAATGCATGGTATCACGGAGTTTAGATTATATTGGCTTAGTCAAAGAATTTGCGGTAGCTCTTTCAGTCTCAAATGTTGTCACAAAATAGAAAATTGAGCTACATTAACATCTGCATTGGATTCATGTCATTTTGATATCTAAACAAAAAGTTATGCACAATTTAGTGCGTGTGTGTCAAGTTTATCGGCCAGTTAAAATGATCATTCTAAAATGATCATTGGTACTCCTTGATTAAAGGCTAATAAATGAAGCATAATGAAACATCACGCAGTTTGGTATACATTGGATTGCTTGAAGGCTTTGTCGTGGCTATTTTGTTCTTAAATATTATCACAATATAGATAATTGAGGTAGCTTAACGTGGGTAATGGATTCATGTCATTTTGAACTCGAAATGAAAAGTAATGGACGATTTAGTGCGGACATGTCAAGTTTATCAGCTAGTTAAATTGATCATTCTAAACTGATCATTGGTTCTCATTGAGCATAGGTTTACAAATGAAGCATAATGCATCACATTACGCAGTTTGGGATAGATTGAATTAATTGAAGGTTTTGTCGTAACTATTTCGTCTAACATTTTGTCACAATATATAATATTAAGCTAGCTTAATGTGGTCGTTGGAATCGTGTCATTCTTAACTCTAAATCAAGAGTTACGAACGATTTAGTGCAGAAATATCATGTTGATCAGCCAGTTAAAATGATCATTCTAGACTGATCATTGGTGCTCCTTGAGTAAAGGCCTATAAATGAAATATAATGCATGGCATAACGCAGTTTGGGATACATTGGATTACTTGGAGGCTTTGTCGTAGCTCTTTCAGTCTCAAATATTGTCACAATATTGAAAATTGAGTTAGATTAACGTGGGCATTTGGTTCGTGATTCCGAACTCTAAATCAAAACTTACAGACAATTGGATGCTGACATGTTCAGTCGATCAGCTAGTTAAAGTGATTATTCTAAAGTGATCATTAGTTCTCCTTGAATAAAGGCTTATAAATGAAGCATAATGCATTGCATCACACAGTTAGGATATAGTGGCTTACTCGACGCCTTTGTGGTAGCTCTTTCAGTCTCAAATAATGTCACAAAATAGAAAATTATGCTAGCTTAACGTGGACATTGGATTGTTGTCATTCTGATATCTATATCAAAAGTTACCGACGATTTAGTGAATAGAAGTCAGTTTATCGGCCAGTTAAAATGATCATAGGTGCTCCTTGAATAAAGGCTAATAAATGAATCATAATGCATAGCAGTACGCAGTTTGGGATACATTGGATTACGCGGCGGTATTGTCATAGCTCTTTCAATTAAAATGTTGTCCCAATATTGAAAATTGAGTTAGACTAACGTGGGTGTTGGATTCATGTCATTTTTACCTATAAATAAATTGTTAAAGACGATTTAATGCAGACATATCAAGTTGATCAGCTAGTTAAAATGATCATTCTAAACTGATCATTATTGCTCATTGAGTAAAGGCATATAAATGAAGCATAATGAATGGCATCATGCAATTTGGGATAGTTTGGATTAATTGGAGGCTTTTTGTGGCGTCATAATTTTTGTCATAATACAGAATATTGAGCTACCTTTAATGTGTACATTAAATTCATGTCATTCCTAACTCTAAATAAAAAACTACGGACAATTTAGTGCGTACATGTCAAGTTGATCGACCAGTTAAAGTAATCATTCTAAACTGATCATTAGTGTTCCTTGTGTAAAGGCTTACAAATGAAGCATAATGCATGGCATCACGTATTTTAGGATAGATTAGTAAGTTTTTTTATAGCTATTCCGTCTTAAATTTTATCACAATATAGAAAATCGAGGTAGCTTAACATGGGCATTAGGTTCGTGCCATTCTGAACTCTAAAAAAAAGTTATAGACGAATAGGTGCGGAAATGTCATGTTGATCGGATAGTTAAAATGATCATTCTAAACTGATCATTGGTGCTCCTTGAGTAAAGGCTTATAAATGAAGCATAAATGCATGGCATCACACAGTTTGGGATACATTGGATTACTTGGATGCTTTGTAGTTGCTTTTTCAGTCTCAAATGTTGTCACAATATTGAAAATTGAGCTGGAAAAACGTGGGCATTGGAATAATGTCATTTTGATCTCTAAATCAAATGTTAAAGACGACTTTAATCCGGACATGTCAAGTTGATCACCTAGTTAAAATGATCATTCTAAACTTATCATTGGTGCTCCATGAGTAAATGCTTATAAATGAAGCGTAATGCATGTCATTATGAACGCTAAATTAAAAATTATGGACGATTTAGTGCGGGCATGTAGAGTTTATCGTCTAGTTGAATCGATCATTGTAAACTGATCACTTGGTGCTCTTTGAGAAAAGGTTTTCAAATGAAGCATAATGCATGGCATCATGCAATTTGGAATAGATTGGATTACATGGAACCTGTGTCATAGCTATTTCAGTCTCAAATGTTGTCACAATGTTGAAAATTGAGCTAAATTAATGTGGACGTTGGATTCATATCATTTTAAGCTCTAAATCAAATATTAAGATGATTAGTGTGGAGATGTCAAGGTTTTGTCGTAGCTGTTTCAGTCTTGGAGGCATTGTCGTAGCTGTTTCATTCGCGAATGTTGTCACAATATAGAAAATTGAGCTCAATTACTGTGGGTGCTGGATTCATTTTTAGCTCTAAATCAAATGTTAAAGACGATTTAGTGCCGACATGTCAAGTTGATCAACTAGTTAAAATGATCATTCTAAACTCATCATTGCTGCTCATTGAGCAAAGATTTTCAAATGAAGCATAATGCATGGCATCACGCATTTTGAGATATATTGGATTACATGGAGGCTTTCTCGTACCTATTTATGTCTTAATTTTTGTCAAAATATAGAATTTTGAGCTAGCTTAATGTTGGTATTGGATTCGTGTCATTCGAAACTCTAAATCAAAAGTTACGTAAGATTTAGTGTGGACATGTCAAGTTTACCGGCTATTTAAAATGATCATTCTAAACTGATCATTGGTGCTCATTGAGTACGCATAAATGAAGTATAAAGCATGGCATCACGCTGTTTGGGATACATTGGATCACTTGGAGGCTTTTTCAAAACACTTTCAGTCTCTAATGTTGTCACAATGTTAAAAATTAAGCTAGATTAACGTGGGCATTGGATTCATATCATTTTGAGCTCTGTATCAAATGTTAAATATGATTTAGTGCGGACATGTAAATTTAATCAGCTGGTTAAAATGATCATTCTAAATTGATCATTGTTGCTCATTGAGCAAAGGTTTACAAATGAAGTATAATACATGGAATAAGGCAGGGATAGATTGGATTACTTGGAGGCTCTGTCGTAGATATTTCAATGTTAAAGTTTGTCATAACATAGAATATATAGCTAGCTTAATGTGTGCGTTCGATTCTTGTCATTTTGAACTATAAATCGAAAGTTACATAGGATTTAGTGCGGACATATCAAGTTTATCAGCTAGTTAAATTACTCATTCTAAAGTGATCATTGGTGCTCTTTGAGCACAGGTTTACAAATTAAGCATAATGCATAGCATCACATAGTTTGGGATACATTGGATTACTAGGAGGCTTTTTCTTAGCTCTTTCAGTCTTGAATGTTGCCACAATATAGGAATTTGAGCTCAATTAATGTGGGTGTTGGATTCATTTTTAGCTTTAAATCAAATGTTAAAGACGATTTAGTGCCGACATGTCAAGTTGATTAACTAGTTAAAATGATCATTCTAAACTCATCATTGCTGCTCATTGAGCAAAAGTTTACAATTGAAGCATAATGCATGGCATCATGCAGTTTGGAATATATTAGATTACTTGAAAGCTTGGTCATAGTTATTTCGGTATTAAACTTTGTCACCATATAGAAAATTGAGCTATTTTAACGTGGGCATTGGATTTATGTCATTCTGAACCCTAAATCAAAAGTTACAGACGATTTAATGCTGACATGTCAATCAAATATTAAGATGATTAGTGCGGACATGTCAAGGTTTTGTCGTAGCTGTTTCAATCTTGGAGGCTTTGTCGTAGCTGTTTCATTCGCGAATGTTGTCACAATATAGAAAATTGAGCTCAATTAATGTGGGCGTTGGATTCATTTTTAGCTCTAAATCAAATGTTAAAGACGATTTACTGCGGACATGTCAAGTTGATTAGCTAGTTAAAATGATTGTTCTAAACTGATCATTGGTAATCATCGAGTAAAGGTGTATGAATGAAGCATAATGCATGACATCACGCAATTTGGGATAGATTGAATTACTTGGAGGCTTTGTCGTAGCTATTTCGATCATAATTTTTTTTCAAAATACAGAATATTGAGCTTGTTTAACATGGGCGTTGGATTCGTTATTCTGAACTCTAAATCAAAAGTTATAGATGATTTAGTGCTGACATGTTAAGTTGATCGGATAGTTGAAGTGATCTTTTTAAACTGATCATTTTAACTGATCATTAGTGCTGCTTGAGTAAATACTTATAAATGAAGCATAATGCATGACATCACGCAGTTTAGTATATATTGGCGTACTCGAAGCCTTTGTGGTAGCCCTATCAGTCTCATATGTTGTCACAAAGTAGAAAATTGAGATAGATTAACGTGGGCGTTGGATTCATTTCATCGTGATATCTAAATCAAAAGTTATAGACGATTTAGTGCGTGCATGTCAAGTTTATCGGCCAGTTAAAGTGATCATTTTAAACTGATCATTGGTGCTCCTTGAGTAAAGGTTAATAAATGAAGCATAATGCATGACATCACGCAATTTCGGATATATTGGATTGCTTGAAGGCTTTGTCGTGGCTATTTTGTTCTTAAATTTTATCACAATATAGAAAATTGAGGTAGCTTAATGTGGGGATTGGATTCATGTCATTTTGAACTCTAACCGAAAAGTAACGGACGATTTAGTGCTGACATGTCAAGTTTATCAGCTAGTTAAATTGATCATTCTAAACTGATCATTGATGCTCATTGAGCAAAGGTGTACAAATGAAGCATAATGCATAGCATCACGCAGTTTGGGATAGATTGAATTACTTGATGTTTCGTTGTAGCTATTTTGGTCTTAAATTTTGTCACAATATAGAATACTGAGCTAGTTTAATGTGGGCATTGGAGTTGTGTCATTCTGAACTCTAAATCAAAAGTTACGGATGATTTAGTGCGGAAATATCAAGTTTATTGGATAGTTAAATTGATCATTCTAAACTGATCATTGGTGCTCATTGAGTAAAGGCAAATAAACATAATGCATGGCATCACACAATTTGGGATAGATTGGATTACTTGGAGGCTTTCTTGTTGCTATTTCGGTCTTAAATTTTGTCACAATATAGAATATTGAGGTAGATTATTGTGGGTGTTGGATTAGTGATTTTGAATTATAAATAAAAAGTTACGGACGATTTAATGATAAAAAATTAAGTTGAGCGGCTAGTAAAAGTGATTATTCTAAACTAATCATTAGTGCTCTTTGAGTAAATGCTTATAAATGAAGCATAATGCATTGCATCACGGAGTTTAGGATATATTTGCTTACTCGAAG
The DNA here is from genome assembly GCA_018901945.1 of Pugionium dolabratum. NCBI lineage: Eukaryota > Viridiplantae > Streptophyta > Magnoliopsida > Brassicales > Brassicaceae > Pugionium > Pugionium dolabratum. Next base: position 260,483 of record JAEVFF010000263.1, read on the forward strand.
CCTTTGTGGTAGCTCTTACAATCTCAATGTTGTAACAAAATTGAAAATTGAGCTAGCTTAACGTGGGCGTGTGATTCATGTCATTATGATATCTAAATCAAAAGTTATGGACGATTTAGTGCGTACATGTCAAGTTTATCGGCCAGTTAAAATGATCATTCTAAAATGATCATTGGTGCTCCTTGAGTAAAGGCTTATAAATAAAGTGCATTTCATCACACAGCTTAACATGGGCGTTGGATTCATGTCATTCTGAACTCTAAATGAAAAGTTACGAACGATTTAGTGCGGAAATGTCAAGTTTATCATCTAGTTAAATTGATCATTCAAAACTGATCATTGGTGCTCATTGTGCAAAGGCTTACAAATAAAGCATAATGCATGACATCACATAGTTCAGGATAGACTGAATTAATTGTAGTCTTTTTTGTAGCTATTTCGGTCTTAAATTTTTTTCACAATATAGAATATTGAGATAGTTTAATGTGGGCATTGGACTCGTGTCATTCTGAACTCTATATCAAAAGTTATAGATGATTTAGTGTGGACATGTCAAATTTATCGGCTACCTAAATTGACCATTCTAAACTGATCATTATTGCTCATTGAGAAATGGTTTAGAAATGAAACATAATTCATGGTATCACGCAGTTTGGGATACATTGGATTACTTGGAGGATTTGTCGTGACTCTTTCATTATCAAATGTCGTCATAGTATTGAAAGTTGAGGTAGATTAACGTGGGCGTTGGATTCATGTCATTTTGAGCTCTAAATCGATTGTTAAAGACGATTTAGTATGAACATGTCAAGTTGATCAGCTAGTAAAAATGATCACTCTAAAATGATCATTGTTGCTCACAAAGTACAGGCGTATAAATGAACCATAATGCATGGCATCACGCAATTTGGGATAGATTAGATTACTTGGAGGCTTTGTCGTAGCTATTCGGTTTTAATTTTGTCAAAATTTAGAATATTGACCTACCTTAACTTGGGCGTTAGATTCGTGTTATTCTGAACTATAAATTAAAAGTTACGGACGGTTTAACGCGTACATGTCAAGTTCATCGGCCAGCTAAAGTGATCATTCTAAAATGATCATTAATGCTCGTTGAGTAAAACCTTATAAATGAAACATAATGCATGGCATCACGTAGTTCAGCATAGATTGGATAACTCGGAGGCTTTGTCTAGCTATTTTGGTATTAAATTTTATCACTATATAGAAAATTGGGGTAACTTAACGTGGGCATTTGAATCGTGTTATTATGAACTCTAAATCAAAAATTATGGATGATTTAGTGCGGAAATGTCATGTTGATCGGCAAGTTAAAATGATTATGACTTTTAAAACATTATGATTATGACATTTTAGTAGTTTATATTTTTTTCCTTCAATAATTTGCTTAATTTGAAATATCATCATTTACAACTGAAAGTAGAAAAAAGGACAAGAATAATATAAATTCCGGTCAACTTGAGTCGTTATTGAAGATGATGCTAGATGATCAGCATCACAATTTCAAGATCGGGATTGGTAGGAGAACTGAATTTGCGAGAAAAGATTCTTCCATAGTATGATTGTAGTGATGTAATGTTGAAGATGCAGTTTTATTCCGTGAAGGTTGATAATATTGTGGAGGTTTAAGTTGTCTCCTTCAAAAATAACAGACCGGTATCCCGGAGACCAAACATATTGGATAGCCCAAAGTAGTGTTCATTTTAGCTTCTATAACCGTGACTCGTCTCTGAAATTTACCTCTCCCAGCATGTAGAAATTTTCCGGCTTGATTCCTTATAATCCAACCTAGTCCTGAAGATTGTGACCCGGTGCGATGTGTGGCATCGTAATTACATTTAACCCAATTTGATGGTGGTACCTTCCATAAATTGATCCTCTGATGTATGACATGTGGTAAGGTTTGTCCAACTTCTATCTGTTGTAGATGATTTAACCATTCTGTAGTGTCCTCCTGACTTCGGTGTATCAATATGTCAAAAAGAACATCTTGTTTATTAAAGAAAAACTCATTTCTAGATTTCCATATTCTCCGTAGTAGAAAAAAACGGAAGATACTTATTGATTGAGTCCGAAGTACAATTTTGATAGGTTGCTATGAAGTATCTGATATTATCCTTCTTATTTGATGTAGTGCTGTAGACTGTTGTAGTTAAGATTCCAATTTTCCTCCAAATCATCTGTGCATATGGACAGAGAAAGAAAGCATGGAGTTCGTTTTCTTCTGAATCACAACACCTATTGCATATCTTCTCAGATATGATCTTCCATTGACATAAATATGATTTGAATGGTAGTCCTTTTGAGAGTAAACATGATGAAATCATCAGCACAACCCCCAACATACTGCCCTGCCTGGCCGGCCCAAGAAACACAATGGCGGCCAAATACGCGCAAAAGGATACATGGGTGTATCTTCATGAATTCAAAGCTAATTAAGAAGCGGCCAGCAAAGACAAAATATGCCCTATAATCCTGACTCACAGAGGACACGCGGTGACATGGATCTCACCCCAAACCAGACCAGATCAAGTCATGCACCATACATCAAATTGGAATTCTCGACACTTACCATATTTGGAACTTTCCTTATATGAAAGTCTCCAAACGTTTCTTTGGCGACCAGGAGACTTTCTGGTACTTCTAGGAGCTCCCTTAAGAACTTCTAGAAGTGCAAATATGTTTTGGACCAGGCAGGTCCATCCGTTCCTTCAAATGAACCGATTGGAGCCGTTTATGGCAAGTGATATGGCCAACTGGTTTAATCACTTGCAAACCAAAACATGGAGTCCATGAGATATTATTAAGGCCCTAAGGAAGCCAAAAATAAACCTACCATGCACCAGGCACCATAGGATTAGGCGAATCCCTTTCCTCCAAGACTTGCCATGTATGGATCGAAGTGCACTTAATGTGTTCAGATTGCAATATCTCTATTCCTTGCAACTTGGGCACGTATTGAAGACTTTCCAAAGAATCCAGGATGTACCTAGACACCTTACATTAGCCTCAAAGCTCTCAAGATACATGTATCTACACTTTCCTTGTTGGCCAAACTACACATTAATGGCCAACAACCATATCTTTTAAATGTATGATTTCCTTTTCTCTTTTCTAGGTTTATGACCATTGCTAAGAGCATTATATAAGCTCAGTACGACCTCATTGTAAAGATAGACCACCATTGAAATAAAAAGTTGAATAAAAAGTATTTTTTTCAAAGACTTCTCTCTAAATTTGTTCTTATTCTAGAGAAACTAAGTGTGTGATTCACTTCCTTTCTATTGAAGCCACAGCCTGGTTAGTTTCATAGATTCAAACTCTTTTGGTTAACCTTTGATCGTGTGATTCGACCAAAGCCTCCTCCATTTAGTTCCCTTGCCCACTTAAACCAAGAGAGATTCTAGGCCTTGCGAGTTACGGCCGTACCGCTTGTGAGATTGATACTCAATATTACATCAAAACGCCAAACAAAGTGGTGCATTTTCGGCGGTAATTTAATAGACCATATGTCTTTCGCAAGATCTTGGTGGTCTTCAAGGGGAGGATGAGACACCACTGAATGGAGATTTTCTAAATTCACTGCTTGTCGATAACCAGATTTATCTGAGTAAAAACCGTTATTTGTATAATGCCACACCCAATCATCCTCAGTTGATATGGGAGGAATATAAATTTTTTGTATGAGGTGATGATCATCTCGTTCAATAAGGTCCTTTATCATGTCTGTATCCCATTGACGTGTATCCTTATCAAGAAGCAAGTCAACCGGTAGTAGAGGATTAGTATATGGCAATAACTTAGGAGCACGAGAAGGAGAGTTAGGCAACCAATTTGAATTTCCAATCTCCATAGTTAATCCATTTCCAATAGTGCGTTGTAGGCCTGTTTTTAAAAGTACCCGTCCATAGATTAATGATTGCCAACCATAAGACGAGCGAAATCCAAGATGGTGAAAGGAAATTCCCATTCTTGAAATAACGATTTTTCAAAATTCTGGAAAGAAGACAAGTTGGTCTTTTTATAATCTTCTAGCACAGATTAGCTAGCAAACCCCAATTAAAATAAATAGAATATTTAATATTAGATTTAAAATATTTTTTAAAATTAATTATTTTATTATTTTAAACATTATTATAAGTAAATAAAAATTAAATTATTAATTACTTATTCTATAAAATAGAAAGAAATTAAAAATTAAAAATAGAAATTTTATTAATTAAAATTCAATTTCCAAAAAAAAAATAAAACTAATTCTTTGGCGGCGGGAATTGAAAATCGAAGGCGATAATAGGGTCGGAGCCGTCGACGGTTCACCTGGGACATCGTTATCCAGCATAAATGAGGCGAATGCGGGATCCGTCTCTTGGAAATAGCCGACAAGCATCTCGAAGTTGCAGATCTTCTTTTGGTTTTTTTATGCTCTTATAGCATATTCCGATTTGTTTCCAGAATCTGCGCGTTTTGTTCTTCAATTAGCGTGTTTTGTTCTTTATTACGCACGTTGATTGCGTTTTGTTCTTCGGTTTTGCGCTGCATGGCTAGAAGTTGCTCATGAAGCGCAACATAGTCGGCGGTAGTGGATTATAACCCACTACAAAACAATTAAAATAAAATAAATTATTACATAAAATAATTACAATAAATATAAATAATTTAATGGAAATAAAAAAAATTAAAAAAAATTAAAAAAAAATTAAAAAATTGTGACCTGAATGAAGATGTCATTCTTCTCTTCTGGAGTCAGCTCAATTAAACGGGAAGTACTGTCAGACGTTTCTGTTGGATCGACCTCCACGATCACCATCTTCTCTTAGATGTTATGTTCGTATGCCTCACACATTTGTTTTGCTTTCAAATTTGCATACGAACCATCCAACATAGTGTGAGTCTTTATAAAGAACTCATCAATTGAGACACGTCATCCCAAATTATTTTCTTAAACATATATTGAAATAAATTTTAATTAAATAGTAACAAAAATTTTAATTAAATTTAAATATTTGAAATTACTTACCATTTCATGTTGGAGTTGGATGTATGATTTTTGGCCCGAAAAATGCTTGTGCGGGCCAAGGCTGCCCGAAGCGGAGTTGTGATATTAGAGGATTTGCTACTCCTCTCGTTACACGTTTCTGTTTCCCAGTAGTCTGTTATAATTTTGAAAAGACTCGGCGAAATCCACCGGTGATGTTTGTCGGTTGTATGAACCGTGCTCACCATCCCTTTCATCCACCTTACGGAGACGACATCGAACTCCTTTCGTACCACCTGGGTGACTATAGGATCCCAGGTGTACGACTGCTTTGAATTAAATAATAAAATATTCATAAGTAAATTGAAAATTTTAAAAAATAAATAAAATTTTTTTAAAAACAATTTACTTACCGTAAATTCGATGAAACATTTTTGCTGCTTTACAGCAGGTACAACCATCCAACTATAGTAGGGGCCGTCAAATTTATTTTTTAAAATCTTTGAAATTTGACGAGTAATAGCCCCTTTTGTCGCGGTCAAACCTAATACTTTTATTATATTGAAAATTTTAAATTTCATATAAATATTAATAAATGTTTAATAATTAATTATAAATAATAAATTAAAAAGTAAAATTGTTTACTCACGAAGTTGTATTTTGTGCCGGCACTGGAGACAACACTGTCAGACATTGGTTCCGTCCCGGAGTTTGTTCCTCCGTTCCCATTTCACATTCGGTAATATCTTCCTCCTCATGCTCGTCCGATTCCTGAAATCGTGGAGCAGCTTGGGTTTTAGGAAAAGAATGAGGGGTAAAAGTATACTATGGATGGAGGCGGGATGCTGTTTTATTAGCGGCGGGTGAGCATTTCGAGGAAGCCAAAGAGTTACCACGGCCACAAGATGACGGGATAGATCGTCTTCCACGACCTCTCATCGACCTACCGCTACCTGCCATTTGTATGTTTGTGGTTTTTGGTGTGGGAGAGGTTTTATAAGTGTTTAGAGAGGTTTTAGAAAGTGGGAATGTTTGAATTGTGAAAAATGAGGGAAAACCATTACGTTTGTGCTCGCAAATCTGTGCCAAACTTCAAAATTAATGATGTGGTCGCAAATTAGTCGCAAATTTGTGACAAATTTGCAACCACTAGTTAATTTGGTGGGAATCGAAAACGTTCAAACTCCCACCAAATTAATTGGTTTGCGACTGATTTGCAACTGATTTGCGACCACCAATTAATTTGGTGGGAGATTGAAAGTTTTTTAGATTTTCAACTCCCACCAAATTAATGATAGTCGCAAATTAGTCGCAAATATACGATTGATTTGCGAACACGGTTAATGTATTAAAAAAACTGTGGTCGCTAATCAGTCGCAAAAATGCAATGGTAATGTGGTGGCAAAGTAGTCACAAATAATACCCTAAACCCTAAATTTTTTGATTTTGGTGGATAAATTGAATTATATAAGATTGATAACTTGATTATAAGTGGTACAAACTTCAATTACAAAGAAAACAACAACATTTACCAAATCTATCTAATTTACAAATCATTTACCTAAAACAATTAACACATTTCCTTAACCTTATACCTCTTATATACATTTCAAATGCTCTCTAATATGTAAATGAATACAAATATGATTTTGTATATATTTGGCTACTTATAATGGTTAGTAATTACCTAAAAATACAAATAGAAGTTGTAAATGTGGAAAATATTTAGGGAAAATGTGTATTTACCCTATGTGGTCGCAAATCAGTCGACATTTTGCAACTCGTTTGCTACTATAGTTGAAATTTTGATCTTGTGCTCGCAAATCAGTCACATTTTTTGTGACTGATTTGCGACCACTTGTAATATTTGAATATGATTTGCCACCACATTCCTAATGCAGTGGCAAAGTGGTGGCAAAGCAGTCACAAAGAATACCCTAAACCCTAAAATTTTTTATTTTGTTGAAAAACTTGAATGATATTAGATTGATAACTTGATTATAAGTTCTACAAATTTCAATTACTAAGAAAACAACAACATTTACCAAATTTACCAAATTTACAAATCATTTACATAAAACACTTAACACATTTGCTTAACCTTATACCTCTTATATACATTTCAAATGTTCTCTAAAATTTAAATGAATACAAATATGATTTTGTATATATGTGGTCACCTATAATGGTTAGTACTTATCTAAAAATGCAAATAGAAGTTGTAAATGTGGAAAATAATTAGGGAAAATATGAATTTACCCTATGTGGTCGCAAATCAATCGCTATTTTGCGACTGATTTGCGACTAAAGTTCAAATTTTGATCTTGTGGTCGCAAATTAGTCGCTTTTTTGCGACTGATTTGCGACCACCTATAATATTTGTGACTGATTTGCCACCACATTCCCAATGCAGTGGCAAAACAGTCACAATTAGTGTCATAAAACCATAAATATATGGTTTTTGTGAATAAATTGAATTATATAAACATCAAATGTCAAAAATACATAAAACGTTAAATATATTTATTATATTTCTTCGTCCTCGTCATCATCTGAAGATGAAATATTACATTGAAATTCATCTTCTAGTATGATATCTCCGGCATCGAAATCAATTTCTTCGGTATGATTAACTCTATCGACCAAACGATTTACTTCTATATCTTGAACAACAATTACCTATTCAACATTTTCTTGTTGTAACAGGCCAATCTCATCTTTGTTTTTGTATTTCCCCAAAATGTTAGATCTAGGATTAACTTTCAACACTGAGCCATGTTTGTTTTGATGATGATTTTGTGTGCGGATAGGGAATATAACAAACTAGATATGCTTGAGAGGATGGTACATCATAATTAATGAACTATAAATTAATTATATATTTTTAACGAAATTAATTATAGTTAATTATTTACGTACGCAACTAGAATAAATAGTTCGTATTTGTAGTATTTCCCCAATGATAAGACATCAACGACGCCATTTTCCAACTTTCGAGTACCTTTTGAAAGCATAGGATCGTAAAACTCATATTTAAAAAAATGTGATCTTCAAATTTAGGAGGCCGACATACTCAAGCTGAATGGTATCTGTTAAAATCCCATAGAAATCAGCTTCATCAGATGCATTTGAGTAATTGTCTCCCTTGACACAAATGACGTAGTTACATGTCTTTGTCCTGTGTCCATGTTTCTTCCTGTGGAACATATAACCTCTTGTAAACTAGATCTGCAAAGTTGATGCTTTATTCATCGGCGTTTGAACTAATTCTTGAGCCCATATCGGAAAGACGCGTGGATCTGTGAAAGTGCATGCATTGATCTATGATCACACACACACACACACACACACACACACATATATATATATATATATATATATATATATATATATATATATATATAAAGTTAGTATTTCAAAATTAATAAATTTAATATAATATACATGTCAATTAATTAAACATACATAATCTTGAACCCATATGTGGAACTCTTACTCACTTTTCGATGAAATATCATCTTCTGAAAGATATGGATATGTACATCGAATGTGATCTTCAAACATGCTACAAAAATAAATATGAAAAAGTAATATATATTGATTGATACAATGAAATGGAAATGTAATAAATGCAATTGTTTTCATAATATTTACTTCTCTAGTGGCCGAAAAATATTCACAATTCTGCAAAATATATGCATGTCCATATTTGTATTCTTTTTCGGAGAGCCATATTTGTTTACATTTACCACTTGGACGACCCATGTGCGTAAATATATCCGGCACTCCGGGATCCAGATATACATGGACGTCACCTTCATCGAATCTTGTATACTTGTATATATATATATATATATATATATATATATGATTGAACCCATCAGTACATAAGCCAAGATAAACGTTTCGAGATTCAACATCAAATATAGGATGTAGATATTGAAAGTTTTTCCACTCTGCAACATCAGATGGATGACTCATTTCTCCGTCTTCTGCTTCATGCTCTATGTGTCACCTCATTGCCTTTGTGGTTTTCTCGCTTGGATACATTCTTTTAAGTCTATCACCTATAGGTAAATACCACATAAGATTGAAAGGTATTCTCGTCCTGCCATCGCTTCGCTTATATCGGGGGGAATCGCAAAATTTGTATTTTTCCCATTTCTTATCTTCTTTCAATAAGATCATACAATTGTTAACACACGCACCAATTGTATAAAACGGGAGGATAAATTTTGCGTCAATTTTTCAGTTTCGTAGTACGAACTCGTTGCCTGATTGTCCTCGGGCAAATATTCTGTAAACAGCTCCGCACAAGAATCCATGCATTTTTCTGGTCGATTAAAATCAGACTTAATGTTCATCAACCGAGCAGCTAAAGATAACTATGAGTGCCCTTCATGACAACCATCATATAATGGATTTTTCGCAGCTTCTAACATGTTGTAAAATTTTTGTGCTCCTTCATTAGGTTCTTTTTCATTATTATATTCTTTTTCGTTCTGATTGTAGTACTAATCATCAGTCGTTGTCTCAAGAAATACAACTGTTACCATTTCAACATATTTTATACCGGGTGTACCAACTGTTTCATCACTACTACCACACGTACCTCCCTTATTTCTTTGGACATCACCCCGACTACTCGTGCCTAACTGAACATTCAGCTCTTTTCCGTGTTTATACCAAATATAATAATTTGGCATAAATCCTCGACTATATAGATGACTCCATATTTTCCGTCCCGGAATAAATTCTTCGTTTTTGCAATTAATACAACTACAGAAAAACTTACCTCTGCTACTTTGAGCTATTGGTTGACTACTTGCAAAATTCATGAATTGCTCCATGTCTTGTGCAAATTCTGCCGATATATTTCTTGTTTTATTATCAATCCTTTTGTACATCCAATCTCTTGAATTATTATAATTTTCCCACATGTTTGAAGTGTTTTTTCCCTTCGATTCTACAAATGAGAGAATGGGATGGGGCATTTATATACAACATTTTGCCACTAATTTGCCACTACTTTGCCACTGCTTTGCCACTACTTTGCGACCACAACATTGTAGTCGCTTAAAATTCGGTATACCTAACACGCACATGTTTTTTATGTTGTCACTTTGCCACCACTTTTTGAATGAAGAGCCACACCAAATGTAGTCAAAAATTGGTCACATATTTAGCGACCAATATGCGACTAACATGTCGTTCTTCCACAAGTAGTCGCTAATCAGTCACAGTTTAGTCTATTAATGGTTGCGTATTGTGACCAATATGCGACTACACGTTTTAGTCACACTTTTGCGACCAATTTGCGACTACATCTCTGTAGTCGCAAATTGGTTGCAAAAACGTGCCAAATGTGGTCGCAAATTTTGCGACTACGTATGTGGTCACAAAATGCAGTGGCATTTTGGCAGTTTTCTTGTACTGAGCAAGGAACCACAAGCTAAGGAGGAATTTGAACCAGAGGAGGAAGAAACCACTAAAGATGCTAAGGAACAGCCAGAACCCACGGATAATGGAGATGAAAGCCTCCAAATCTTCAATGGCCCCATTACCGAGCAAGCCAAACTTAAGACAACACTTCAACACCTTCTCAACACCATTCAGGCCAGTTTGGTTTGTGCTAATATAACCACATTGGTTGTGATTCAAGCCACCTAAACCTCACAAAGAGAGGTGCCATGGATTGTACTCTTTTTCCCTATTCTTAGTTTTCTCCCAGTGGGTTTTCTAAGATAGGTTTTTAATGAGGCAAGCGCAAGGTACTTTACCACAGCCTCTTGGTGAATAAAGGCCCATTCTATCTCATCATCCACGAAATAAAAGAGGAAGAACCAAGTCAAAACATTATTTACTTCTTAGTCTTTGACTTAGTTGTCTTTGTAATTCCCTAAGTAATTCCTTTAATGTTTTGGTAGAATTTTAGGAGTCATTTTCAAATTCCTACACTACGATAAGTACTCTCTTGTATCTTTGTTTCTGAATCATCAAACATTTTAATAGAAAATCTCCTTCTTAAACTCGTTTGATCATCCTCTTGAATAAGGAATTTTAGAACACTTTCTCATTCCACTCAAGAGCCGAAACTCTAAGGGAGCTTCATCCCCCTTGGAAGTTTCAATTCGATTCACCCCTTGCCCAACTTGCCTGGCCTTTTTCATTCACACAGAGCAAGCAGATAGTCCAAGGATTTTCCACCATCATTGAGAAGTATCATCCGTTTCCCCTTATTCTCGGATCCATCCACATAAGATCTCACACATCCATTAGTTACACCATCATTTCACCCATTTCGCAACTTCAATACATTCATCCACTCTTCCACAACAATTTGGAGTTGATCAGGGGCTTGATCCTCATCAGGATCACATCAAAATTGAGGTAGCTTAACGTGGGCGTTGCATTTGTATCATTTTGAACTAAGTCAAAAGTTAAGGACGTTTTAGTGCAGACATGTCAAGTTGATCTGCCAGCTAAAATGATCATTCTAAACTGATAATTTATGCTCCTTGATTAAAGGCTTATAAATGAAGCATAATGCATGACATTAAGCAGTTTGGGATACAGTGGATTAGTTGGAAGATTTTTTGTATCTCTTTTAGTCTCAAAAGTTGTCACATTATGGGAAATTGCGCTAGCTTAACGTGGGCGCTAGATTCGTGTCATTTTGAGCTCTAATTCAAAGGTTAAAGACAATTTAGTGTGGACATGTCAAGTTAACCAACTAATTAAAATGATCATCCTAAACTGATCATTGGTGATCCTTGAGCAAAGGCTTATCAATGAAACATAATGCATGACATTACACCGTTTGAGATAGATTGGATTACTTGGAGGATTTTTCGTAGCTATTTCTGTCTTAAATTTTGTCACAATATAGAAAATTGAGATAGCTTAACGTGGGCGTTGGATTTGTGTCCTTCTGAACTCTAAGTCAAAATTTACGGACGATTTAGTGTGGACATGTCAAGTTGATCGGCCAGTTGAAATGATCATTTTAAACTGATCATTGGTGCTCCTTGATTAAAGGCTTATAAATGAAACATAATGCATGGCATCACGCAGTTTCGGATACATTGAAATAGTTGGAGGCTTTTTCCTAGCTCTTTCAGTCTCAAATGTTGTCACAATATGGAAAATTTTGCTAGATTAACGTGGGTGTTGGATTCGTGTCATTTTGAGCTCTAATTCAAAGGTTAAAGATGATTTAGTGTTGATACGTCGAGTTGATCAGCTAGTTAAAATGATCATTTTAAACTGATCCTTGATGCTCCTTAAGTAAAGGATTATAAATGAAACCTAATGCATGGCATCACGGAGTTTGGCATAGATTGGATTACGTGGAGGCTTTGTAATAGCTATTTCGGTCTTAAATTTTGTCATAATATAAAAACTGAGCTAGCTAAACGTGGGTGTTGGATTCGTGCCATTTTGAACTCTAAATCAAAAGTTTTGGACGATTTAGTGCACACATGTGAAGTTGATCGGCCAGTTAAAATGATAATTTTAAACTGATCATTGGTGCTAGCTCATTGAGTAAAGGGTTATAAATGAAGTGTAATGAATGGCATCATTCGGTTTGGGATACATTGGATTACGTGGAGGCTTTTAGTAACTCTCAGTTTTAAATGTCTTCAATTTGTGGAAATTGAGCTATTTTAACGTGAGCGTTTGACTCATGTCATTTTGAGCTGTAAATCAAAAGTAAAAGACCACTTAGTGCCGACATGTCAAGTTGATCAGCTAGTTTAAATGATCATTTAAAACTGATCATTAGTGCTCATTGAGTAAAGGCTTATAAAGGAAGAAATTTTCATGGCACCACAGAGTTTGGGATATATTGGATTACGTGGAGGCTTTGTCATAGGCTATTTCGGTGTTAAAGTTTATCAAAATATTGAAAATTGATATAGGATAACGGGGGTGTTGGATTCGTGTCATTCGGAACTCTAAATCAAATGTTACAGACGATTTAGTGCAGACATGTCAAGTTGATCGGCCTGTTAAAATGATCACTCTAAACTGAGTACTGGTGATCCTTGAGTAAGGGGTTATAAATGAAGCGTAATGCAAGGCATCACGCAGTTTGGGATACATTGGATTATTTGGAGGCTTTTTCGTAGCTCTTTCAGTCTCAAATGTTAACACAATGTGGAAAAATAAGCTAGTTTAACGTCGGCGTTTGATTTATGTCATTTTGAGCTCTAATTCAAAGGTTAAAGATGATTTAGTGCGGATATGTCAAGTTGATCAGCTAGTTAGAATGATCATGCTAAATGGATCATTGGTGCTCCTTGAGTAAAGGCTTAAAAATGAAACACAATGCATGGAATCACGTAGTGTGGGATAGATTGGATTACTTGGAAGCTTTGTCTTATCTATTTTGGTCTTAAATTTAGTTACAATATACAAAATTGAGGTAGCTTAACGTGGCCGTTTCATTTGTATCATTTTGAACTCTAAGTGAAAAGTTACGGACGATTTAGTGCGGACATGTCAAGTTGATCGGCCAGTTAAAATGATCATTTTAAACTGATCATTGGTACTCATTGATTAAAAGGTTATAAATGAAGTATAATGCATGGCACCACAGAGTTTGGGATAGATTGGATTACTTGGAGGCTTTTTCGTAGCTATTGTGGTCTTAAATTTTTTCAAAATATACAAACTTGAGCTAGTTTAACGTGGGCGTTGGATTTGTGTCATTTTGAACTCTAAGTCAAAAGTTATGGACGATTTAGTGAAGACATGTCAAGTTGATCGGCTAGTTAAAATGATCAATCTAAACAGATCATTTGTATTGCTTGATTAAAGGCTTATAAATGAAGCACAATGCATGGCATCACGCAATTTGGGTTGCATTGGATTAGTTGGAGGTTTTTTTGTAGCTCTTTTAGTCTCAAATTTTGTCACAATATGGAAAATTCCGCTAACTTAACGTGGGCATTGGATTCGTCTCATTTTGGGATCTAATTCAAAGGTTTAAGATGATTTAGTGCTGACATGTCAATTTGATCAGCTAATTAAAATGATCATTCTAAACTGTTCACTGATGCTCCTTGAGTAAAGGTTTATAAATGAAACATAATGCATGGCATCACACAGTTTGCGATAGATTGGATTACTTGGAGGCTTTGCCGTCGCTTTTTTGGTTTTCAATTTTGTCATAATATAGAAAGTTGAGCTAGCTTATCGTGGGTGTTGGATTCGTGTCATTTTGAACTTTAAATCAAAAGTTATAGACGATTTAGTGAGGGCATGTCAAGTTGATCAGAAAACTAAAATGATCATTCTAAATTGATCATTCTAAATTGATCATTGGTGCTACTTGAGTAAAGGCTTATTAATGAAGCATAATGCATGGCATCACGCGTTTTGGGATAGATTGGATTACTTGGAGGCTTTTTCCGTAGCTATTTTGGTTTTAAAAGTTTCTCTCAATATAGAAAAATGAGCTTTCTTAGCGTGGGCGTTGGAGTTGTATCATTTTGAACTCAAAATCAAAAGTTACATACGATTTTGTGCTGACTTGTTACGTTGATCGGCAAGTTAAAATGATCATTTGGAAATGATCATTGGTACTCCTTGAGTAAAAGCTTATAAATGAAGCATAATGCATGCCATCACCCAGTTTCGGATACATTGGATTACTTGAAGGCTTTTTCGTAGCTCTTTTGTCTTAAATCTTGTCACAATATGAAAATTTGAGCTAGTTGAACGTGAGCATTGGGTTTGTGTCATTTTGAAATTTAAATCAAAAGTTACCAACGATTGAGTGCGGACATGTAAACTTGATCAACCAGTTAAAATGATCATTCTAAACTGATAATTGGTGCATGACATCACACAATTTGGGATACATTTGATTACTTCAAGGCATTGTAGTAGCTATTTCAGTCTCAAATGATGTCACACTAAGGAAAATTGAGCTAGCTTAACGTGGGCGATGGACTCATGTCATTTTGACCCCTAAATCAATAATTAAAGACGATTTAGTGCAGCCCATGTCAAGTTGAGTTGCGAGTTAAAATGATCATTTTAAACTGATCAATATGCTCCTTTAGTAAAAGCTTATTAATGAAGCATAATGCATTGCATCACGCAGTTTGGGATAGATTGGATTACTCGGAGGCTTTTTTTGTAGCTATTTCGGTCTTAAATATTGTCATAATATGGAAAATTGAGCTAACTTAAATAAAAACTTAAAGACGATTTAGTGCAGACATGTCAAGTTGATCAGCTAGATCAAATGATGATTCTAAACTGATCATTGGTGCACCTTGAGTAAAGGCATGTAAAAGAAGCATATTGCATTGCATCACGCAGTTTGGGATAGATTGCATTACTTTGATGCTTTGTCTAGCCTTGTTACTGTTAAATATTTTCACAATATGGAAAATTGAGCTAACTTAACGTGCGCATTGGATTCATGTCCTTTTGAGCTCTAAATAAGACGTTAAAGACGATTTAGTGTGAACATGTCAAGTTGATCAGCTAGTTAAAATGATCATTATAAACTGATCATTGGTGCTCTTTGAGTAAAGGCTTATAAATGGAGCATAATGCGTGGAATCATGTAGATTGGGATAGATTGCATTACTTTGATGCTTTATCTACCTCTTTTGATCTCAAATGTTTTCATAATATGGAAAGTTGAGCTAGCCTAACGTGGGCATTTTATTCATGTCATCTTTCAGCTCTAAATAAAATGTTAAAGACATTTTAGTGCGGACATGTCAAGTTGATCATCTAGTTAAAATGATCATTCTAAACTTATCATTGGTGCTCCTTGAGTAAAGGCTTATAAGTGAAGCATAATGCATTGCATCATGTAGATTGGGATAGATTGGATTACTTAGAGGCTTGGTTGTAAAATATGGAAAACTGAGTTAGCTTAACGTGGGCATTGGATTCGTATTATTATGAACTATAAATGAAAAGTTACGGGCGATTTAGTGTGGACATGTCAAGCTGATCGGCAAGTAAAAATGATTATTTTAAACTGGTCATTTGTGCTCCTTGAGTAAAGGCTTATAATTGAATCATAATGCATGGCATCACACAGTTTTGGATAGATTGCATTAATTGTATGCTTTGTCTAGCTCTTTCAATCTCAAATGTTTTCACAATATGGAAAATTGAGCTAGCTTAACATGTGCATTAGATTCATGCCATCTTGAGTTCTGATTAAAAAGTTAAAGAAGATTTAGTACGCATATGTCAAGTTGATCAGCTAGTTAAAATGATCATTCTAAACTGATCATTGGTGCTCCTTGAGTAAAGGCTTATCAATGAAGCATATTGCATGGTATCACGCAATTTTGGGATAGATTGGATTAATTGGAAACTTTGTCGTAGAGATTTTGGTCTTAAATTTTTTCAGGATATAGAAAATTGAGTTAGCTTAACATGGGTGTTGGATTCGTGTCATTCTGAACTCTAAATTTAAAGTTACGGACGATTTAGTGCGGACGTGTCAAATTGATCAGCCAATTAAAATTATAATTCTAAACTGGACATTGGTGCTCATTGAGTAAATGCTAATAAAGGAAGCACAATGCATGACATGACGCAGTTTTGGATAGATTGCCTTACTTTGATGCTTTGTCTAGCTCTTTCAGTCTCAAAGATTGTCATAATATGGAAAATTGAGCTAGCATAACTTGGGTGTTGGATTCATGTCATCTTTAGCTCTAAATAAAAAGTTAAAGACGATTTAGTGAATACATGTCAAGTTGATAAGCTTGTTAAAATGGTAATTTCAAACTTATCATTGGTGCACCTTGTGTAATGGCTTATAAATGAATCATAATGCATTGCATCACGTAGTTTGGGAGATATTGCATTATGTTGATGCTTTGTCTAGCCTTGTCAGTGTCAAATGTTTTCACAATATTGAAAATTGAGCTAACTTAACGTAGGCGTTGGATTCATGTCATTTTGAGCTCTAAATAAAAAGTTAAATAAGATTTAGTGCGAACATGTTAAGTTGATCAGCTAGTTGAAATGATCTTTCTAAACTGATCATTGGTGCTCTTTGAGTAAAGGCTTATAAATGAAGCATAATGCATGGCATCACACACTTTGGGATAGATTGCATTACTTTGATGCTTTGTCTAGCTCTTTCAATCTCAAATGTTTTCACAATATGGAAAGTTTAGCTAGCCTAACGTGAGTGTTTTATTCATGACATCTTCAGCTCTAAATAAAAAGTTAAAGATGATTTAGTGCGGACATGTCAAGTTGATCAGGTAATTAAAATGATCATTCTAAACTTATCTTTGGTGCTCCTTGAGTAAAGGCTTATAAGTGAAGCATAATGCATTGAATCATGCAGTTTGGGATAGAATGGATTACTTAGAGGCTTGGTTGTATAAGATAGAAAACTGAGTTAGCTTAACGTGGGTGTTGGATTCGTGTGTATTCTTAACTCTAAATTAAAAGTTACGGACGATTTAGTGAGGACATGTCAAGTTGAACGGCAAGTTAAAAGGATTATTCTTAACTGGTCATTGGTGCTCCTTGAATAAAGGCTTATAATTGAAACATAATGCATGGCATCACACAGTTTTGGATAGATTGCATTACATGTATGCTTTGTCTAGCTCTTTCAATCTCAAATGTTTTCACAATATGGAAAATTGAGCAAGCTTAACATGGGCGTTAGATTCGTGTCATCTTGAGTTCTAAATAGAAAGTTAAATACGATTTAGTACGGACATGTCAAGTTGATCAGCTAGTTAAAATGATCATTCTAAACTGATCATTGGTGCTCCTTGAGTAAAGGCTTATAAATGAAGCATAATGGATGACATCATGCAATTTTGGGATAGATTGGATTACTTGGAAACATTGTTGTAGATATTTTGATCTTAAATTTTGTAACGATATAGAAAATTGATTTAGCTTAACGTGGGTGTTGGATTTGTGTCATTCTGAACTCTAAAATTAAAGTTACGGACGATTTAGTGCGGATGTGTCAAGTTGATCAGCTAGTTAAAATTATCATTCTAAACTGAACATTGGTACTCATTGAGTAAGGGATTATAAAAGAAGCACAATGCATGGCATAACGCAGTTTTTGATAGATTGCATTACTCTGATTCTTTGTCTAGCTCTTTTAGTCTCAAATACTGTCATAATATGGAAAATTGTGCTAGATTAACTTGGACGTTGGATTCATGTCATCTTGAGCTCTAAATAAAGAGTTAAAGATGATTTAGTGAAGACATGTCAAGTTGATCAGCTTGTTACAATTATAATTTCAAACTTATCATTGGTGCACCTTGTGTAATGGCTTAGAAATGAAGAATAATGCATTGCCCCACGCAGTTTGGGAGCGATTGCATTACTTTGATGCTTTGTCTAGCCTTGTCAGTGTCAAATGTTATCACAACATGGAAAATTGAGCTAACGTAACATGGGCATTGGATTCATGTCATTTTGAACTCTAAATAAAAAGTTAAAGATGATTTAGTGCGATCATGTCAAGTTGATCAGCTAGTTAAAATGATCATTCTAAACTGATCATTGGTGCTCTTTGAGTAAAGGCTTATGAATGAAGCATAATGCATGGCATCACGCATTTTGGGATAGATTGCATTACTTTGATGCTTTGTCTAGCTCTTTCGATCTCAAATGTTTTCACAATATGGAAATTTGAGCTAGCCTAACGTGGGCGTTTTATTCATGTCATCTTCAGCTCTAAATCAAAAGTTACAGATGATTTAGTGCGGACGTGTCAAGTTGATCAGCTAATTTAAAAGATCATTCTAAACTTATTATTGGTGCTCCATGTGTAATGGCTTCAAGTGAAACATAATGCATTGCATCATGCAGTTCAGGATAGAATGGACTACTTAGAGGCTTGATTGTAAAATCTAGAAAACTGATTTAGCTTAATATGGGCATTGGATTCGTGTTATTCAGAACTCTAAATTAAAAGTTACGGACGATTTAGTGTGGACGTGTCAAGTTGATCGGCCAGTTAAAAGGATTATTCTAAACTGGTCATTGGTGCTCCTTGAGTAAAGGGTTATAATTGAACCATAATGCATGGCATCACAGAGTTTTGGATAGATTGCATTACTTGTATGCTATGTCTAGCTCTTTCAATCTCAAATGTTTTCACAATATAGAAAATTGAGCTAGCTTAATGTGGGCGTTAGATTCATGTCATCTTGACTTCAAAATAAAAAGTTAAAGATGATTTAGTACGGACATGTCAAGCTGCTCAGCTAGTTAAAATGATCATTCTAAACTGATCATTGGTGCTCCTTGAGTAAAGGCTTATAAATGAATCATAATGCATGGCATCACGTAATTTTGGGATAGATTGTATTACTTGGAAACATTGTCGTAGATATTTTGGTCTTAAATTTTGTCACGATATAGAAAATTGAGTGAGATTAACGTGGGTGCTTGAGTCGTGTCATTATGAACTCTAAATTTAAAGTTATGGACGATTTAGTGTGAATGTGTCAAGTTGATCAGCCACTTAAAATTATCATTCTAAACATGACATTGGTGCTCATTGAGTAAAGGGTTATAAAAGAAGTACAATGCATGACATCTCGCAGTTTTGGATAGATTGCATTACTTTGATGCTTTGTCTAGCTCATTCAGTCTTAAATATTGTCCTAATATTAAAAATTGAGCTAGCTTAATGTGGGCATTGGATTCATGTCATCTTGAGCTCTAAATAAAAACTTAAAGACAATTTAGTGCAGATATGTCAAGTTGATCAGCTAGTTAAAATGATGATTCTAAACAAATCATTGGTGCACGTTGAGTAAAGGCTTATAAATGAATGATAATGCTTTGGATCACGCAGTTTGGGTTAGGTTGGAATACTTGAAGGCTTTGTGGTAGCTATTTTGGTCTTAAATTTTTCACAATATAGAAAATTGAGTTAGCTTAACGTGGGCTTTAGATTTGAGTCATTCTGAACTATAAATTAAAAGTTACAGACGATTTAGTGCGGACATGTCAAGTTGATCAGCCAGTTAAAATGATCATTCTAAACTGGTCATTGGTGCTCTTTGAGTAAAGGCTTATAATAGAAGCATAATGCATGGCATCACACAGTTTTGGATAGATTGCATTACTTGTATGCTTTGTCTAGCTCTTTCCATCTCAAATGTTTTCAGAATATGGAAAATTGAACTAGCTTAACGTGGGTGTTGGATTCATGTCAGCTTGAGCTCTAAATAAAAAGTTAAAGACGATTTAGTGCGGACATGTGAAGGTGATCAGCTAGTTAAAATGACCATTCTAAACTGATCATTGGTGCTACTTGAGTAAAGGATTATAAATGAAGATAATGCATGACATCACGCAATTTCGAGATAGATTAGATTACTTGGAAGCTTTTTCATAGCTATTTTGGTATTAAATTTTGTCACAATTTAGAAAATTAAGTTAGCTTAAATTGGGCGTTGGAGTCGTGTCATTCTGAACTCTAAATTAAAAGTTACGGACGATTTAGTGCGGACATATCAAGTTGATCGTCCTGTTAAAATGATCATTCTAAACTAGTCATTGGTGCTCCTTGAGTAAAGGCTTATAAATGAAGAATAATCCATGGCATCACACAATTTTGGATAGATTGCATTTCTTTGATGCTTTGTCTACCTCTTTAAATCTCAAATGTTTTCAGCACTTGGGAAATTGAGGTAGCTTAACGTGGGTGTTGGATTCATGTCAACTTGAGCTCTAAATAAAAAGTTATGGATGATTTAGTGTGGAAATATCAAGTTGATCAGCTACTTAAAATGATCATTCTAAAGTGATCATTGGTGCTCCTTTAGTAAATGCTTATAAATGAAGCATAATGCATGGTGTCACGCAGTTTGGGATAGATTGGATTGGTTGGAGGCTTTGATGTAGCTATTTTGGTTTTAAATTTTGTCACAATATAGAAAATCTAGCTAGCTTAACGTGCGTTTTAGATTCGTGTCATTTTCAACTCTAAATCACAAATTACGGACGATTTAGTGCGAACATGTCAAGTTGATTGACGAGTTAAAATGATCATTCTAAACTGGTCATTGGTGCTCCTTGAGAAAAGGCTTATAAAAGAAGCATAATGCATGGCATCACACATTTTTGGATAGATTGCATTACTTTGATGCTTTTTCTAGCTCTTTCAGTCCCAAATGTTTTCACAATGTGGAAAATTGAGCTAGCTTATAACGTCGGCATTCGATTCTTGTCATCTTGAGCTCTAAATAAAAAGTTAAAGTCGATTTAGTGCGGATATGTCATGTTGATCATATAGTTAAAATGATCATTCTAAACTTATCATCAGTTCTCCTTGAGGAATGGCTTATAAATGAAGCATAATGCATTGCATCACACAGTTTGGGATAGATTGGATTTCTTAGAGACTTTATCGTCGCTAATTTGGTCTAAAGTTTTGCCACAATATAGAATACTGAGTTAGCTTAACGTGGGTGTTTGATTCGTGTCATTCTGAACTCTAAATTAAAAGTAACTGACGATTTGGTGCGGACATGTCAAGTTGATCGGCCAGTTAAAATGATCATTCTAAATTTGTCATTGGTGCTCCTTGAGTAAAAGATTATAAATGAAGCATAATGCATGACATCACACAGTTTTGGATAGATTGCTTTACTTTTATGCTTTGTCTAGCTCTTTCAATCTCTAATGTTTCACATTATGGGAAATTGAGCTAGCTTAACGTGGACGTTAGATTCATGTCAAATAAAAAGTTAAAAGACGATTTACTGCGGACATGTCAAGTTGATCAGCGAGTTAAAATGATTATTCTAAACTGATCATTGGTGATTCTCGAGTAAAGGCTTATAAATGAAGCATAAAGCATGGCATCACGCAATTTTGGGATAGATTGGATTACTTGGAAACTTTGGCGTAGCTATTTTGGTCTTAAACTTTCTCACGATATAGAAAATTGAGTTAGCTTAATGTGGGACTTGGATTTGTATCATTCTGAACTCTGAAACGAAAAGTTACTGTCGATTTAGTGCGGACATGTCAAGTTGGTCGGTCAGTTAAAATGATCATTTTAAGTTGGACATTGGTGCTCCTTAAGTAAGAAGCATAATGCATGGCATCACGCAGTTTTGGATAGATTGCATTACTTTGATGCATTGTCTAGCTCATTTAGTCTCAAATATTGTCCTAATATGGAAAATTTAGCTAGCTTAACGTGGGCATTGGATTCATGTCATCTTGAGATCTAAATAAGAAGTTAAAGACAATTTAGTGCAGATATGTCAAGTTGATAAGCTAGTTAAAATGATGATTCTAAACTAATCATTGGTGCACTTTGAGTAAAGGTTTATAAATGAATGATAATGCATTGAATCACACATTTTGTCATAGCTATTTTGTTCTTAAATTTTTTCACAATATAGAAAATTGAGTTAACTTAACATGGGCGCTGGATTCGTGTCATTCTGAACTATAAATTAAAATATATGGACGACTTAGTGCGGACATGTCAAGTTGTTCGGCCAGTTGAGTTGATCATTCTAATCTGGTCATTGGTGCTCCTTGAGTAAAGGCTTATAAATGAAGCATAATCCATGACATCACATAGTTTTGTCTAGCTCTTTCAATCTCAAATGTTTTCAAAATAAGGAAAATTGATCTAGCTTAACATGGGTGTTGGATTCATGTCATCTTGAGCTCTAAATAAAAAGTTAAAGATGATTTAGTGTGGACATGTCTAGTTGATCAGCTAGTTAAAATGACCATTCTAAACTGATCATTGGTGATCCTTGAGTAAAGGCTTATAAATGAAACATAATGCATGGTATCACGCAATTTTGGGAAAGATTGGATTACGTGGAAGATTTGTGATACCTATTTTGATCTTAAATTTTGTCACAATATAAAAAATTAAGTTAGTTTAACTTGGGTGTTGGATTCGTGTCATTCTGAACTCTAAATTAAAAGTAACAGACGGTTTAGTGCGGACATTTCAAATTGATCCGCGAGTTAAAATTATCATTCTAAACTCGTCATTGGTGCTCCTTGAGTAAAGGCCTATAAATGAAGTATAATCCATGGCATCACACAGTTCTGGATAGATTGAAATTCTTTGATGCTTTTTCCACCACTTTCAATCTCAAATGTTCTCAGAATATGGAAAATTGAGCTAGCTTAACGTGGGTGTTGGATTCATGTCATCTTAAGCTCTAAATAAAAAGTTAAAGATGATTTAGTGCGGACATGTCAAGTTGATCAATTAGTTAAAATGATCATCCTAAACTGATCATTGGTGCTCCTTGAGTAATGGCTTATAAATGAAGCATATGCATGGTGTCACACAGTTTTAGATAGATTGGATTGTTTTGAGGCTTTGCCATAGCTATTTTATTCTTAAATTTTGTCACAATATAGAAAATTGAGCTAACTTAACATGGGTATTGGATTCGTGTCATTTTGAACTCTAAATCACAAATTATGGACAATTTAATGCGAACATGTCAAGTTGACCGGCCAGTTAAAATGATCATTCTAAACTGGTCATTGGTGCTACTTGAGAAAAGGATTATAAAAGAAGCATAATGCATTGCATCACACAGTTTTGGATAGATTGCATTACTTTGATGCTTTGTTTAGCTCTTTCAGTTTCTAATGTTTTCACAATATGGAAAACTGTTCCACTTAACGTGGGCGTTGGATTCATGTCAAGTTGATCATTCTAAATTTGTCATTGGTGCTCTATTGACTAAAGGCATATAAACGAAGCATAATGCATGCCATCATGCAGTTTGGGATAGATTGGATTCCTTGAAGGCGTTGTCGTAGATATTTTGGTCTTAAATTTTGTTACAATATAGAAAATTGAGTTAGCTTAATGTGGGCGTTGGATTCGTGCAGACATGTCAAGTTGATCAGCTAGTTAAAATGATCATTCTAAACTTATCATTGGTGCTCCTTGAGTAAAAGCTTATAAATAAAGCATAATGCATTGCATCACACAGTTTGGGATAGATTGGATTACTTAGAGGTTTTTTTCGTAGCTATTTTTTTCTAAAATTTTGTTACAATATATAAAATTGAGTTAGCTTAACGTGGGCGTTGGATTCGTGTCATTCTAAACTATAGAATAAAAGTTACAGACAATTTTATGCGGGCATGTCAAGTTGATCAGCTATTTTAAATGATCGTTCTAAACTGATCATTGGTGCTACTTGAGTAAAGGCTTATAAATGGAGCACAACGCATGGTATCACACAGTTTGGGATAAATTGGATTACTTGGAGGCTTTGTCGTACCTATTTTGGTATTTAATTTCGTCACAATGCAGAAACTTTAGCTAGCTTAATGGTGGTTGTTGGACTTAGGTCATTTTGAGCTCTGTATCAAAAGTTATGTATGATATAATGCAGACATGTCAAGTTGATTGACAAGTTAAAATGAAGCATAATACAAGGCATCACACAGTTTTGGATAGATTGCATTACTTTGATGCTTTGTGTAGCTCTTTCAGTTTCAAATGCTTCCACAACATGGAAAATTGGACTAGCTTAACGTGGGCGTTGCATTCATGTCATCTTGAGCTCTAAATAAAAAGTTAACGACAACTTATTGCTGGCATGTCAAATTGATCAGCTAGTTAAAAGAATTATTCTAAACTGATCATTGGTTCTCCTTGAGTAAATGTTTATAAAAGAATCATAATGCATGGCAACACGCAATTTGGGAAAGATTGGATTACTTTGAGGCTTTGTCATAGCTATTTTGGTTGTAAATTTTGTCACAATTAGAAAATTGGGTTATTTTAACGTGGGAATTGGATTTGTGTCATTCTGAACTCTATATTAAAAGTTAAGGCGGATTTAATGTTGACATGTCACGTTGATCGACAAGTTAAAATGATCATTCTAAACTAATAATTGGTGCTCCTTGAGTAAGTTCTTATAAATGAAGCAGAATGCATGACATCACGTAGTTTGGGATAGTTTGCATTACTATGATGCTTTGTCTAGCTCTTTCAGTCTCAAATGTTGTCACAATGTGGAAAATTGAGTTTGCTTAACATGGACGTTTGATTCATGTCATATTGAGCTCTAAATCAAAATGGAAAGACGATTTAGTGCGGCCATGTGAAGTTGATAAGCTTGTTAAAATCATCACTCTAATCTGATGATTGGTGCTCCTTGAGTAAAGGCATATCAATGAAGCATAATGCATGCCATCACGCAGTTTGGGATAGATTGGATTACTTGGAGGCGTTTTCATAGCTATTTCATCTTAAATTTGGTTACAATACAGAAAATTGAGTTAGCTTAATGTGGGTGTTGGATTCATGTCATCTTGAGCTGTAAATAATAAGTTAAAGATGATTTAGTGTGGACATGTCAAGTTGATCAGCCAGTTAAAATGATCATTCAAAACTGAGCATTGGTGCTTCTTGGGTAAACAAATATAAATGAAGCAGAATGCATGGCATCACGTAGTTTGGGATAGATTGCATTACTTTGATGCTTTTTCTAGTTCTTTTAGTCTCAAATGTTGTCACAATATGGAAAATTGAGCTAGCTTAACGTGGACGTTTGATTCATGTCATATTGAGCTCTAAATAAAAATTGAAAGATGATTTAGTGCGGCCATGTGAATAAGATCAGCTAGTTAAAATGATCATTCTAATCTGATCATTGGTGCTCCTTGAGTAAAGGCATATAAATGAAGCATAATGCATGCCATCACGTAGTTTGGGATAGATTGGATTACTTGTAGGCGTTGTCGTACCTATTTCGTCTTTAATTTGGTTACAATATGGAAAATTTAGTTAGCTTAATGTGGGCATTGTATTCAATTTATCTTGAGCTCTAAATAAAAAGTTAAAGACGATTTAGTGCGGAAATATCCAGTTGATCAGCTAGTAAAAATGACCATTCTAAACTGATCATTGGTGCTCCTTGAGTAAAGATTTAGTAATGAAGCATAATGCATGACATCGGGCAATTTTGGGATAGATTTGATTACTTGGAAGCTCTGTCGTAGCTATTTTGGTCTTAAATTTTTTCCCAATATAGAAAATTGAGTTATCTTAATATGGGCATTGGATTCATGTCATTCAAAATTAAAAGTTATGAACGATTTAGTGTGGACGTATCAAGTTGATCGGCCAGTTAACTTAATCAATCTAAATTGGTGATTGGTGCTCTTTGAGTAAAGGCTTATAAAAGAAGCATAATGCACGGCATCACGCAGTTTTGGATAGTTTGCATTACTTTAAGGCTTTGTCTATCTCTTTCAGTCTTAAATATTGACATAATATGGAAAATTAAACTAACTTAAAGTGGGCGTTGGATTCATGTCAAATTAAGCTCTAAATAAAAATTGAAAGACGATTTTAGTGTGGACATGTCAAGCTAATCATTCTAAACTTGTCATTGGTGCTCCTTGAGTAAAGGCATATAAATGAAGCATAATGCATGCCATCACCCAGTTTGGGATAGATTGGATTAGTTGGACGCGTTTTCGTAACTATTTCAATCTTAAACTTTGTTACAATATAGAAAATTGAGTTAGCTTAGTGTGTGCGTTGGATTCATGTCATTCTGTCATTCTGAACGATAAATAAAAAGTTACGGACGATTTAGTGCGGACATGTCAAGTTGTTCAGCAAGTTAAAATGATCATTCTAAACTGATCATTGGTGCTCCTTGAGTAAAGGCTTATAAATGAAGTATAATGCATGGTATCACCCAATTTGGGATAGATTGGATAACTTGGAGGCTTTGTATAGCTATTTTGATCTTAAATTTTGTTACAATATAGAAAATTGATCTACCTTAACGTGGGTGTTTGATTCGTGTCATTTTGAACTCTAAATTAAAAGTTACGGACGATTTAGTTTGGGCTTGTCAAGTTGATCCGCCTGTTAAAATGATCATTCTAAACTAGTCATTGGTGGTCCTTGAGTAAAGGCTTATAATACAAGCATAATGCATGTCATCACGCTGTTTTGGATAGATTGAATTACTTTTATGCTTTCTCTAGCTCTTTCAGTTTCAAATGTTTCACAATATGGAAAATTTAGCTAGCTTAACGTGGGCGTTGGATTCATGTCATCTTGAGACAAAAAATAAAAAGTTAAAGACGATTTAGTGCAGACATGTCAAAAGTATAAGCTAGTTAAAATGATCATTCTAAACTGGTCATTGGTGCTCCTTGAGTAAAGGCTTATAAAAGAAGCATAATGCATGGCATCACACATTTTTGGATAGATTGCATTACTTTGATGCTTTTTCTAGCTCTTTCAGTCTCAAATGTTTTCACAATGTGGAAAATTGAGCTAGCTTATAACATCGGTGGTCGATTCATGTCATCTTGAGCTCTAAATAAAAAGTTAAAGTCGATTTAGTGTGGATATGTCAAGTTGATCATATAGTTAAAATGATCATTCTAAACTTATCATTTGTGCTCCTTGAGGAATGGCTTATAAAGGAAGCATAATGCATTGCATCACACAGTTTGGGATAGATTGGATTTCTTAGAGACTTTATCGTTGCTAATTTAGTCTAAAGTTTTGCCACAATATAGAATACTGAGTTAGCTTAACGTGGGCGTTGCATTCGTGTCATTCTGAACTCTAAATTAAAAGTAACAAACGATTTGGTGCGGACATGTCAAGTTGATCGGCCAGTTAAAATGATCATTCTAAATTTGTCATTGGTGCTCCTTGAGTAAAAGATTATAAATGAAGCATAATGCATGACATCACACAGTTTTGGATAGATTGCTTTACTTTTATGCTTTGTCTAGCTCTTTCAATCTCAAATGTTTCACATTATGGAAAATTGAGCTAGCTTAACGTGGACGTTAGATTCATGTCAAATAAAAAGTTAAAAGATGATTTAGTGCGGACATGTCAAGTTGATCAGCGAGTTAAAATGATTATTCTAAACTGATCATTGGTGCTCCTCGAGTAAAGGCTTATAAATGAAGCATAAAGCATGGCATCACGCAATTTTGGGATAGATTGGATTACTTGGAAACTTTGGTGTAGCTATTTTGGTCTTAAAATTTCTCACGATATAGAAAATTGAGTTAGCTTAATGTGGGTCTTGGATTTGTATTATTCTGAACTCTAAAATGAAAATTACTATCGATTTAGTGCGGACATGTCAAGTTGATCGACCAGTTAAAATGATCATTTTAAATTGGACATTGGTGCTCCTTGAGTAAGAAGCATAATGCATGGCATCACGCAGTTTTGGATAGATTGCATTACTTTGATGCATTGTCTAGCTCATTTAGTCTCAAATATTGTCCTAATATGGAAAATTTAGCTAGCTTAACGTGGGCATTGGATTCATGTCATCTTGAGCTCTAAATAAGAAGTTAAAGACAATTTAGTGCAGATATGTCAAGTTGATAAGCTAGTTAAAATGATGATTCTAAACTAATCATTGGTGCACTTTGAGTAAACGCTTATAAATGAATGATAATGCATTGAATCACACATTTTTTCATAGCTATTTTGTTCTTAAATTTTTTTACAATATAGAAAATTGAGTTAACTTAACGTGGGCGCTGGATTCGTGTCATTCTGAACTATAAATTAAAATTTATGGACGACTTAGTGCGGACATGTCAAGTTGTTCGGCCAGTTGAGTTGATCATTCTAAACTGGTCATTGGTGCTCCTTGAGTAAAGGCTTATAAATGAAGCATAATCCATGACATCACATAGTTTTGTCTAGCTCTTTCAATCTCAAATGTTTTCAAAATAAGGAAAATTGATCTAGCTTGACATGGGTGTTGGACTCATGTCATCTTGAGCTCTAAACAAAAAGTTAAAGATGATTTAGTGCGGACATGTCTAGTTGATCAGCTAGTTAAAATGACCATTCTAAACTGATCATTGGTGATCCTTGAGTAAAGGCTTACAAATGAAACATAATGCATGGTATCACGCAATTTTGGGAAAGATTGGATTACGTGGAAGATTTGTGATACCTATTTTCGTCTTAAATTTTGTCACAATATAAAAAATTAAGTTTGTTTAACTTGGGCGTTGGATTCGTGTCATTCTGAACTCTAAATTAAAAGTAACAGACGGTTTAGTGCGGACATTTCAAATTGATCCGCGAGTTAAAATGATCATTCTAAACTCGTCATTGATGCTCCTTGAGTAAAGGCCTATAAATGAAGTATAATCCATGGCATCACACAGTTTTGGATAGATTGAAATTCTTTGATGCTTTGTCCACCACTTTCAATCTCAAATGTTTTCAGAATATGGAAAATTGAGCTAGCTTAACGTGGGTGTTGGATTCATGTCATCTTAAGCTCTAAATAAAAAGTTAAAGATGATTTAGTGCGGACATGTCAAGTTGATCAATTAGTTAAAATGATCATCCTAAACTGATCATTGGTGCTCCTTGAGTAATGGCTTATAAATGAAGCATATGCTTGGTGTCACACAGTTTTGGATAGACTGGATTCTTTGGAGGCTTTGCCATAGCTATTTTGTTCTTAAATTTTGTCACAATATAGAAAATTGAGCTAGCTTAACGTGGGTATTGGATTCGTGTCATTTTGAACTCTAAATCACAAATTATGGACAATTTAATATGAACATGTCAAGTTGACCGGCCAGTTAAAGTGATCATTCTAAACTGGTCATTGGTGCTACTTGCGAAAAGGATTATAAAAGAAGCATAATGCATCGCATCACACAGTTTTGGATAGATTGCATTACTTTGATGCTTTGTTTAGCTCTTTGAGTCTATAATGTTTTCACAATATGGAAAACTGTTCCACTTAACGTGGGCGTTGGATTCATGTCAAGTTGATCATTCTAAATTTTTCATTGGTGCTCTATTGACTAAAGGCATATAAATGAAGCATAATGTGTGCCATCACGCAGTTTGGGATAGATTGGATTCCTTGAAGGCGCTGTCGTAGATATTTTGGTCTTAAATTTTGTTACAATATAGAAAATTGAGTTAGCTTAATGTGGGCGTTGGATTCGTGCAGACATGTCAAGTTGATCAGCTAGTTAAAATGATCATTCTAAACTTATCATTGGTGCTCCTTGAGTAAAAGCTTATAAATAAAGCATAATGCATTGCATCACATAGTTTGCGATAGATTGGATTACTTAGAGGTTTTTTTGTAGCTATTTTTGTCTAAAATTTTGTTACAATATATAAAATTGAGTTAGCTTAATGTGGGCGTTTGATTCGTGTCATTCTAAACTCTAGAATAAAAGTTACAGACGATTTTATGCGGGCATGTCAAGTTGATCAGGTATTTAAAATGATCGTTCTAAACTGATCATTGGTGCTACTTGAGTAAAGGATTATAAATGAAGCACAACGCATGGTATCACACAGTTTGGGATAAATTGGATTACTTGGAGGCTTTGTCGTACCTATTTTGGTATTTAATTTCGTCACAATGCAGAAACTTTAGCTAGCTTAATGGTGGTTGTTGGACTTAGGTCATTTTGAGCTCTAAATCAAAAGTTATTTATGATATAATGCAGACATGTCAAGTTGATTGGCAAGTTAAAATAAAGCATAATACAAGGCATCACGCAGTTTTGGATAGATTGGATTACTTTGATGCTTTGTCTAGCTCTTTCAGTTTCAAATGCTTCCACAACATGGAAAATTGGGCTACCTTAACGTCGGCGTTGCATTCATGTCATCTTGAGCTCTAAATAAAAAGTTAATGACAACTTATTGCTGGCATGTCAAATTGACCAGCTAGTTAAAAGGATTATTCTAAACTGATCAATGGTTCTCCTTGAGTAAATGCTTATAAAAGACACATAATGCATGGCAACACGCAATTTGGGAAAGATTGGATTATTTTGAGGCTTTGTCATAGCTATTTTGGTTTTAAATTTTGTCACAATATAGAAAATTGGGTTATTTTAACGTGGGAATTGGATATGTGTCATTCTGAACTCTATATTAAAAGTTAAGGACGATTTAGTGTTGACATGTCACGTTGATCGACAAGTTAAAATGATCATTCTAAACTAATAATTGGTGCTCCTTGAGTAAGTTCTTATAAATGAAGCAGAATGCATGACATCACGTAGTTTGGGATAGTTTGCATTACTATGATGCTTTGTCTAGCTCTGTCAGTCTCAAATGTTGTCACAATATGGAAAATTAAGTTCGCTTAACATGGACGTTTTATTCATGTCATATTGAGCTCTAAATCAAAATGGAAAGATGATTTAGTGCGGCCATGTGAAGTTGATAAGCTTGTTAAAATCATCATTCTAATCTGATGATTGGTGCTCCTTGAGTAAAGGCATATCAATGAAGCATAATGCATGCCATCACGCAGTTTGGGATAGATTGGATTACTTGGAGGCGTTGTCATTGCTATTACGTCTTAAATTTGGTTACAATACAGAAAATTGAGTTAGCTTAATGTGGGCGTTGGATTCATGTCATCTTGAGCTGTAAATAATAAGTTAAAGATGATTTAGTGCGGACATGTCAAGTTGATCAGCCAGTTAAAATGATCATTCTAAATTGAGCATTGGCGCTACTTGGGTAAACGCTTATAAATGAAGCAGAATGCATGGCATCACGTAGTTTGGGATAGATTGCATTACTTTGATGCTTTGTCTAGCTCTTTTAGTCTCAAATGTTGTCACAATATGGAAAATTGAGCTAGCTTAACGTGGACGTTTGATTCATGTCATATTGAGCTCTAAATAAAAATGGAAAGATGATTTAGTGCAGCCATGTAAATAAGATCAGCTAGTTAAAATGATCATTCTAATCTGATCATTGGTGCTCCTTGAGTAAAGATTTAGTAATGAAGCATAATGCATGGCATGAAGAAATTTTGGGATAGATTTGATTACTTGGAAGCTCTGTCGTTGCTATTTTGGTCTTAAATTTTTTCCCAATATAGAAAATTGAGTTATCTTAATATGGGCGTTGGATTCGTGTCATTCAGAATTAAAAGTTATGAACGATTTAGTGTGGACGTATCAAGTTGATCAGCCAGTTAACATGATCAATCTAAATTGGTCATTGGTGCTCTTTGAGTAAAGGCTTATAAAAGAAGCATAATGCACGGCATCACGCAGTTTTGGATACTTTGCATTACTTTAAGGCTTTGTCTATCTCTTTCAGTCTTAAATATTGACATAATATGGAAAATTAAACTAACTTAAAGTGGGCGTTGGATTCATGTCATATTAAGCTCTAAATAAAAATTGAAAGACGATTTTAGTGTGGACATGTCAAGCTAATCATTCTAAACTTGTCATTGGTGCTCCTTGAGTAAAGGCATATAAATGAAGCATAATGCATGCCATCACGCAGTTTGGGATAGATTGGATTAGTTGGAGGCGTTTTCGTAACTATTTCAATCTTAAATTTTGTTACAATATAGAAAATTGAGTTAGCTTAATGTGTGCGTTGGATTCATGTCATTTTTTCATTCTGAACGATAAATAAAAAGTTACGGACGATTTAGTGCGGACATGTCAAGTTGTTCAGTTAGTTAAAATGATCATTCTAAACTGATCATTGGTGCTCCTTGAGTAAAGGCTTATAAATGAAGTATAATGCATGGTATCACCCAATTTGGGATAGATTGGATAACTTGGAGGCTTTGTATAGCTATTTTGATCTTAAATTTTGTTACAATATAGAAAATTGATCTACCTTAACGTGGGTGTTTTTTCGTGTCATTTTGAACTCTAAAT
This sequence comes from Pugionium dolabratum, assembly GCA_018901945.1. Lineage (NCBI taxonomy): Eukaryota > Viridiplantae > Streptophyta > Magnoliopsida > Brassicales > Brassicaceae > Pugionium > Pugionium dolabratum. The sequence goes on from JAEVFF010000263.1 coordinate 293,187, forward strand.
TAAAAGTTACGGACGATTTAGTCTGGGCTTGTCAAGTTGATCCGCCTATTAAAATGATCATTCCAAACTAGTCATTGGTGGTCCTTGAGTAAAGGCTTATAATACAAGCATAATGCATGGCATCACGCAGTTTTGGATAAATTGACTTACTTTTATGCTTTGTCTAGCTCTTTCAGTTTCAAATGTTTTCACAATATGGAAAATTTAGCTAGCTTAACGTGGTCGTTGGATTCATGTCATCTTGAGCCAAAAATAAAAAGTTAAAGATGATTTAGTGCAGACATGTCAAGAGTATCAGCTAGTTAAAATGATCATTCTAAACTGATCATTGGTGCTCCTTGAGTAAAGGCTTATAAATTAAGCATAATGCATGGCATCACATAGTTTGGGATAGACTGGATTCCTTAGAGACTTTCTCATTGCTCTTTTAACATCACATGTTGCATTGAACTCAAAGTTAAGCTAGATTAATGTGGGCGTTGGATTCATGTCATCTTGAGCCAAAAATAAAAAGTTAAAGATGATTTAGTGCGGACATGTCAAGTTGATCAGCCAGTTAAAATGACCATTCTAAACTGAGCATTGGTGCTACTAGGGTAAACGCTTATAAATGAAGCAGAATGCATGGCATCACGTAGTTTGGGATAGATTGCATTACTTTGATGCTTTGTCTAGCTCTTTTAGTCTCAAATGTTGTCACAATATGGAAAATTGAGCTAGCTTAACGTGGACATTTGATTCATGTCATATTGAGCTCTAAATAAAAATGGAAAGATGATTTAGTGCGGCCATGTGAATAAGATCAGCAAGTTAAAATGATCATTCTAATCTGATCATTGGTGCTCCTTGAGTAAAGATTTAGTAATGAAGCATAATGCATGGCATCAAGAAATTTTAGGATAGATTTGATTACTTGGAAGCTCTGTCGTTGCTATTTTGGTCTTAAATTTTTTCCCAATATAGAAAATTGAGTTATCTTAATATGGGCATTGGATTCGTGTCATTCAGAATTAAAAGTTATGTACGATTTAGTGTGGATGTATCAAGTTGATCGGCCAGTTAACATGATCAATCTAAATTGGTCATTGGTGCTCTTTGAGTAAAGGCTTATAAAAGAAGCATAATGCACGGCATCACGCAGTTTTGGATACTTTGCATTACTTTAAGGCTTTGTCTATCTCTTTCAGTCTTAAATATTGACATAATATGGAAAATTAAACTGGCTTAAAGTGGGCGTTGGGTTCATGTCATACTAAGCTCTAAATAAAAATTGAAAGACGATTTTAGTGTGGACATGTCAAGTTAATCATTCTAAACTTGTCATTGGTGCTCCTTGAGTAAGGGCATATAAATGAAGCATAATGCATGCCATCACGCAGTTTGGGATAGATTGGATTAGTTGGAGGCGTTTTCGTAACTATTTCAATCTTAAATTTTGTTACAATATAGAAAATTGAGTTAGCTTAATGTGTGCGTTGGATTCGTGTCATTTTTTCATTCTGAACGATAAATAAAAAGTTACGGACGATTTAGTGCGGACATGTCAAGTTGTTCAGTTAGTTAAAATGATCATTCTAAACTGATCATTGGTGCTCCTTGAGTAAAGGCTTATAAATGAAGTATAATGCATGGTATCACCCAATTTGGGATAGATTGGATAACTTGGAGGCTTTGTATAGCTATTTTGATCTTAAATTTTGTTACAATATAGAAAATTGATCTACCTTAACGTGGGTGTTTTTTCGTGTCATTTTGAACTCTAAATTAAAAGTTACGGACGATTTAGTCTGGGCTTGTCAAGTTGATCCGGCTGTTAAAATGATCATTCTAAACTAGTCATTGGTGGTCCTTGAGTAAAGGCTTATAATACAAGCATAATGCATGTCATCACGCAGTTTTGGATAGATTGAATTACTTTTATGCTTTGTCTAGCTCTTTCAGTTTCAAATGTTTTGACAATATGAAAAATTTAGCTAGCTTAACGTGGTCGTTGGATTCATGTCATCTTGAGCAAAAAATAAAAAGTTAAAGACGATTTAGTGCAGACATGTCAAGAGTATCAGCTAGTTAAAATGATCATTCTAAACTGATCATTGGTGCTCCTTGAGTAAAGGCTTATAAATTAAGAATAATGCATGGCATCACATAGTTTGGGATAGATTGGATTCCTTAGAGACTTTCTCATAGCTCTTTGAACATCACATGTTGCATTGAACTCAACTTAGGCTAGATTAACGTGGGCGTTGGATTCATGTCATCTTGAGCCAAAAATAAAAAGTTAAAGATGATTTAGTGCGGACATGTCAAGTTGATAAGCCAATTAAAATTTTCATTCTAAACTTTTCATTGGTGCTCATTGAGCAAAGGTTTGCAAATGAAGCATAATGCATGCGATCACGCAATTTGGGATATGTTGGATTACTTGGAGGCTTTGTCGTAGCTACTTCAGTCTTAAATTTTTTCCCAACATATAATATTGAGCTAGCTTAACTTGGACATTGGATTTGTGTCATTCTGAACTCTAAATCAAAAGTTAAGAAAGATTTAGTGCAGACCTGTCAAATTGATAGGCCAGTTAAAGTGACCATTTTAAAGTGATCATTTTAAACTTATCTCTGGTGCTCATTGAGTAAATTTTTACAAATAAAGCATATTGCATGACAGCAAAAACTTTAGGATAGTTTGGATTACTAGGAGGCTTTGACATAGCTATTTCAGTCTTAAATTTTGTCACAATATATAACATTAAGCTATCTTAACTTGGACATTGGATTCGTGTCATTATGTACTTTAAATCAAAAGCTACAGACGATTTAGTGCGTACACGTCAAGTTGATCAGCCAGTTTATATAATCATTCTAAACTGATCATTGGTGCTCATTGAGTAAAGGCTTATAAATGAAGCATAATGCATGGCATCAAGTAGTTTGGGATCGATTGGATTACTTAGAGCTCATTCAGCATCACATGTTGCATTGTACTGAGAGTTAAGCTAGATTAACGTGGGCGTTGGATTCAAGTCATTTTGAGCTCTAAATCAAATGGTAAAGATGATTTAGTGTGGACATGTCAAGTTGATAAGCTAGTTAAAATGTTCATTCTAAACTTAATAGTGGTGCTCATTGAGCAAAGTTTTACAGATGAAGCATAATGCATGCGATCACACAGTTTGGGATATATTGGATTACTTGGAGGCTTTGTCATAGGTACTTTGGTCTTAAATTTTGTCCCAGCATATAATATTGAGCTAGCTTAACTTGGGCATTGGATTCTTGTCATTCTGAACTCTAAATCAAAAGTTACGGACGATTTAGTGCAGACATGTCAAGTTGATGGGCCAGTTAAAGTGATCATTTTAATCTGATCATTTGGGCTCCTTGAGCAAAGGGAAGGCTTTGTGGTAGCTCTTTCGGTCTTAAATATTGTGATAATATAGAAATTTGAGCTAGGTTAATGTTAACATTTTATTTGTGTAATTCTGAACTCTAAATCAAAAGCTACATATGATTTAGTGTGTACATGACAAGTTGATCGGGCAGGTAAAATGATAATTCTAAACTGATCATTAGTACTCCTTGAGTAAAGGCTTATAAATGAAGCATAATGGATGGCATCACACGGTTTGGGATAGATTGGATTACTCCGAGGCTTTGTGGTAGCTATTTTGGATATAAATTTTGTTAACAATATAGAAAATTGAGCTAGCTTAACGTGGGCGTTGAATTAATGTCATTCTAAACTGTAAATCCAAAGTTACGGAAGATTTAGTGTGGACATGTCATTTTTATTGGTAAGGTAAATTGATTATTCCAGACTGATCATTGGTGCTCATTGAGAAAAGGTTAACAAATAAAGCATAATACATGGCATCATAAAGTTTGGGATAGATTGGATTACTTGGACGGGTTTTCGTCACTATTTTCGTCTTAAAATTTGTCACAAAATAGAATATTGAGCTAGTTTAACATGGACGTTGGATTCGTGTCATTTTGAACTCTAAATTAAAAGTTACGTATGATTTAGTGCGGATATGTCATATTGATCGGGCAGTCAAAGTGATCATTTTAAACTGATAATTCGAAAGTGATCATTCTAAACTAATTATTAGTGCTCTTTGAGTAAAGACTTATAAATGAAGCATAATGAATGACATCACGCATTTTAGGATACATTGGATTACATGAAGGCTTTATGGTAGTTCTTTCAGTCTCAATTGTTTTCACAATATAGAAAAATAAGCTAGCTTAATCTGGGCAGTGGATTCATGTCGTTCTGAACTCTAAATCAAAAGTTACAGACGATTTATTGCGGAGAATTCTAGTTGATATGCCAGATAAAGTGATCATTCTAAACTGATCATTACTACTCCTTAAGTAAAGGCTTATAAATGAAGCATAATGCATGAAATCATGCATTTTAGGATAGATTGGATTACTTGAAGGCTTTGGGGTAGCTCTTTTATTCTCAAATGTTATCACAATATAGAAAATTAAGTTACTTTAACGTGGGCATTCGATTCGTGTCATTCTGAACTCTAAATCAAATGTTATGGAAGATTTGGTGCAAAAATATCAAGTTAATCGACCAATTAAACTGATCATTCTAGAGTTATCTTTCTAAACTAATCATTAGTGCTCCTTGAGTCAAGGCTTAGAAATTAAGGATAATTCATGGAATCACACAATTTAGGAAAGATTGGCATATTTAAAGGCTTTGTGGTAGTTCTTTTATTCTTAAATATTGTCACAATATAGAAAATTGATCTAGGTTGATGTGGGCGTTGGATTCGTGTCATTGTGAACTCTCAATCAAAAGCTACGGACAATTCAATCCGTAGATGTCCGGTTGAACGGCCAAGTAAAATGATCATTCTAAAATGATCGTTGGTGTTCTTTGAGAAAAGGGTTACAAATGAAGCATAATTCATGGCATCACACTGTGTGGGATACATTTGGATTACTCGGAGGTTTTGTCATAGCCATTTCGGTCTTAAATTTTTTCACAATATAGAAAATTGAGCTTGCTAAACGCGGGGGTTGGATTCATGTCATTATGAACTGTAAATCAAAAGTGATGGATTATTTAGTGTGGACATGTCATGTTTATCGGCTAGTTAAATTGATCATTCCAAACTGATCATTGTAAACTGATCATTGGTGCTTTTGAGCAAAGGTTTACAAATGACGCATAATGCATGGCATCACGTAGTTTGGGATAGATTGGATTACTTGGAGGCTTTGTCGTAGCTATTTCGGTCTTAGATTTTGTCACAATATAGGTATTAAGCTGGCTTAACGTGGGTGTTGGATTTGTGTCATTCTGAACTACAAGTCAAAATTTATGGATGATTTAATGCGAACATGTCAAATTGACTGGCCAGTTGAAGTGATCATTCTTAACAGATCATTAGTGCTCTTTGAGTAAACGCTTATTAATGAAGCGTAATGCATGACATCACACAGTTTAGGATATATTGGATTAACTGAAAACATTTTGATAGCTCTTTTAGTCTCAAATGTTGTCACAACATAGAAAATTGAGATAGTTTAACGTGGGCGTTGTATTCGTGTCATACTTAACTCTAAATCAAAAGTGACGGACGATCTAGTGCGGACATGTCAAGTTGATCGGTCAGTTAAAGTGATCATCCTAAAGTGAGCATTCTAAACTAATCATTAGTGCTCCTCTAGTAAAGTCTTATAAACAAAGCATAATGCATGCATCAAGCAGTCTAGGAAAGATTGGACTACGTGAAAGCTGTGTGGTAGCTCTTTCAGTCTCAAATGTTGTCACAATACAGAAAATTGAGCAAGTTTAACGTTGGCGTTGGATTCGTGTCATTCTGAACTTTAAATCAAAAGCTACGGACGATTTAGTGCGGACATGTCAACTTGATCGGCCAGTTAAAATGATCATTCTAAAGTGATCATTTTAAACTGGTCATTGGTTCTCATTGAGTAAAGTTTTCAAAATAACGCACATTGCATGGCATCAAGCCCTTTAGGATAGATTGGATTACTTGGAGGCTTTGTCATAGATATTTTGGTCTTAAATTTTGTCACCATATATAAAATTGAGCTAGCTTAACTTGGGCATTGGATTCGTGTCATTCGGTACTCTAAATCAAAAGCTATGGACGATTTAGTGCATACATGTCAAGTTGATCGGCCAGTTAAAAGAATCATTCTAAACTGACCATTGGTGCTCCTTGAGTAAATGCTTATAAATGAAGCATAATGCATGGCATCAAGTAGTTTGGGATAGATTGAACGAGTTGGAGACTTTCTCGTAGCTCTTTCAGTCTCAAATGTTGCACGATATTGAATATTGAGCTAGATTCACGTGGGCATTGGATTCATGTCATTTTGAGCTCTAAATCAAATGTTAAAGACGATTTAGTGAGGGCATGTCAAGTTGATGAGCTAGTTAAAATGTTCATTCTAAACTTATCATTGGTGCTCATTGAGCAAAGTTTACAAATGACGCATAATGCGTGCCATCACGCAGTTTGGGATAGATTGGATTATATGGAGGATTTGTCTTAGAAATTTTGGTCTTAATTTTTGTCACAACATATAATATTGAGCTAGCTTAACTTGGGCATTGGATTCGTGCCATTCTGAATTCTAAATCAAAAGTTACGGACGGTTTAATGCGTACATGTCAAGTTGATTGGCGAGTTAAAGTGATCATTCTAAACTGATCATTAGTGCTCCTTGATTAAAGGCTTATAAGTGAAGCATAATGCATGGTATCACGTAGTTTGGGATATATTGGATTTTTTGGAGTCTTTCTCGTAGCTCTTTCAGACTCAAATGTTGTCACGATATTGAAAACTGAGGTAGATTAACATAGGTTTTGGATTCATGTTATTTAGAGCTCTAAATCAAATGTTAAAGACGATTTAGTGAGGACATGTCAAGTTGATAAGCTAGTTAAAATGACCATTTGAAATTTATCATTGATGCTCATTTAGCAAAGGTTTACAAATGAAACATAATGCATGCCATCAGACAGTTTGGGATAGATTGCATTACTTGGATGCTTTGTCGTAGCTACTTCGGTTTTCAATTTTGTCACAACATATAATATTGAGCTAGCGTAATTTGGGCATTGGATTCGTGTCATTCTGAACTCTAAATCAAAAGTGTACGGACGATTAAGTGCGGAAATGTCAAGTTGATCGGCCAGTTAAAGTAATAATTCTAAACTGATCACTAGTGCTCCTTGAGTAATGACTTATAAATGTAGCATAATGCATGGCATCATGCATTTTAGGATAAATTGGATTACTTGAAGGCTTTGTGGTAGTTGTTTCGGTCTTAAATAATGTCATAATATAGAAAGTTGAGCTAGGTTAATGTGGGCGTTGTATTCGTGTCATTCTGAACTCTAAATCAAAAGCTACGAATGATTTAATGCGTACATTACAAGTTTATCGGCCAGGTAAAATGATCCCTCCAAACTGATCATTACTGCTCCTTGAGTAATGTCTTATAAATAATTCATAATGCATGGCATCACGAAGTTTGGGATACATTGAATTACTCGAATATTGAGCTAGCATCCGTTACCAATGATTACTTTAGAATGATCATTTTAACTGGCCGATCAACTTGAGATGTCCGCCCTAAATCGTCCCTAACTTTTGATTTAGAGCTCAAAATGAAAAGAATCCAACGCCCACGTTAAGCTAACTGAATGTTTCATATTTTAACAAAATTTGAGACTGAAATAGCTACGAAAAATCCTCCGAGTAATCCAATGTATCCCAAACTGCGTGGTGCCATGCATTATGCTTCATTTATCAGTCTTTACTCAATGAGGACCGATGATCAGCTTAGAATGATCATTGTAACTAACCGATCAAGCTGACATATCCGAAATAAATTGTCTATAACTGTTGATTAGAGTTCAGAAAGACACGAATCCAATGCCTATGTTAAGCTACCTCAATTTTCTATATTGTGATAAAATTTAAAACCAAAATATCTACGACAAAGTCTCAAATATTGTCACAATATAGAAAATTGAGCTATTTTAACGTGGGCGTTGGATTCGTGTCATTTTAAACTATAAATCAAAAGCTATGAACGATTTAGTGCGTACATGTCAAGTTGATTGGATAGTTAAAATGATAATTCTAAACTTATCATTAGTGCTCCTTGATTAAAGGCTTATAAATGAAGCAGAATGAATGGCATCACACAGTTTGAAATACATTGGATTACATGGAGGCTTGTCATAGCTATTTAGGACTTCAATTTTGCCACAATATACAAAATTCAGCCAGCTTAATGTAGGCGTTGGATTCGTGTCATTCTGAAATCTAAAACAAAATTTATGGACGAGTTAGTGCGAACATGTCAAGTTGATCGACCAGTTAAAGTGATAATTCTAAATTGATCATTCTAAATTGATCATTCTAAACTGATCACTAGTGCTCCTTGAGTAAAGGCTTATAAATGAAGCATAATGCATTGCATCACACAGTTTCGGATACATTGGATTACTTGGTGGCTTTTTTGTTGCTCTTTCAGTTTCAAATGCTGTCACAATATGGAAAATTGATCTAGTTTAACGTGGCCATTTAATTCGTGTCATTTTGAACTCGAAATCAAAAGCTACGGATGATTTAGTGCGTACATGTCAAGTTGTTTGGCCATGTATTATCATTCTAAACTGATCATTGGTGCTCCTTCAGTAAAGGCTTATAAATGAAGCATAATGCATGGCATCACGCAGTTTGGGATACAATGGATTACTTGGAGGCGTTTTCGTAGCTATTTCGGTCTCAAATTTTGTCAGGATATAGAAAACTGAGCTAGATTAACGTGGGCATTGGATTCATCTCATTCTGAACTATAATCAAAGGTTACGGACATTTTAGTGCAGGCATGTCAAGTTTACTGGGCAGTTAAAGTGATCATTGTAAACTGATCATTATAAACTAATCATTAGTGCTCCTTGAGTAAGCGCTTATAAACGAAGTATAATGCATGGCATCACGCAGTTTAGGATAGATTGGACTACTTGAAAGCTTTATGGTAGCTCTTTCAGTCTCAACTGTTGTCACAATATAGAAAATTGAGCTATTTTAACGTTGGCATTGGATTCGTGTCATTCTGACTCTAAATCAAAACTTACAAACGATTTAATGAGGACATGACAAGTTGATCGGCCAGTTAAAATGATCATTCTAAATCAAAAGTTACGGTGCTCATTTAGGAAAGGTTTAACAAATGAAGCATAATGCATGACATCTTGCAGTTTGGGATAGATTGGATTACTTGGACGCTTTGTCGTAGCTATTTCAGTCATAAATTTTACCACAATATAGAAAATTGAGCTAGCTTAACGTGGGCGTTGGATTCGTGTCTTTATGAAACTTAAATCAAAATTTATTCACTATTTAGTGCAGACATGTCAAGTTGATCAGCAAGTTAAAATGATTATTCTAAATTGATCATTGGTGCTTCTTGCGTAAAAGCTTATAAATCAAGCATAATGCATGGCATCACGCAGTTTGGGATACATTGGATTACTTGCAGGCATTGTCGTAGCTCTTTCAGTTTAAATGTTGTCACAATAAAAAAAATTGGGCGACATTAATGTGGGCACTGGATTCATGTCATTCTGAACTATATATCAAAAGTTATGGAAAATTTAGCGCGTACATGTCAAGTTTACTGGCCATTTAAAGTGATCAATCTAAACTGATCATTTTAAACTAATCATTAGTGCTCCTTGAGTAAGCGCTTATAAACAAAGTATAATGCATGGCATCACACAGTTTAGGATAGATTGGACTACTTGAAAGCTTTGTGATTACTCTTTCAGTATCAAATGTTTTTACAATATAGAAAATTGAGCTAGTTTAACATTGGGATTGTGTCATTTTAAAGTTACGTTAGATTGGACTACTTGAAAGCTTTGTGTCATTTTGAACTCTAAATCAAAAGTTAAGGACGATTTAATGAGGACATGACAAGTTGATCGGCCAGTTAAAATGATCATTCTAAACTTATCATTGGTTTACCAGTGAAGCATATTGCATGGCATCAAACAGTTTGGGATAGATTGGATTACTTGGAGGCTTTCTCATAGCTATTTCAGTCTTAAATTTTGTCGCAATATACAATATTGACGTAACTTATCTTAGATGTTGGATTCGTGTCATTCTGTACTGTAAATCAAAAGTTATGGACTATTTAGTGCGGAAATGTCAACTTGGTCGGCGAGTTAAAATGATCATTCTAAGATGATCATTGATGCTCCTTGAGTAAAGGCTTATAAATTAAGCATAATCCATGGCATCACGCATTTTGGGATAGATTGGATTATATGGAAACTTTGTCGTAATTCTTTCAGTCTCAACTATTGTTACGATATTAAAAATCGAGCTAGATTAACGTGGGCGTTGGATTCATGTCATCTTGAGCTGTAAATCAAATGTTAAAGACGATTTAGTGCGGACTGTCTAGTTGATCAGGTAGTTAAAATGATAATTCTAAACTCGTACCTAGTTTGGTCTTAAATTTTGTCACAATGTAGAATATTGGGCTAGCTTAACGTGGGCATCGGATTCGTGTCATTCTAGACTCTAAACTAAAAGTTACAGACGATTTAGTGCGGACAAGTCAATTTGTTCTGGCAGTTAAAATGATCATTCTAAACTGATCATTGGTGCTCATTGAGCAAAGGTTTACAAATGAAGCAGAATTCATGGCATCACGCAGTCTGATATAGATTGGATTACTTGGAGGCTTTGTAGTAGTTGTTTCAGTCTCAAATGTTGTCACAAATATAGAAAATTGAGCTACATTAACCTGGGTCTTCATGTCGTTTTGAACTCTGAATCAAAAGTTACAGATGATTTAGTGCGGACATGTCAAGTTTATTGGCCAGTTAAAATGATCATTCTAAACTGATCATTTGTACTCCATGAGTAAAGGCTTATAAATGAAGCATAATGCATGGCATCACACAATTTGGTATACATTGGATTACTTGCAGGATTTGTCGTAGCTCTTTCAGTTTAAATGTTATCACAATATTAAAAATTGGGCTAGATTAACGTAAGTGTTGGATTCAGGTCATTTTGAGCTGTAAATCAAATGTTAAAGATGATTTAGTGCGGACTATCAAGTTGATCAGCTAGTTAAAATGATCATTCTAAACTGATCATTGGTGCTTATTGAGCAAAGGTTTACAAAGAAGCATAATGCATGACATCAAGCAGTTTCGGATAGATTGGATTTCTTGGAGGCCTTGTCGTAGCTATATTGGTCATAAATTTTGTCACAATGTAGAAAATTGAGCTATTTTAACGTGGGCGTTGGATTTGTTTCATTTTCAGCTATAAATCAAATGTTAAAGAAAATTTAGTGCGGACTGTCAAGTTGATCGGCCAGTTAAAATGATCATTGGTTCTCCTTGTGTAAAGGCTTATATATGAAGCATAATGCATGACCTCACACATTTTGGGATAGATTGGATTACTTGAAAATTTTGTGTAACACTTTCAGTCTCAATTGTTGTCACGATATTAAAAATTGAGTTAGATTAACATGGGCGTTGGATTCATTAATTTTGAGCCCAAAATAAAATGTTAAAGAAGATTTAGTGAGGACTGTCAAGTTGATCAGCTAGTTAAAATGATCATTCTAAACTGATCATTGGTGCTCATTTAGCAAAATTTTAAAAATGAATCATAATGCATGGCATCACGCAGTTTGGTATATATTGGATTACTTAGAGGCTTTTTCTTAGCTATTTTGGTCTTAAATTTATCACAATATAGAAACTTGAGCGAGCTTAACGTGGGCGTTGGATTCATGTCATTCTAAACTCTAAATCAAAAGTTATGGACGATTTAGTGCAGACATGTCAACTTGTTCTGCTAGTTAAAATGATCATTGTAAACTAATCATTGGTGCTCGTTGCGTAAAGCCGTATAATTGTAGCATAATGCATGGCATCACGCAGTTTGGGATACATTGGATTAATTGGAGGATTTGTAATAGCTTTTTCAGTTTTAAATGTTGTCACAATATTAAAAATCAAGCTAGATTAATGTGGGCATTGGATTCATGTCATTTTGAACTTTAAATCAAAAGTTACAGACGATTTAATGCGAACATGTCAAGTTTATCGGCTAGTTAAATTGATCATTCTAAACTGATCATTGGTGTTCATTGAGCAAAGGTTAACAAAGAAGCATAACGCATGACATCACACAGTTTGGGATGGATTGGATTACTTGAAGGCCTTGTCGTAGCTAGTTTGGTCTTAAATTTTGTCACAATGTAGAATCTTGGGACAGATTAACGTGGGCGTTGGATTCGTGTCATTCTAGGCTCTAAACTAAAAGTTACAGACGATTTAGTGCGGACAAGTCAATTTGTTCGGGCAGTTAAAATGATCATTCTAAATTGATCATTGGTGATCATTGAGCAAAGGATTACAAATGAAGCAGAATTCATGGCATCACGCAGTCTGATACATATTGGATTACGTGAAGGCTTTGTAGTAGTTGTTTCAATCTCAAATCTTGTCACAAATATAGAAAATTGAGCTACCTTAACCTGGGCCTTCATGTCATTTTGAACTCGGAATCAAAAGTTACAGATGTTTTAGTGCGGACATGTCAAGTTTATTGGCCAGTTAAAATGATCATTCTAAACTGATCATTGGTGCTTCATGAGTAAATGCTTATAAATGAAGCATAATGCATGGCATCACGCAGTTTGGTATACATTGGATTACTTGCAAGCTTTGTCGTAGCTCTTTCAGTTTAAATGTTATCACAATATTAAAAATTGGGCTAGATTAACGTAGGCATTGAATTCAGGTCATTTTGAGCTGTAAATCAAATGTTAAAGATGATTTAGTGCGGACTGTCAAGTTGGTCAGCTAGTTAAAATGATCATTCTAAACTGATCACTGGTGCTCATTGAGCAAAGCTTTAGAAAGAAGCATAATGCATGACATCACGCAATTTGGGATAGATTGGATTACTTGGAGGCTTTGTCGTAGCTATATTGGTTTTAAATTTTGTGACAATATAGAATATTGAGCTAGTTTAACGTGGGCATTGGATTCGTTTCATTTTCAGCTCTAAATCAAATGTTAAAGATAATTAAGTGCGGACTGTCAAGTTGATCGGCCAGTTAAAATGATCATTGGTTCTCCTTGCGTAAAGGCTTATATATGAAGCATAATGCATAGCCTCACACATTTTGGGATAGATTGGATAACTTGGATATTTTTCATAACTCTTTCAGTCTCAACTGTTGCCACGATATTAAAAATTGAGTTAGATTAACGTGAGCGCTGGATTCATGTAATTTTGAGCCCAAAATGAAATGTTAAAGAAGATTTAGTGAGGACTGTCAAGCTGATCAGCTAGTTACAATGATCATTCTAAACTGATCATTAGTGCTCATTTAGATAAAGTTTAAAAATGAAGCATAATGCATGGCATCACACAATTTGATATATATTGGATTACTCATAGGCTTTTTCGTAGCTATTTTGGTCTTAAATTTTATCACAATATAGAAACTTGAGCGAGCTTAACGTGGGCGTTGGATTCATGTCATTCTGAACTCTGAATCAAAAGTTACGGATGATTTAGTGCGGACATGCCAAGTTTATCGGCCTGTTAAAATAATCATTCTAAACTAATCATTGGTGCATCGTGAGTAAAGGCTTATAAATTAAGCCTAATGCATGGCATTGTGCAGTCTGGGATACATTGGATTACTGGCAGGCTTTGTCGTAGCTCTTTCAGTTTAAATGTTGTCACAATATTAAAAATTGGACGAGATTAACGTGGGCGTTGGATTCATGTCATTTTGAACTGTAAATCAAAAGTTATGGACAATTTAGTGCAGACATGTCAAATTTACTGTCCAGTTAAAGTGATCGTTCTAAACTGATCATTTTAAACTAATCATTAGTTCTCCTTGCGTAAGTGCTTATAAATGAAGCATAATGCATGGCATCACGCAGTTTAGGATAGATTGGACTACTTGAAGGCTTTGTGGTAGCTCTTCCAGTCTCAAATGTTGTTACAATATAAAAAATTGAGCTAGTTTAACGTTGGTGTTGGATTCATGTCATTCCAAACTCTAAATCAAAAGTTATGGATGATTTAATGCGTACATGTCAAGTTGATCAGCCACTTAAAATGATCATTCTAAACTAATCATTGGTGTTCATTGGTTTACCAGTGAAGCATATTCCATGGCATCGAGCAGTTTTGGGATAGATTGGATTACTTGGAGGCTTTGTCATAGCTATTTTGGTCTTAGATTTTGTCACAATATATAATATTGAGCTAGCTTACCTTAGATGTTGGATTCGTGTCATTCGGTACTCTAAATGAAAAGTTATGGATTAGTTAGTGCAGAAATGTCAGTTGATCGACCTGTTAAAATGATCATTCTAAGCTAATCATTTGTGCTCCTTGAGTAAAGGGTTATAAATTAAGCATAATTCATGGCATCACGCAGTTTGGTATAAATTGGATTACTTGGAATCTTTGTCGTAATTCTTTTAGTCTCAACTATTGTCATGATATTAGAAATTGAACTAGATTAACGTGGGCGTTGGATTCATGTTATTTTGCGTTGTATATCAAATGTTAAAGATGATTTAGTGCGGACTGTCAAGTTGGTCAGCAAGTTAAAATGATCATTCTAAACTGATCATTGGTCTCATTGAGCAAAGGTTTACAAATGAAGCATATTACTTAACATCACACAGTTTGGGATATATTGGATTACTTGGAGGTATTGCTGTAGCTATTTTGGTCTTAAATATTGTCACAATGTAGAATATTGGGCTAGTTTAACGTGGGCATTGGATTCATGTCATTTTCAGCTCTAAATCAAATGTTAAAGACAATTTAGTGAGGGCTGCAAGTTGATCAAACAGTTAAAATTATCATTCTTAACTGATTATGGGTTCTCCTCGTGTAACTGAAGCATAATGCATGGCCTCACACAGTTTTGGATAGATTGGATTACTTTGAAATTTTGTCGTAACTCTTTCAATCACAACTGTTGTCACAATATTAAAAATCGAGTTAGATTAACATGGGCGTTGGATTCATATCATTTTAAGTTCAAAATCAAAACTTAAAGACGATTTTGGTAGGACTGTCAAGTTGATCAGCTAGTTAAAATGATCATTCTAAACTGATCATTGGTGCTCATTGAGCAAAAGTTTACAAATGAAGCATAATGCATGGCATCATGCAGTTTTGTATAGATTGGATTACTCAGAGGCTTTTTCGTAGCTATTTCGGTCTTAAATTTTATCACAATATAGAAATTTGAGCTAGCGTAACTTGGGCGTTGGATTCGTGTCATTCTGAACTCTAAATCAAAAGTTACGAACAATTTAGTGCGGACATTTCAATTTTATCGGCCAGTTAAAATGATCATTCTAAACTGATCATTGGTGTTCCTTGAGTAAAGCCTTATAAATGAAGCATAATGCATGGCATGACACATTTTTAATGTTGTCACAATATTAAAAATTGAGCTAGATTATCGTGGGTGTTGGATTCATGTCATTTTGAGCTCTAAATCAAAAGTTACGGACGATTTAGTGCGGACATGTTAAGTTTATCGCTAGTTAAATTGATCATTGTAAACTGATCATTTGTGCTCATTTAGCAAAGGTTTACAAATGAAGCAGAATGTATGGCATCACGCAGTTTGATATAGATTGGATTACTTGGAGGCTTTGTAGTAACTGTTTCAATCTCAAATGTTGTCAGAAATATTGAAAATTGAGCTAGCTTAACTTGGGCGTTCATGTGGTTTTGAACTCTGAATCAAAAGTTATGGATAATTTAGTCTAGACATGTCAAGTTTATCGGCTTGTTAAATTCATTATTCAAAACTTATCATTGGTGCCCACTAAGCAAAGGTTTACAAATGAAGCAGAATGTGTGGCATCACGTAATTTGGGATAGATTGGATTACTTGGAGGCTTTGCCTTAGCTATTTAGGTCGTAAATTTCTTCATAATATAGAATATTAAGCTAGCTTAACGTGGGCGTTGGATTCGTGTCATTTTGAACTTTAAAACAACAGTTAAATATGATTTAGTACGGACATGTCAAGTTTATCGGCTAGTGCAATTGATCATTCTAAACTGATCATTGGTGCTCATTAAGCAAATATTTACAAATGCAGCATAATGCATGGCATCATGCAGTTAGGGATAGATTGGATTACTTCAACGCTTTGTGGTAGGCCTTTTAGCCTCAAATGTTGTCACAATATAGAAATTGAGCTAGTTTAATGTGGACATTGGATTCGAGTTATTTTGAACTTTTAATCAAAAGTTACTGACGATTTAATGCGGACATGTCAAATTGATCAGCTAGTTAATGTGATCATTTAAAACTGATTATTGGTTCTCCTTGAGTAAAGGCTTATAACAGAAGCATAATGAATGGCATCACGCAATTTGGGATACATTGCATTAATTGGAGGCTTTGTCATAGCTCTTTCAGTCTCAAATGTTGTATTTCTTCAGATGCAATTTGGGATACATTGGATAATTTGTGATCTGCCTGTTAAAGTGATCATTCTACACTAGTCATTGGTGCTCCTTGAGTAAAGTCTTATAAATGAAGCATAATCCATGGCATCACGCAATTTTGGATTGATTGCATTTCTTCGATGCTTTGTCTACCTCTTTCAATCTCAAATGCTTTCAGCATATGGAAAATTGAGCTAGCTTAACGTGGGTGTTGGATTCATGTCATCTTGAGCTCTAAATAAAAATTTAATGACTGTAGAAATGTCAAGTTGATCTGCTAGTTAAAATGATCATTCAAAAGTGATCATTGGTTCTCCTTGAATAAAGGCTTATAAATGAAGCATAATGCATGGTGTCACACCGTTTAGGATAGATTGGATTGGTTGGAGGTTTTGTCATAGCTATTTTGTTCTTAAATTTTGCAACAATATAGAAAATTGAGCTAGCTTAACGTGGGTGTTGGATTCATGTCATTTTGAATTCTAAATCACAAATTACGGACGATTTAGTGCGAACATGTCAAATTAATTGGTCAGTTAAAATGATCATTCCAAACTGGTCATTGGTGCTCGTTGAGATAAGGCGTATAAAAGAAGCATAATGCATGGCATCACACATTTTTGGATAGATTGCATTACTTTGATGCTTTGTCTAGCTCTTTCACTCTCAAATGTTTTCACAATGTGGAAAATTGAGCTAGCTTATAACGTAGGCATTGGATTCATGTCATCTTCAGCTCTAAATAAAAAGTTAAAGACTATTTAGTGCGGACATGTCAAGTTGATGAGCTAGTTAAAATGATCATTGTAAACTTATCATTAGTGCTCCTTGAGTAAAGGCCTATAAATGAAGCATAATGCATTGCATCACACAGTTTGGGATAGATTGGATTTCTTAGATGCTTTGTCATATTTATTTTCGTCTAAAATTTTGTCACAATATAGAAAACTGAGTTCGCTTAACGTGGGCATTGGATTCGTGTCATTCTGAACTCTAAATTAAAAGTTACAGACGATTTAGTGCGTACATGTCAAATTGTTCTGCCAGTTAAGTTGATCATTCTAAACTTGTCAAAGGTGCTCCTTGACATGTCAAGTTGATCATCTAGTTAAAATGACCATTCTAAACTGATCATTGGTGATATTTGAGTAAAGGCTTATAAATGAAGCATAATGCATGGCCTCACGCAATTTTGGGAAAGATTGGATTACTTGAAAGATTTGCCATAGCTATTTTGGTCTTAAATTTTGTCCAAATATAGAAAATTAAGTAAGTTCAACTTGGGCGTTGGATTCGTGTCATTCTGAACTCTAAATTAAAAGTAACAGACGGTTTAGTGCGGACATATCAAATTGATCTGGCAGTTATAAAATGATCATTCTAAACTTGTCATTGATGCTCCTTCAGTATAGGCCTATAAGTGAAGCATAATCCTTGGCAACACACAGTTTTGGATAGATTGCAATTGTTTGATGCTTTGTCTACCACTTTCAATCTCAAATGTTTTCAGAATATGTAAAATTGAGCTAGCTTAACGTGGGTGTTGGATTCATGTCATCTTGAGCTCTGAATAAAAAGTTAAAGATGATTTACTGCGAACATGTCAAGTTGATCAGCTACTTACAATGATCATTCTAAGCTGATCATTGGTGCTCCTTGAGTAAGGCTTATAAATGAATCATATGCATGGCGTCACGAAGTTTTGGATAGATTGGATTGTTTGGAGGCTTTGCCGTAGCTATTTTGGTCTTAAATTTTGTCATAATATAGAAAATTGAGCTAGCTTAACGTGGGTGTTAGATTCGTGTCATTTTGAACCCTAAATCACAAATTACGGACAATTTAGTGCGTAGATGTCAAGTTTATCGGCCAGTTAAAATGATCATTCTAAAGTGGGCATTGGTGCTCCTTGAGAAAAGGCTTATAAAAGAATCATAATGCATGGCATCACACAGTTTTGGATAGATTGCATTACTTTGATACTTTGTCTAGCTCTTTCAGTCTCAAATGTTTTCACAATATGGAAAACTGAGCTAGCTTAACGTAGGCGTTGGATTCATGTCAAGTTGATCATTCTAAACTTGTCATTGGTGGTCCTTGAGTAAAGGCATATAAATGAAGCATAATGCATGCCATCACGAAGTTTGGGATAGATTGGATTCCTTGAAGGTGTTGTCGTAGCTATCTCGGTCATAAATTTTGTTACAATATAGAAACTTGTGTTAGCTTAATGTGGGCTTGGATTCGTGCGGACATGTCAAGTTGATCAGCTAGTCCAAATGATCATTCGAAACTTATCATTGGTGCTCCTTGAGTAAAGGCTTATATATGAAGCATAATGTATTGCATCACGCAGTTTAGGATAGATTGCATGGCATCAAGCCCTTTAGGATAGATTGGATTACTTGGAGGCTTTGTCATAGCTATTTTGGTCTACCATTTTGTCACATTATATAAAATTGATTTAGCTTAACGTGGGCGGTGGATTCGTGTCATTCTGAACTCTAAATTAAAAGTTACAGACGATTTGGTGCAGACATGTCAAGTTGATTGGTCAGTTAAAATGATCATTCAAAACTGGTCATTAGTTCTCCTTGAGTAATAGCTTATAAATAAATCCTAACCCTTGACATCACGCAATTTTTGATAGATTGGATTACTTTGATGCTTTGTCTATTTTTGTCAATCTCAAACGTTCTCAGAATATGGAAAATTGAGCTTGCTTAACGTGGGCGTTGGATTCATGTCATACTGAGCTCTAAATACAAATTAAAAAACGATTTAGTGCGGACATGTCAAGTTGATCATTCTAAACTTGTCATTGGTGCTCCTTGAGTAAAGGCATATAAATGAAGCAAAATGGATGCCATGACGCAGTTTGGGATAGATTGGATTACTTGGAGGCGTTGTCGTAGGTATTTCGGTCTTAAATTTGTTACAATATAAAAAATTGAGTTAGCTTAATGTGGGTGTTGGATTCATGTAATTCTGTTATTCTGAACTTTAAATCAAAAATTACAGAAGATTTAGTGCGGACATTTCAAGTTGATCAGCTATTTAAAATGATCATTCTAAATTGATCATTGGTGCTACTTGAGTAAAAGCTTATAAATGAAGCACAAGGCATGGTATCACGCAGTTTGGGATAAATTGTATTTCTTGGAGGCTTTGTCATAGCTATTTCGGTATTCAATTTTGTCACAATGTAGAAACTTTAGCTAGCTTAATGGTGGGTGTTGGACTTAGGTCATTTTGATCTCTAAACCAAAAGTTATGTATGATATAGTGCAGACATGTCAAGTTGATTGGTAAGTTAAAATGATCAAGCTAAATTGATCATTGGTGCTCCTTAAGAAAAAGGCTTATCAATGAAACATAATGCAAGGTATCACGCAGTTTTGGATAGATTGCATTACTTTGATGCTTTGTATAGCTCTTTCAGTTTCAAATGCTTTCACAATATGGAAAATTGGGCTAGCTTAACGTGGGCATTGGATTTATTTTATCTTGAGCTCTAAATAAAAAGTCAAAGACAATTTATTGCGGACATGTCAAGTTGATCAGCTAGTCAGAAGGATCATTCTAAACTGATTATTGGTGCTCCTTGAGTAAAGGCTTATAAAAGAAGCATAATGCATGGAAACACGCAGTTTGGGAAAGATTGGATTACTTAGACGCTTTGTCGTAGCTATTTTGGTTTTAAATTTTGTCATAATATAGAAAATTGAGTTCTCTTAATGTGGGCGATGGATTTGTTTTACTCTATATTAAAAGTTAAGGGCGATTTAATGTTGACATGTCAAGTTGATCGACAAATTAAAATGATCATTTTAAACTAATCATTGGTGCTCCTTGAGCAACTTCTTATAAATGAAGCAGAATGCATGACACCACGTAGATTGAGATAGTTTGCATTACTTTGATGCTTTGTCTAGCTCTTTCAGTCTCAAATGTTGTCACAATATGGAATATTGAGCTAGCTTAACGTGGACGTTTGATCCATGTCATATTGAGCTCTAAATAAAAATGGAAAGACGATTTAGTGCGGCCATGTGATTTCGATCAGCTTGTTAAAATGATCATTCTAATCTGATCATTGGTGCTCCTTGAGCAAAGGCATATCAGTGAAGCATAATGCATGCCAACACGCAGTTTGGGATAGATTGGATTACTTGGAAGCGTTGTTGTAGCTATTTCGTCTTAAATTTGGCTACAATACAGAAAATTGAGTTAGCTTAATGTGGGCGTTGGATTCATGTCATCTTGAGCTGTAATAATAAGTTAAAGACGATTTAGTGCGGACATGTCAACTTGATCAGCCAGTTAAAATGATCATTCTCAACTGATCATTGGTGCTCCTTGAGTAAAGGCTTATAAATGAATCAGAATGTATGGCATAACGTAGTTTGGGATAGATTGCATTACTTTGATGCTTTGTCTAGCTCTTTTAATCTCAAATGTTGTCACAATATGAGAAGTTGAGCTAGCTTAATATGGACGTTTGATTCATGTCATATTGAGCTGTATATAAAAATGGAAAGACGATTTAGTGCGGCCATGTGAAGTTGATGAGCTAGTTAAAATGATATTCTAATCTGATCATTGGTGCTCTTTGAGTAAAGGCATATAAATGAAGTATAATGCATGCCATCACGTAGTTTGGGATAGATTGGATAACTTGGAGGCGTTGTCGTAGCTATTTCGTATTAAATTTGGTTATAATATATAAAATTGAGTTAGCCTAATGTGGGCGTTGGATTCATGTCATCTTGAGCTCTAAATTAAAAGTTAAAGACGATTTAGTGTGGACATGTCCAGTTGATCAGCTAGTAAAAATGACCATTCTAAACTGATCATTGGTGCTCCTTGAGTAAAGGCTTAAAAATGAAGAATAATGCATGGCATCAGGCAATTTTGGGATAGATTGAATTACTTGGAAGCTTTGTCGTAGCTATTTCAGTCTTAAATTTTTTCCCAATATAGAAAATTGACCTAGCTTAATCTGGGCATTGGATTCGTGTCATTGTGAACTCTAAATTAAAAGTTACAGATGATTTAGTGTGGACGTGTCAAGGTTATCGGCTAGTTAACATGATCAATCTAAACTGGTCATTGGTGCTCCTTGAGTAAAGGCTTATAAAAGAAGCGTAATGCACGACATCACGCCATTTTGGATAGATTGCATTTCTTTAAGGCTTTGTCTAGCTCTTTCAAACTCAAATATTGACATAATATGGAAAATTGAGCTAGATTAACGTGAGCGTTGGATTCATGTCATATTAATCTCTAAATAAAAATCGAAAGACAATTTTAGTGCGAACATGTCAAGTTGATCATTCTAAACTTGTCATTGATGCTCCTTGAGTAAAGGCATATAAATGTAGCATAATGCATGCCATCACGCAGTTTGAGATAGATTGGATTAGTTGGAGGCGTTTTCGTAACTGTGTCGGTCTTAAATTTTGTTACAATATAGAAAGTTGAGGTAGCTTAATGTGTGCGTTCGATTCGTGTCATTCTGTCATTTTGAACTATAAATCAAAAGTTACAGACGATTTAGTGCGGACATGTCAAGTTGATCAGCTAGTTAAAATGATTATTCTAAACTGATCATCAGTGCTCCTTGAATAAAAGTTTATAAATGAAGCATAATGCACGGTATCACCTAGTTTGGGATAGATTGGATAACTTGGAGGCTTTGTCTAGCTATTTTGATCTTAAATTTTGTTACAATATAGAAAATTGAGCTTCCTTAACGTGGGTGTTTGATTCGTGTCATTTTGAACTCTAAACTAAATGTTACGGACTTGTCAATTTTATCCGCCTGTTAAAATGATCATTCTAAACTAGTCATTGGTGGTCCTTGAGTAAAGGCTTACAATAGAAGCATGATGCATGGCATTACGCAGTTTTGGATAGATTGAATTACTTTTATGCTTTGTCTAGCTCTTTCAGTCTCAAATATTTTCACAATATAGAAAATTGAGCTAGCTTAACGTGGGCATTGGATTCATGTCATCTTGAGCTCTAAATAAAAAGTTAAAGACGATTTAGTGCGGAAATGTCAAGTTGATCAGCTAGTTAAAATGATCATTCTAAACTGATCATTGGTGCTCCTTGTAGTAAAGCTTATAAATGAATCATAATGCATGGCATCAAGTAGTTTGGGATAGATTGGATTACTTGAAGGCTTTTTCATAGCTATATCAATGTTAAATTTTGTCAAAAAATAGAAAATCGACATTGCTTAACGTGGGTGTTGGATTCCTATCATTTTGAACTCTAAATCAACAGTTAAAGACGATTTAGTGCGGACATGTCAAGTTGATCAACTATTTAAAGATCATTCTAAACTAATCACTGTCTCATTCGGTAAAAGCGTCTAAATGAAACATAATGCATGCCATCACGCCCACATTAACCTAGATATTTCGGTCTTAAATGTTGTCACCATATGGAAAATTGAGATGGGTTAATGTGGGCATTTGATTCGTGTCATTGTGAACTCTAAATCGAAAGGTACGAACGATTTAGTCCGTACATATCTAGTTGATCGGCCCGGAAAAATAATCATTCTAAACTGATCATTGGTACTCTTTGAGTAAAGGCTTTTAAATGAAGCATAATGAATGGCATCACGCAGTTTGGTATACATTGGATTAGTAGGAGGCTTTGTCTTAGCATTTCGGACTTATTGTTTGTCATAAGATAGAAAATTGAGCTAGTTTAACGTGGGCGTTGGATTCATGTCATTTTGAACTGTAAATCGAAAGTTACGGACGATTTAGTGCAGACATGTCATGTTTATCGGCTAGTTAAATTGATTATTCCAAACTGATCATTCTAAACTTATCATTGGTGCTAATTGAGCAAAGGTTTACAGATAAACCATAATGCATGGCATCACGAAGTTTGGGACAGCTTGGATTACTTAGAGGCCTTGTCGTAGCTATTTTAGTCTTAGATTTTGTTACAATATAGAATATTAAGCTAACTTAACGTGGACGTTGGATTCGTGCCATTCTGACCTATAAATTAAAAGTAATGGACAATTTAGTGCGGACATTAAACTTGACTGGCCAGTTAAAGTGATCATTCTAAACTGATCATTAGTGCTCTTTGAGTAAACGCTTATAAATGAAGTATAACTGCATGGCATCACACAGTTTAGGATAGATTGGATTACTTGAAAGTTTTTTGGTAGCTCTTTCAATCTCAAATGTTGTCACAACATAGAAAATTGAGCTAGATTAACATGGGTGTTGCATTCGTGTCATACTGAACTCTAAATTAAAAGTGACGGAATTTTTAGTGCGTACATGTCAAGATAATCGGCCAGTTAAAGTGATCATTCTAAACTAATCATTAGTGCTCGTCTAGTAAAGGCTGATAAACAAATCATAATGCATGGCATTAAGCAGTTTATGAAAGATTGGACTACATGAAGGCTGTTTGGTGCTCGTCTAGTAAAGGCTTATAAACAAATCATAATGCATGGCATTAAGCAGTTTATGAAAGACTGGACTACATGAAGGCTGTGTGGTAGCTCTTTCGGTCTCAAATGTTGTCAGAAAAGTTAAGCTAGTTTAACGTTGGTGTTGGATTCGTGTCATTTTGAAATCTAAATCAAAAGTTACAGACGATTTAGTGTGGACATGTCAACTTGATCGGCTAGTTAAAGTGATAAGTCTAAACTGATCATTTTAAACCGATCTTTGGTGGTCATTGAGTAAAGGTTTACAAATAAAGCATATTGCATGACATCAAGAACTTTAGGATAGATTGGATTACTTGGAGGCTTTTTCATAGCTATTTTAGTATTAAAGTTGTTTCGCAATATATAATATTGAGCTAGCTTAACTTGAACATTAGATTCGTATCATTCTGTACTCTAAATCAAAAGCTACGGATGATTTAGTGCGTACATGTCATGTTGATCAGCCAGTTAATATAATTATTCTCATCATTGGTGCTCCTAGAGTAAAGGCTTATAAATGAAGCATAATGCATGGCATCAAGTAGTTTGGGATAGATTGGATTACTTAAAGACTTTCTCGTAGCTCTTTCAGCATCACATGTTGCACTGTACTGAATGTTAAGCTAGATTAAGGTGGGCATTGGATTCATGTCATTTTCAGCTCTAAATCAAATGGTAAAGATGATTTAGTGCGGACATGTCAAGTTGATAAGCTAGTTAAAATGTTCATTCTAAACTTATCATTGGTGCTCATTGAGCAAAGGTTTAAAATTAAGCATAATGCATGCGATCACGCAGTTTGGGATATATTGGATTATTTGGAGGCTTTGTCGTAGCTACTTCAGTCTTAAATTTTGTCCCAACATATATTATTGAGCTAGCTTAACTTGGGCATTGGATTCGTGTCATTCTGAACTCTAAATAAAAAGTTAAGAACGATTTAGTGCAGACATGTCATGTTGATCGGCCAGTTAAAGTGATAATTTTAATCTGCTCATTTTAATCTGATCATTAATGCTCCTTGAGCAAAGGCTAATATAGGAAGCATAATTCATGGCATCACGCATTTTAGGATAGATTGGACTAGTTGAAGTCTTTGTGGTACCTTTTTCGATGTTAAATATTGTGACAATATAGAAAGTTGAACTAAGTTAATGTGTGCGTTGTATTCGTGTCATTCGGAACTCTAAATCAAAAGTTACAGACGATTTAGTGCGTACATGTCAAGTTGATCGGCCAGGTAAAATGATCATTCTAAACTGATCATTAGTACTCCTTGAGTAAAGGCTTAAAAATGAAGCATAATGGATGGCATCACGCAGTTTTGGATACATTGGATTACTCGGAGGCGTTGTGGCAGCTATTTTGGACTTAAATTTTGTCACAATATATAAAATTGAGCTAGCTTAACGTGGGCGTTGAATTCATGTCATTTCAAACTGTAAATCAAAAGTTACGGACGATTTTGTGCGGACATGTCATTTTTATTGGCTAGTTAAATTGATCATTCCAAACTGATTATTGGTGCTCATTGAGAAAAGGTTAACAAATAAAGCATAATACATTGCATCATGCAGTTTGGGATAGATTAGATTACTTGGACAGGGTTTCGTCACTATTTCGGTTGTAAATTTTGTCACCATATAGAATATTGAGCTAGTTTAATGTGGATGTTGGTCTCGTGTCATTTTGAACTCTAAATCAAAAGATACATATGATTTAGTGCGGATATGTCATATAGATCGGCTAGTTAAAGTGATCATTTTAAACTGATAATTCTAAAGTAATCATACTAAACTGATTATTAGTGCTCTTTGAGTAACGACTTATAAATGAATCATTATACATGGCATCACGCATTTTAGGATACATTGGATTACATGAAGGCTTTGTGGTAGTTGTTTCAATCTCAAATGTTTTCACAATATTGAAAATTGAGCTAGCTTAATCTGGGCAGTGGATTCATGTTGTTCTGAACTTTAAATAAAAAGTTACGGACGATTTAATGCGGAGAAGTCTAGTTGATCCGCCAGATAAATTGATCATTCTAAACTTATCATTACTACTCCTTAAGTAAAGGCTTATAAATGAGCATAATGCATGACATCACGCATTTTAGGATAGATTGGATTGCATGAAGGCTTTGTGGTAGGTCTTTCATTCTCAAATATCGTCACAATATAGAAAATATAGCTACTTTAACGTGTGCATTGGATTCGTGTCATTCTGAACTCTAAATCAAAAGTTACGGAAGATTTAGTGCAAATATGTCAAGTTAATCGGCCAGTTAAAGCGATCATTCTAAAGTTATCTTTCTAAACAAATCATTAGTGCTCCCTAAGTAAAAGCATATAAATGAAGCATAATTCATGGCATCACAGAATTTAGAAAAGATTGGCTTACTTGAAAGCTTTGTGGTAGCTCTTTTAGTCTCAAATATTGTCACAATTTAGAAAATTCAGCTAGGTTTATGTGGGTGTTGGATTCTTGTCATTGTGAACTCTAAATCAAAAGCTACGGACAATTCAGTCCGTACAGGTTAGGTTGATCGGCCAAGAAAAATTATCATTCTAAACTTATCATTGGTGCTCTTTGAGTAAAGGGTTATAAATGAAGCATAATGCATGGCATCACGCTGTGTGGGATACATTGGATTACTCGGAGGCTTTGTCATAGCCATTTCGGTATTAAATTTTTTCACAATATGAAAAATTGAGCTAGCTAAACGCGGGTGTTGGATTTATGTCATTCTGAAGTGTAAATCAAAAGTGACGAATGATTTAGTACAGACATGTCATGTTTATCGGCTAGTTAAACTGATCATTCCAAACTGATCATTGTAAACTGATCATTGGTGCTTTTGAGCAAAGGTTTACAAATGACGCATAATGCATGGCATCACGCAGTTTGGGATAGATTGGATTACTTGAAGGCTTTTTCGTAGCTATTTCGGTCTTAGATTTTGTCGTAATATAGAATATTATGCGAGCTTAATGTGGGTGTTGAATTTGTGTCATTCTGAACTATAAATCAAAAGTTACGGCCGATTTAGTGCGAACATGTCAACTTGACTGGCCAGTTGAAGTGATCATTCTAAACTGATCATTAGTGCTCCTTGAGTAAACGCTTATTAATGAAACGTAATGCATGACATCACGCACTTTAGGATATATTGGATAACTTGAAAACTTTTTCATAGCTCTTTCAGTCTCAAATGTTGTCACAACATAGAAAATTGAGGTATTTAATGTGGGCGTTGTATTCGTGTCATACTGACCTCTAAATCAAAAGTGACGGACGATCTAGTGTAGACCTGTCAAGTTGATCGGCCAGTTAAAGTGATCATTCTAAGCATAATGCATGGTATCAAGCAGTTTAGGTAAGATTGAACTACATGAAAGCTGTGTGGTAGCTCTTTCAGTCTCAAATATTGTCACAATACAGAAAATTGAGCAAGTTTAACGTTGGCGTTGGATTCGTGTCATTCTGAACTCTAAATCAAAAGTTACGGACGATTTAGTGCGGAAATGTAAACTTGATCGGCCAGTTAAAGTGTTTATTCTAAAGTGATCATTTATTCTGTTCATTGGTTCTCATTGAGTAAAGTTTAACAAATAATGCACATTGCATGGCATCAAGCCCTTTAGGATAGATTGGATTACTTGGAGGTTTTGTCATAGCTATTTTGGTCTTAAATTTTGTCACAGTATATAATATTGAGCTAGCTTAACTTGGGCATTGGATTCGTGTCATTTTGTACTCTAAATCAAAAGCTACGGACGATTTAGTGCGCATATGTTAAGTTGATCGGTCAGTTAAAATAATCATTCTAAACAAATTATTGGTGCTCGTTGAGTAAAGGCTTATAAATGAAGCATAATGCATGGCATCAAGTAGTTTGGGATAGATTGGACTACTTGGAGACTTTCTCGTAGCTCTTTCATTCTTAAATGTTGCAAGATATTGAAAATTGAGCTAGATTCATGAGGGTGTTGGATTTATGTCATTTTGTAGATTAACGTAGGCGTTGGATTCATGTTATTTAGAGCTCTAAATCAAATGTTAAATACGATTTAGTACGGACATGTCAAGTTGGTGAGCTAGTTAAAATGTTCATTCTAAACTTATCATTGGTGCTCATTGAGCAAAGGTTTACAAATGAAGCATAATTTTTGGGGTAGATTGCATTACATGGAGGCTTTGTCGTAGCTATTTTGGTCTTAATTTTTGTCACAACATATAATATTGAGCTAGCTTAACTTTGGCATTGGATTCGTGCCATTCTGAACTCTAAATCAAAAATTAAGGATGATTTAGTGCGTACATGTCTAGTTGATTGGCCTGTTAAAGTGATCATTCTAAACTGATCATTAGTGCTCCTTGAGTAAAGGCTTATAAGTGAAGGACAATGCATGGCATCACGTAGTTTGGGATAGATTGGATTACTTGGAGACTTTATCGTAGCTCTTTCAGACTCAAATGTTGTCATAATATTGAAAATTGAGCTAGATTAACGTAGGCGTTGGATTCATGTTATTTAGAGCTCTAAATCAAATGTTAAAGACGATTTAGTGAGGACATGTCAAGTTGATAAGCTAGTTAAAATGACCATTCTAAATTTATCATTGGTGCTCATTTAGCAAAGGTTTACATATGAAGCATAATGCATGCCATCACATAGTTTGGGATAGATTGCATTACCTAGAAGCTTTGTCGTAGCTACTTCGGTTTTTAATTTTGTCACAACATATAATATTGAGCTAGCTTAATTTGGGTATTGGATTCATGTCATTCTGAACTATAAATCAAAAGTTTGGGACAATTTACATAAGTTACGGACAATCAAAAGTTACGGACAATCAAAAGTTACGGACAATCAAACGTTACGGACAATTTACGGACAATTTAAAAGTTACCTGGCAATGACAAGTCGATCGGCCGGTTAAAGTGATAACTCTAAACTGATCACTAGTGCTCGTTGAGTAATGGCTTATAAATGAAGCATAATGCATGGCATCATGCTGTTTAGGATAGATTGGATTACTTGAAGTCTTTTTGGTAGCTCTTTCGGTCTTAAATAATGTCACAATATAGAAAGTTGAGATAGGTTAATGTGGGCGTTGTATTCGTGTCATTCTGAACTCTAAATCAAAAGCTACGAATGATTTAGTGCGTACATTTCAAGTTGATCGGCTAGGTAAAATGATCATTCCAAACTTATCATTATTGAAGTCTTATAAATGAAGCATAACGCATGGCATCACGCAGTTTGCGATACATGGAATTACTCGGAGGCTTTGCGGTAGCTATTTTGGACTTAAATTTCGTCACAGTATAGAAAATTGAGCTAGCTTAACGTGGGCGTTATATTCATATTATTCTGAACTGTAAATCAAAAGTTACGAACGATTTAATGTAGACAAGTCATGTTTACTGGCCAGTTAAATTGATCATTCCAAATTGATCATTCTAAACTGATCATTGGTGTTCATTGAGAAAATGTTAAGAAATATAGCATAAGGCATGGCATCACGCTGTTTGGGATAGATGGGATTACTTGGATGGCTTTTTGTCGCTATTTCGGTCTTAAATTTTGTCACAATATAGAATATTGAGCTAGCTAACGTGTTCGTTGGATTCGTGTCATATTGAATTCTAAATCAAAAGTTACGGACGATTTAGTGCGGACATGTAATACTGATCGGCCTGTTAAAGTTATCATTTTAAACTGATAATTCTAAAGTGATCATTATAAACTGATTATTAGTGCTCTTTGAGTAAAGACTTATAAATGAAGCATAATGCATGACATCACACATTTTAGGATAGATTTGATTACTTGAAGTCTTTGTGGTATTTGTTT